>JAXDDW010000003.1:440000-897500 GCA_034670385.1 Hoplostethus mediterraneus | reverse complement strand
CTGGCCGTCTCTGAACGCCCCTCACCAGCTCGCTTCAAAACATGCTTCAAAAAGCCAGGCCAAGTTAAAAGGAAAATATAGGAGGAGACCGTCTAAGGGCCTCCACTTACTTGTGTGTGTGTGTGTGTGTGTGTGTGTGTGTCATTTCTTTTTTGTTCTTTAATGAGCAGAGGGAGTGTTATCATCAAAGGGGCGTTGCTCATATACACACACCTTGGAATACACTCACACACACACACACACACACACACTCACACACACGCACACTAACCCAAGAGGATAACTAGCTGGTTTGCACAACACCCAGCAACCTGTCTGCCACCTCCTCTCTCTCTCTCTCTCTCCTTCTACCCCTAACCCTCTATCCCTCCTTTCTTTCTTACCCCTCTCTCCCTGTCCCAGTCCATAGAGACACCCAGTGTTTTTCTGATGTGAGCTGTTTGTGAGTGTGTGTGTGTGTGTGTGTGTGTGTGTGTGTGTACAGCAGAGTAACAGCTGCGGCCTTAATTTCCTTCTCCTCACCAGCCCTTCCATCTTATAAGTGTCTCTTTTACACCACAATAACACCAATCGTAATGGTGCTGATCATAATAACAACAATAATAATGGAAATAATATGAATAAAGTCCACAAATTGACGAGATTGGTAGCAAATGTTGCAAACTGTGAGTGTTAAAAATACATGTCTGATGAAACAAGCTGCTGCAGTTGTAAATGGTGCCATTGTCTTTTATAGCTCACAGGTCCATGGCAGTTATACTAGAAAAGCTGGTGATTATGGTTTATTTTACATGTAATCATATGTTCAGATATAAAAATTCTCAACCTCCACTAGAATTATCTGAATTGGAAACCCTGATGGATCACTGGGTGAAGTTACAGTGTCTGAATCTGAGCTTTTTTCATGACATCATGTCTCCCATCTTTCCTGTCTTTCTCCACAGTAGCATCTACATTTGGATAATTCGGAAGCGCTGCAATTTTTGTTAATTGAAAGGAAGCAGCGTTCCCACACTCAAGGACTTTTCAGTGACTTCCAAGGTCTTCGCTGGTGAAATTCAGTGACATCTTGGAGGGCTTTTTTGAAGTCAAGAAATCCTGGTGAAGTCATTCATTTCAAAACTGCTGCTATATATATATGTGTGTGTGTGTGTGTGTGGGTGTGTGTGTGTGTGTGTGTTCCTACGATGGGGAGAGGTCTAGAGAGCTGCTGAAAGTACTTCCATCATCCATTCATTTTCAAAAACCTTCAAGGCCTTATTTAAAATGTACTAAAATCCACAAATTCTCAAGGATTCAAGGAACCCTGAGAAGGTTTTCTACGGTGTCTTTTTAGGAGGATGAGGCAGGAGACAGCATAATGCAAAGTACCTTGAGTAATTCAAATGACTATAGCTGTATTTGCAAGAAATGAGGAAATGTTAAGCAGCGAGACTTCCACTCAACCACAGTTATGATCACCTTAGTTCATCTACAATGTGTGCATGCCTGTGTGTGTGTGTGTGTGTGTGTCTGTGTGTGTGTGTGTGTGTGTGTGTGTGTCTCTTCCGTTGGCGCCATTTGCTTGCTCTGTCTCTGACTTTATCTGTTCCTGCAAGCAGGCCTAACAACATGCAAACAAATGCACACAAACACACACACACACACACATGCACACACACATGCGCAAACACACCTCAGACATACGCTAAGCTCGCATGCGCACACATATTGTCAAGCTGGGCTGTTTTTACCCAAATAATTGTATGGATGCACTGAAGCAATTAGTGTGAGAAAATTTAGCTGAAGGGCAATGCATCAGAAACACACACACACACACACACACACACACACACACACACACACACACACACACACACAGAAACACCATGTGTCACACACTAGCTATCGCCCAGGGCTCGCTATTAAGATTCACTGAAGTACACTGTACAGCTATTCAGAGGAGTTGGTACACACTGTACTAGATATTGAAGGCAGTTCTTCACCACCAGTACAGCTGATGGTGTGCTTGTGCCCACTGCCCTGGGAAATGTTAAGATAATTAATGTCAATAACAATAATAATCCATATCTAAAACAAATGAAGGTACTTTTTAAAGGACAGTAGATAAATTAAACCCTTGGCTGACAAAATGATAACAATTTAACCTGTAATCAAACCTTCTCTTACAGGTTAACCCGAGGATTCATACAGCAGTGACAATGCAAGGTCTATTTCAAGCCAGTTGTCATTGAGTGTGTGTGTGTGTTTGTGTCACACTGCCCTTGGACACGGGCTTGCGGAATGTGTTGAGAGGAAGGCAAAACACTAGGTCGCCATAGCAACTAGCCGGGGCCAGAGAAACAGACAGGGATGAGGAGGGAGAGAGAGAAAGAAAGAAAGAAAGAAAGAAAGGAAGAGACAGAAGAGCTCCAATGAAATGCTTCACGCCTCACAAAATGAGGTGTGAGCCAGATGGACAGATTGAGGAAGGAGAGAGAGAGAGAGAAAGAGAGAGAGAGAGAAAGAGAGAGATGTTCGTATCCAAAGCTATCGTCATCCTGTGTTAATAGCCTCCCCGAGTCTCTACATTGTAGCCTGAATAAAATACTTGTCGGTTGGTAACCTACTATAAATTCTGCTCCATTAACTGCTTGCTTGTTTGGGCGTCAAAAAACATCATCTTGAAACTGTAGCGCCGCAAAAATACATTTGAAAACTGTCACCTCTTGAATCCACATTTGTTGGGTTTCATTTCAAAACAATATTCAAACAATGTGGAAAAACAGTGCAACCTGATGCTCATTATTTCAAAAACTCAAGATTTTGTTTTCCTTTGCCATTCTATTTTCTCCATATCAGTGTGACAGCATGTGTCCAGTATAATTTGGTGTAATTATGAGAAAAAAACATAGGTAGGGAGGTAGCAGGCATACAGTATAATAGATATTAGCAGGACTACCCAGACGTGTGTGTACCTTATCACATGATATCTGATCGGGACGCTCAGTTACCATGGTGATCTTTTTTTTTGTTTGTTTATTCATGTGTACAGGAATATTCATTGCCGGGATATGAAAGTGCAAAGAATAGGACCTATTATTGAGCTATTACCTGGAATATGTTTTTCACGTAAACACTCAATATGTTCTCCTCCCTAGCTGGCCTACCAGGGTCCAGGGACAACTCGGATGCTCATGAAACAACATCCTGGTTGTAGCCCGCCTCAGTGGCTCTTGTTGGTCAGCCGATGAGCTCTGGTGTTTTGTGAACTGAGAACAGGCGTGTCTTCAAATTTCGTTCAAATGTAACATTAAAGTCATAGATTTACGGTACAGACACGTCATTAAAATGTAATGAAACCAGCTTATGTTCACACGTTCTCCCCGTCGACGTGCAGCCTGTATTATCATATTAGGCTTTGTGTGACATGTGATGGTAAATGGGAGGCAAATCATTTCTCTTGGCAATGAGACGGGGAATTAATCACAGAAATGTTTTTTTGGGGGGGAAACTGAGTGCCATGAAAAGATGTCTGAGCTGTCTGTGGCTTGCATTGTTTGTTCCTGTACACCAATGAGCAAACCAATTAGACCCATAGTGGGAAATAGGAGGGTGTGCTTTTCTTTACTAAAAATGTGCTCTCTCATTTCTGTCTTTTTCATATTCTTTCCATTCTACATATCCTACTTTTCCTTTTCAATCCTCTATTCTTTTCTCAGTGAGATCCACTCCTCCATTTGAGTGTCTGGGCCACTCCCTACGGTTGTTTTCTTCTTCCTGTTTCTGCAGCTCAATCCCTCTGTGGGACCTCTGTCACCTCACTGATGACCCCCCCCCCCCCCCCAATACATCGGTTGCCTCTTTCCCTCAATGACTCTACAGCGACAATGATACATTATGCCCAGGGCCATCTCTTCACCTCTGCTCTGCTGACTAGAAATGCAATACCAAACTATGTTAAACACACACACACACACACACACACACACACACACACACACACACACACACACACACACACACACACACACACACACACACACACACACACACACACACACACACACACACACACACACACACACAGATATCATATCCTAATCAATAAGTGTATTGATATTTCAGCCCTCTGCTCTCAGAGTATCAATCGCTTCATTGTGATTAGAAATATATTGGGCCTTTGGTTAAGGTTACAGCCACTGATATGTGTGAGTGTGTGTGTGTGTGTGTGTGTGTGTGTGTGTGAGTGTGTGTGTGACATACAGGTACAACACAACCTGCTACTACATATGAACCTGTGACTTCCAGCAGGGTCATACATACATACATACATACATACATACATACATACATACAGCGGTCTACTAGTTGGACCTTGGCAAACTAAGTCAGCCGCAATAGTCAGTCAAGACTGTGTTCACTTTCCATCATCATCATCATCATCATCTTCATCATCATCACCAGCATCATCATTAGCAGCAGCATCATCATCGTCACCATAATATTGTATATAGCATATATTAAATATAGTATTGTGCACAAGTCTTAGGCACATGTAAAAGAAAATCATAAAGTGAAGATGTTTCAAATAAATATTTTTTTTTTAAATAATGAAAACATTTACTATAAAGAGCAGTAATGTAAAACACTAATGTGGAAAACAAAAAATAAACATCTAAGACCAAATGGATATAAAACATCTAGCGTGCCTAAGACTTTTGTACTGTATGTACTGTATGTACATACATTCATTCATTCTTGACTGCTTCTGGTGTTGAAATCGTCAGTTGTGTGTATATATTTATATTAACCCCATTTTCTAAAATCTTGTTTACACTATATTGTTTGCTTGTTTGTTTATTTGAATTTTCTTTGCTGTATCCTATTACTATTTACTGCTGCATTAATCCAAAACTAACGCAAAAAACTATAACATCATAATCATCATCTTTTTCATCATGAGTGTATTATGCTCTTTCTGTTACTTGCATCTCTAACTGACATTTTGCAATTGCTCTGTCGAGATAGAACTGATGCCTGATGGATTAGACCCATAATCCTCAACCAGTGTATCATAGTGAACTTGTAAACTTTAAGATTTAGAGAACCTAAACAGGACTAACATGGAATGGCGCTAAGGGATTTTGACACCAGTTTGACAGGGTTTCCATTAGACCCCAGCCCGTAGATGGTGAAGACAGTTTAATACAAAGCCACGGTGACAAGTACTAGTCACTCAAAGTTCCTGCTCATATTAAAGCCAAACAAGAAAGAAAAGAACTCCATAAAACACTTTAAAACACAAAAATTGTAGCTTCTTCTAAAAAACAACAGCTCTTTGTATAACCCCTACTAGTACTCTCACAAATGTTTTGTGAGGCATTTGCAAACAATCGATAAGCTGTCACTGCCTTAAAAATGATGATAACCACTTGTTTAGGACAACACCCAAACACAGACACAAAACACAACTAGAGCTATAGGATTTGTACCACCACTACACTCCCACATCATGCTGCGTAAACACATAGCTGTCGAATGCTGAATGTACAACTTATGAACGCATGAATACATCAACCACTCACTGTGTACATTGACTAACTGCATGCTGGAGGTGTTCATTAACCAGCTAATGTGGACAGAATCTGCTAATCACAGTGGTGTGCGTCTGTTTCATAGTCCTTGAATCATGCGCTGCCTGTGGGCCCATAACACGGTGACTGCACAGGGTGTGTGTCCTCCGCATCGCTACAGTCCTCCACCTGAACGTCTTTGATGAACAATTAGATATCGACTGTCTAGTGTTCGCAGATACAACGGAGCCTTGCTAACAGGTCATTGGTTTCATAGAGTTATAGTAGATTCCTCAAGAAGTAAGAGAAGTAAGCAGGTTCAGGCGCATGCACATCTTTTCATGCACAAATGATGATCTGTGCATTTCCTGGTTAATATACAGTATGTGGAAAACAGGGACGCTCTCTCACCATCTTTGATTTCCCCTGTGTATGCACAAAATTGGAAACATTCAGTCATCAGATTTATAAAACTAAAAGTGTGCGGACGTGCACGAGCCACAAGTAGCCATAAATGGATGAGGACACACCCCAGTTTTAACCTGGTTTGCCGGTCATCATCATGGGTCAGAAAATCAGCAGGGGGTCTCTAAAGACTCATTCTCTCTTTAGTCTAATAAAATGACATGTATGTTAATCATACACCTATAAATGTTATCATCATGAAACTCTATTGACACCTAATAGACTACTAGTTTAACATGGTGTACTGAAAAGAGCTCCAAATAAAATGTTGCCCACCCTCTTTGTTATTGTTCTTGCCACTCCACTATATAAGTCAGCTCGGCCGACTCATAAAAGTCATCTTCTTTTCTCATCAATTCAGACTTTTCTGTGGAAAGTGGCGTTTGCATACTTTTTGTGCCTATGTGTTGTTTATATATCTCGCCCCGGGACTTTCATTACCAGCACTTTCCACCCACATTACCTGGTTAATGTCCACATTCACCACGCACATGGTCACTGTGTACACTGACAGGTTAATGTGTATGTTCACCATTTCTCTGAATTGACCATGTCAGATGAATGTCTTGCACTGTGCCTCTGTATGTGAGTTTCTGTTGTCCTTGTACCATATTTGTCAGTATTTACTGTAAAACACTGGTATGTTGTCAATATGTCTTTGCCACTGCCACGGAGGCAAATGCTGTACTTTTATTACACTCAAGTTCACTACAATTATAGTGAATCGATAAAGATAATGTGATATTCTATTGATCCCCAAAGGGAAATTCTCTTTTTGCTTATCCCATTTCAGGGCGGTCAGAGCAAAGGATGCTGTGCAGAGCAGCACCCCTGGAGCTGGTAGGGATTCAGTGTCCTGCTCAAGGACATTTCGGCAGGGCACACAAGAGCCTTGAACCTGAATCCTCCAGTTAAAGTACCTTCAAACATTTAAACATTTAAAACAAGGACATTTATAAAAACACTTTAGAAGAAAATTTATAAAATCACAGTGCAAAAGGAATAGAAGTCATAGTGCAAGTTCACAGTTCTAGACCATTCAATTCTCTGAGACAACGCAGGGATCTGAGAATTGGCGTGTCGTTGTTAGTAGTCTAGCAGCAGCGTTGTGATTGAGCTGTAGCTGTCTGAGCGATTTGTAGGGAGAACTGAAACAAGACCAATACAATAGTCTAGCCTACTGGTAATAAAGGCGTAAATGAGTTTTTCTAGGTCTTGTTGTGACATGAGTCCTCTGAGCCTTGCTATGTTTTTAAGATGATAGTAGGCTGATTTTGTTACAAACTTGATGTGGCTGTTAAAATTGAGATCTGATTCTGTAATAACGCCAAGATTTCTGGCTTGGTCTTTGGTTTTCAAAGACAATTTTCTCAGTCTTGTCTTTATTTAGCTGAAGGAAGTTCTGGCACATCCAGTCAGTGACTTGCTTAATGCATTGAGACAGTAAGTCTATGGGACGACAGTCATTTGGAGATGGGGCTATATAGATTTGGGTGTCGTCCACATAGCAGTGGTAGGCAATACTGTTATTTCGCATAGTTTGGCCTAGCGGGAGCATGGAAGTGATTGGAAAGTGTGTGTGTGTGTGTGTGTGTGTGTGTGTGTGTGTGTGTGTGCGTAGGTGCGAGTGCATGTGCCAACCTTGCGTTCTTTGTCTCCATATTCCAGGCCCAGTGTATCCATGGCGCGGACGATGGCGGCCAGAGATTGGATGGTGTTGCTATAAACGACTGGCTTGTACTGCTTTACATCGTCACCGGAGAACCCGTCCTCATGGATAATCCTAAACACACACACACACACAAATTCGCATTAGTCAACAGGTCAAGTAGCTTTTGGGTTTTCTTTGTTCAAATAACAAATGACTCACATAAATAACAACTGCTGATGTACACCTTATACAGGCACACAGATTAGTCAAAAGAAAAAGTAACTCCGAGAGTCACAGACATAAAAATGGAAAAATAGACTCGAGAGTGTGTATGAGTGTGTGTGTGTGTGTGTGTGTGTCGATAGTATTGTCTACTACTCTCTAAAGACTTTTTTTTCTTTTTCCTTGTGTCTGTCTCCCTCTTGATCTCCCCATACACTAACAAGTCTTAACATGCCTGCTGTGAGAGAGAGAGAGAGAGAGAGAGAGAGAGAGAGAGAGAAAGAGATAGATAGATAGATAGATAGATAGATAGATAGATAGATAGATAGATAGATAGATACGTAGATAGATAGATAGATAGATGACAACGACAGAATTCGTCTACATTACAAAATGCTCCAACTTAGGTGTAAGGAAATGTCAAGAGATTTCTCTCTCAACAATAATCAGCCCATGGTGGCACCAGAGCCGTCCCACAGCGGTTGGTTTGTTCCTGGGACACATCAGCTTTGGGGAGGGTGAGGTTAAGACAGGAAGGAAAAACTTGTGGAGGTGGGGGCAGGGATTCTCAAGAGGGGAATCCCTTGAGAAGAAGAGGAGAGAAGAGAAGAGAAGAGAAGAGAAGGAAATGAAAGTGTTCCTGTTATTATTACTTTCCTCTTATTGTTACTTTTGCAGCAAGAGAGCGACAGCGACACGAGTCTGAAGTGGAAAGGGGAAGCGACTGGTAGAAGGGAGGAGTGGAAGAGATAAAAGAAAAGGAGAGGTTAAAAGGAGCCGGAAGGAAAAGGGTGTGGTGGTTAATTATGGGAAGGAGGGAAGAGAGATATAAAAGAGGGATAGATGTGAGGAGAATCGGGGAAGGGGTGGGAGTTTTGAGGGAAAGACGGGTGGGTGAGAGAGGTTAAAAAAAAAGGGATGAAGAGTGAGGGCAAGTGAGGGAGAAGGAGAGGCTGGGTGAGGGGGGTGGGGTGGGGTGAGGGGGGTGGGGTCATCACCGGCAGGCTAAGCTGACATTTAGGCACACAGCGCTAACAGCACCCTATCCTGCCGTTTCAAATGTCACACTGTCTTCACTGCAACAGACAAAAGGACACACCGACAGACAGACAGACAGACAGTTAAACAACCAGGCAGACAGACCGGCAGGATGAAAGCTCAGACAGACAGACACAGACAGATAGATGTCAGAGAGTTAGACAGGCAGGCCGGCAGACAGACATGTAGACAGGAGGACAGATATAATGATAGATATAGAGGCAGATAGGCAGGCCGGGGACAACACTGTGAGGCCATTTAGATAGACAGCTTTCCCCAACACTCATTCATTCATTTTCTTTACCCACTTATTCCTATTCAGGGTCAGGGGTGCTGGAGCCTATCCCAGGATGCATTGAGTGGAAGGCAGGGAAACACCCTGAACAGCTTGCCAGCCCATCACAGAGCGAACACAGACAGACAAACTGACTCACATTCATACCTCATGAGAAATGAAGAGTCTCTAATCCAGAGTTGCATGTCTTTGGACTGTGGGAGGAAACCGGAGCACCCAGTGGAAACCCACACGAACACGGGGACAACATGCAAACTCCACTCAGAAATGACCCGGACCGGGAATCAACCTGTGTGTTCACCGCTGAGCCACCCTTCCTCTAACAAATACAACCATTTCCATCACACTTCATTCTAGCACAATTGTCAATCCCCATCCCTGCTGCAGGCAGTACAGCCCGTCTCTGTTACCCCACATCCCATACCATACAGGCTATCCCATGCACCAGTGCCTTTCCTGTTATTATTACTCTTGAAGTGAGCCTTGGTGTTATTGTCGCTCTTCCCTCCTGACACCGCGACAGACCATTCTCCAGCCTGGCACAACTTGGCAGTCAGAGCCTGTCGCCTATTAGAGCCAGGGGCTGGACTGGTTTTGGGTAACACTTGTGCCCTCAGTAGCTAGGCCCTTATCTATTTTTAAATAGATAATTCGCAAATATTAAATTAACTGGACGTGTGAATGCTTCGAGGTCGCATCTTTCCGCTTCGTCTGACATGACGTGAATGCAGCAGCAGCAAGTTCACGGCCGTTCTCTGGGGTTTGTCAAAAGGCATTCTGGGAAATGTAGAACTAGACAAGGCAGGTTGAAGTATAATGCATACAATAAAAGGTAAATAAAACAAAATAACTCTTGGAATGAAATGAATGAATGAACACAGATGATCACAGATTGATGATATATAAGCTATTAAGACATTCTGAACAATAGAATCTTTTGTTAATATTAATAATGTCCAATTCTTAATGTTAGATTAGAACGCCAATCATTTGACTTCATTTGACTTTTACAAAAGTGGTCTACAAAAAATGTCTTCAGCCTAAGAAGCCATTTGAAAATACCTTGAAAAATCTCATCACAAAAGCATCAAGCAGTAGTAATGCAGGGCTGATGCAGCATAAAAGCATGAAGCAGAACTTGTATGTGTATTTAACACATTTTACT
Organism: Hoplostethus mediterraneus; assembly: GCA_034670385.1. NCBI lineage: Eukaryota > Metazoa > Chordata > Actinopteri > Trachichthyiformes > Trachichthyidae > Hoplostethus > Hoplostethus mediterraneus. The sequence continues at coordinate 887,109 of JAXDDW010000003.1, read as the reverse complement.
GACCCGGGGGCGTTGACCCGAGGAGATAAAAGGCGTGCACTGATTAATCACCACAGAATGTGTATCCAAACCACTCAAGAAGGCTTAGACAATTTCCCAAGACCCTTAAGAAAATAACCCTAAATCCAATTTGATCCAAATCCGTCATCAAAGTGCAGCTGGAATAAAACTCCCTGTGAGGAAAACACACTGTGAAACCGAACAAAAACTGCAGAACATGAATGCTACACTTAACTGCAGCGAAAGTCAAGTGCAACTACACAGAAGACCTTCCGGAAATCCTCATTTCACTTTAGAAACAGCACATAATTCAGTAATTCAGCACAATGAAACGATGAATTACCTGCACCTACAGAGGGCACAAAATCCACCTCCTAATTCCTGCTGCCGTAACGTCAAACAGAATCCATGTTGGAAGCTACAATGTGTGAATCATCCGTCCTATTATGTAGAGATGATGGTGGTTCTGATTCTGTGCCATACAACTGAGTTTGCCTCACGCCGTATAAAACGATTAAGATTCTTCCAACAACATGCCCGTCTCAAACACTTTGGTGGGATTTAATCTGACATTCTCTCTTCCTCTCACACGTGTACACACACACACACACACACACACACACACACACACACACACACACACATATAAACACACACTGCTATCTCCGTCTCTGTTATCTACCTGGTAGTATCAAGTTCAAACAAAAACACCTCTGCAGCTGTGCGCGGTGCACTGTGTGTTAGTGTGTGTATCTGAGCATGCGTGTGTCCACATTTGACACATATATGTGTATGTAAGTGTGTATGCGTGTGCTCATGTGTGTGTGTGTGTGTTTGTTTTGAGGACAGCACAGTCTCAGGCGGTGTAATGTTTCAGATCAATCAAGCAGCCTGCCAGTCCTTTATAAATACACCAGGCCTCTTTTTACATCAGTGACTTTCACACAGTCCCTGCAAACACAGGGCCATAGATCTATATGGACCAGTAACTGGGAGGGGCCCCTAATCTGTTTAATGTTAGGAACAATAATAATTAGAAGTACAATCAAAAGCAGTGTGTGTATAAATGTACAATGATGTCTCACAGTGGATTAGTGATTTCTACTTCCTTTCTGGAGCTGATGGTCAGCCTTTACTTTCCCTCCATCCCCTGAATGTTCACTGAAAGAAAGAAAAAACTGAATTTGCAAATTTGTGCCTAGGATTTCTTTACTCTGACAAGGTCTCGACCCACTGAAGAATGATGGTGACAGATGAAAGTGTTTCTGAGAGAGCGCCGATGGATCGCCCATGGAAAGCGACATTCAAGCTTAGTTCATTTGATGTATTTTCTATTTTCGTTCAATATGCTGTGCAGAGTAAAGAAAACATAATGCAGCATTTGTTCAAGAGGTCTCTGAAACGGCACTTGGCTCGGAAGTGTCTACTGAAACCAAGACTAATGAAATTCTTGGAAACAGCAAGCAGATCCCCGGCCATATTAATGAAATTCTTTTCATTAGGATGGCAGCTCTTCTAGGTGACGTCTAGGAGCACTGAGTGGAAACATGAAAGCATATGTTTCAGTACTCAGACTATGGGCAGTATGTCTATAATCACATCACATCAAATAATAGAGAAGTAATAAAGAGAGAGTAATAACAAAGTTTCTATAATAAACGCCTTAATTGAATCATGTGTATCATGTTGGATTTGTTTTCTGACATGTTGCATGTGACTCTTGGTATCAGGCTGACTTCACAGTGTATAACTTCACTGTGCAAGCTCCAAAATCAAATCTATGTAAAATGAATGCATTTAAAATGTGTGCTCAGCCAACCTGCCCCAAGTAAATAAAGATACAGTCTAGTATAGTTGACGTTGTGGAGAAAATGAATGATACAGTGGGCGGAATGTCTCTATCATAAAGGTGGTCGATATATGCAATACCTTTTCTCTCTGTCTCCCTCCAGAGAGCTTGTGTGTGTGTGTGTGTGTGTGTGTGTGTGTGTGTGTGTGTAAAAATGAGTAGAGAGAGAATGAAAGAGGCAGACAGAAAGAAAGAAAAAAAGAAAGAAAGAACGAAAGAAAGAAAGAAGACACAAAAGAATCAGGGAAATAGAGAGCGGAAAAAAGAAAGATGAGAAATTAGATAAAGCAAAGTAAGATTTAATATTGGCGCTGTAGAAAGCAATCATTAGAGGTGTGTGTGTGTGTGTGTGTGTGTGTGTGTGTGAATTGGGCTGGCCTGCTGACGTGAGCTTTCATGCATGAGGACCTTTTCTCATTACCCACTCTCCAAGCCCTTCTGTCAGCAAAAAGAGAGCTGTGTGTGTGTGTGTGTGTGTGAGAGAGTGTGTGTGTGTGTGTGTGTGTGTGTGTGTGTGTGTGTGTGCGTGCGTGCGTGCGTGCTGTCCCATAGGTTTGGCACAAGCTGAACGGTGACCTGAAACATAATTTAGTTTCACACTGTGCCAGACAGATGGACAGGGGGACGGACATATGGGCAATTAAACAATAGTATTCCATGATATCACTATGTGGTAGCCATCTTGGAAGGCAGATAACAGGTGTTTAGTCTAACAACAGGTGTCCATAAACAACCAATAGCCACAGACAATGATCAATATTTGTGGTGTTCAGTCATGTGGTCAACAAATTACATCAATTCTTTCCTTTGACCTGCAGTTTTCTACAATTTGCTTTTTCTACAAAAAAAAAACTAAAAAGAGAATAAACAAATATAATAAATAAAATAAATACATTTTGAATGAATAAATAAAGCAAAAAAAAAAAAATCAAGTGCCCGCAGTTCTAACAATTACAGGGGGAAAAACCCTCTAATACCCGGAGATAGTGCCTTATGTTTGAAAATGATTGTCAGGATCAACAGACAGACAAATCTGAGAGGAATTTACATCGTAGGTTGTTAACTGCAGCTGATAAGTGCTCAAATATCCAACAGTAGCAGTGTCTGTGACTGTGAAGAACGAAGGACGACAATGCATTGCTCAGGACTGGAAAAGAGGGAGGACTTTGTAGGCCCATATAAGAGTATATGTGCTGCACACACACACACACACACACACACGCACACACACACACAACTAATCAAACACAAGAACATGCCTGCCTCTCTCCCTTCTCTCTCACCTCTTTCTCCAATGATCCCTCACCCTCATATTTTTATCCTGACACCTACTCATGTGAACACGCACACAACTCTGTGTGATTGGTTCTTTATCTCTGTTCTGCATTGTTGCTAGCTAACACCCTTTGTCCTGACAGACACACACACACACACACACACACACACACACACACACACACACACACACACACACACTCACTACTCGATTCTTTATCGCTATATGCTGTATGCATGCACTTTCTCTCTGCGGTTTATGTCGACAGAGCTCTTAGTTGTGACAAAGTGCACACTTTGTCAACACTGCCGTACAGGGTTACTTACAAACTGTGTGTGTGTGTGTGTGTGTGTGTGTGTGTGTGTGTGTGTGTGTTTGGGAGAGAGATAGAGCAAGTGCAAGAGAGTGCAGGAGAGAGAGAGAGGGTCTAAAAATGTGTTGGGTGATAATGGGTACGAGAGAGAGAGGTAGAGAGAAAGAAGAAACAGAAAAAGAAGCTATAAATAACCTAAGGTTACACAACCCCCACTCTGACCAACACACACACACACACACACACACACACACACACACACACACACACACACACACGGTGCTCATCAGCTGCTCTGTCGGTGGGCTCCAATCACCTCCAGTTACACCTTGAGGTCAAGCAGCAACAACATCCTGAACACACTTGCACTCACACACTGGGCTTGATATCTCTGTTCTGTTGCTGCAGTTTAGAAACACCCCTTCTTAAAAACACATACACTACTCTTAAGCCATGTAGCTGATGCTGTTAGCCACAGCGACTCACAGCGAGTGAGTTTGTAGGGGTCCAGTGGTTTGCACAAAATTATATTAATAATGTGATTTTTACTGATCCCTTTAACATGGGTCTTTCTGCTCACTGTGCCTCCCTGCTGCTTCAGGTTATGACTATTGATGGACATACTGGCTGTTGCAGGGATTGAACTACTGGCCCGACATCTATGGTTATCTAAGACTGGCATGGTTATTTGTATTGGTATACATGTATTTGTCTCTACCTGTACATATCCCAAGCAGGCAGGACATTTTCAACTCAAATCCTCAGTCTTGGATTAAGAGTCTAATGCTGTACTGACTGAGCTAGTCATGCTTGTCTGTTGTCGTAAGTTTCAACATGTCACATTACTTGAGTAGCTTTCGCCATTTTTAATTTTTAAGAGTAATATTAAAAATCTAATACTTTTAGTACCACCAGCTTTTTAAATAAATCATAATAAGTATTTTTTAAGCAACAAACTTTGAGCAGCCATTATTTGCCCGAGCACAACCACTGCAACAAAAAATCAAAATATCACAGATCCAATGAAAGCAAACTGGTGTGCCAGGTGGATTGCTAAATCTGTTATGTCATGTGCATGAAGGCAGGAAGAACACCTGAACATCTGATATAAAGTGGCCCATCAACTGGCTGATGATGGTGACTAATTTGCCTGAGCAGACAAGTGGGAGTAGGCCCCTCCACACAAGGGTCCTGATGTTGCTATCAGCACTACACCTGAAGTTGCCCCTGCTGGGAATAGCATGTTGGCCAGGTCCTGTTTTTTTCCTGAACCCACAATGACTCTGACAGTAATGCCTCCGTGATGTGATGTTGTCAGTCGGTCTCTGTAGCGTCAAATTTGTCTGCCAGGACCTTGCCGGCAACACCGAGGAGGACGGCCCAGTGGTTAGTGAGGTTGTCACTCAACCATGTCATTTGATCCCTCGTGAGGCCATATTGGCTGAAGTATCCCTGAAAAGACATTTAACCTCTCCCTGCTCCGGAGGTGCTGCGCTAGCTGGCTGACCTTTCCGCTCAATCAGAGTGCACTGGCCTTGACTCGCCACCCTCGTTCTTGTAGACACTAATGACATTTGCATCCCTCAGTTGTGAGGGGGGGGGGTGAAGCGTAGATGGCGAGTCATTGTGTTGAGGATCCTTGCTTCACTATACGCACCCCTGCACAGGAAGACAGGAGTGCTAAATAATTACAGTTGGGTCTTACATCAGGGGAGACCTCATTAAATCTGTCTGTCTCTCCGTTTCACCGTCACAAGTTACCCCTCCCTCCCTCTCTGCCCTGTCACGTCCTCTCTTATCCCTTATTCCTGTCTCCCTCTCTCTCTCTCTCTATCTGTATCTCTTTCACTCACCCTCTTCCTGGTCCTCTCTCTGTCACACTCTCTCCCACTCACTGCCATGTTCTCTTTCTCTCCCTCACACTCCTCATTCCTACTCATTCCTTTTCTCACTGACACTCTCTCCCCTCTTGCTACCTACAGTATCTTCTTGTATCTAGCTTGCCTCTCCTTTCCTTTCCCTACCCTTATTTTTTCTACCCTCCCTTTCTCCACCTCTCCTATCCTATTCTCTCTCCTTTTGCCCACTTCTCGCCTCCCTTCTTCCCTCCCTTGCCCTTCTCTTCTTCAATCTTCCTCCCCTCCTCTCCTCCCTTCTCAATTCCCCTGCCTTCTCTCCCAACTTCTCACCTCCCTTCCTCTCACTTCTTCTCCTCTTCTTCGTTCCATCTGCAATTAGCTATTAATTAAAAAGCAGAAAGAGTTGACACACAACACCCCCCTCCCTCTCTCCCCCGGTGATCGGCTTCCTCTGGGACACACACACGCACACACACACACACACACACACACACACACACACACACACACACACACACACACACTCACCTGACAGAGCTTAGTGCGACAGTTGCGGTGAGTGCAGCGTCATAACCGTTGTCTAATTAACACTTAGGTACCAACAGCTGCACGTCAAGTCACGCCCCAAAAGCTTTGCATTGAAAAATGTCACGTCACTGAGGGTTCAATAAGTTCTTTTTTTGTCTGTTGTGATTCAGTTTCTACTTGTGGGAAGGTCACGTTGATGCCAAAAAATATGTTTTATTTATTTGACCAGAAAAGCTGGCAGCTGGCGGCATTGGCCTTCACACACTCGACATGAAAATGCAGAGATGAGCTGGTTAAATGGACGGGATACGCACTCATAGATTCCCAGCCCAAATCACAGTTTTGTAAGCATCAGCGAACCAAATCTGAACATATAATTTTGCTTTTTTGTTGGCCTGTTATGTTACATGCTACAAAAAAATTTGATTAAAAAAGAAAACATCCTCAACAATATATTTTTAATATTTAATATTTTATTTAATATTTTAATTTTAATTTTTTATTTTTAAGTCTCACTTGTTCAAAATAATCTGGCAGTTTTGCTCTCTAGTGCAACCACCACAACTGAAAACTCTGCATTGCACAAACAAGGAAACACTGGAGATGAGATTTTAAAGATGCATTATTTAGTATAGCAGAAAAGCATGCATCTGTCCAGTAAAGGCTGCTGCCTCAAAGCTGTTTAAAAAACTGTGGGTGATGTACTCACATGTTAGCAGACATAAAGAGAGACTAGTAGCAATGCTAACCAGTTGGCAGTATATTCACAAGTACCTGTGACTCTATGAGCAGTTGATAATATCGCTAACATGGCCTGTATAATGTAACATTACATTACATGCTCATGCCCATATTGTCTCTCAGACAATATGGGTCAATGAGGGACAAAGTGATTGATGCATGGAAACTCATGTGTAGAGATTGAGGTGAGCCAAGGACAGATAGATGGACGGATTGATGGATACATGAGAGAGAGAGAGAGAGAAAGAGGCGCAGGTTTAATGAGGGCAGTGCGGACACAAGGCCGGGACGCTCCTGCCTTCCCGTGGATCAATTTTAATTACTTACGAGGAGGCATGCAAAATGGCCGCAGATGGAAGCCGAGTCATCAAGCGCAAACAAACGAATGGGGTCTGACCGAATTCCAGCGGCCCAACTCTTTTAGATGGATGGCTCTGGTGAGGCTGAGCTGCAGTAAAACATCCATTAACCCTGGCGCTTATGTGCCTCATCAGCAGCTTGTTAGCAGGAGGCTAATACTAGATAGCCCATGTTTTATGCTACTGTATGTACTCTATTCTATTCTTCAAAATGTAAATAGAAGCTGCCATTAACGCAATTGATTTATTTTCAATTACTACTTAACAGAATGGGCAGCTTATCCACCACTTACAGAAGATTTCCACTTTCTGAATTGACTGAATCAAAAGCAATAATCATAACTGCAATAATCAATGCTGTATGTGTGCATTCAAACACACACACACACACACACACACACCACAAACCCAGCCATCATCAGCTGACTGACTCAGTTGAGTGCAGTCACTAATACAAGACTCCATTGTCTCTCGGTAAACTGAACTAACCTGCAACCTGCCAAAGTAGCACACAAACACACACACACACGACCACAACAACACGTGTGCGCAAAAGCATATAAAAGGAACACACACTCTTAACTGTATAAAAAGTGTACGCACATGCACACTCACACACACACGCACACACATACAATTTCCTCCCACAAAAGGCCTTTGTTTTCCACAAGAAGCCCTGATCACCACATGGACCACACACACACACACACACACACACACACACACACACACACACACACACACACACACACACACACACACACACACACTCACTCACAAAGTCATATTGCCCTGGTCTCATACAAATGTGCAGACTGAGAGAGACAGGGAGAGAGATGGCTTTTAGCATAAAACTGTAAACATGCAAACAAGCTTGAGAGAACAAAGAGTGGGGGAAAAGAGAAAGAGGGAGGTAGAGAAAGAAAACAGCAACAGGCATGTGTGCCACCAGTCACCAAGTTGCTAATATGGCTTGACAGGGCACATACGAATATGAATTTACACGCCATCTGAGACTGAGAAAGGTGGAAAATTGTAGATGTGAAGATGGAAACAACGTAAACTGTGGCTGGAGGAGGATTTCTGTCTTCAGGGCCTTGATCATTTTCAGGGGCAGGATTTGGGACTCAATGTGGATGGGCCAAACTGCAATCAGTAGTCATGGGAGGTGGGATTGGCAACTGGGACTATTTCTCTAACTCTCTCTTACCATTGTTCAAAAAGAGGTCATGCCATAGCTGATCATTTTGATCATTTGAACAGTCTTAACACAGTGAGTCTACTTTTTCTACTCATTTAGTGAGAGACTTAGAGAGATATTTTACAGATGCATTTTCAACAAAACTTCCTAAATGCTCTTAGTGGTAGTTTTTAGCAAACAAATTTGCCTCGCACATCGACGATGCCTCCAAATGTTGCACATGTGTGATGATCTTTAAATGGCGCGGATTAACCTTTAAAACTCAAAGCAACATTTAAGCGTCGCTAACTAAAACGGGTGCTGCTCACAACTTTCAGGTTCCAGCCTTGACGCTGCCAATAACCTTTGGGTGGGAATGGGGGGGTGGCAGACAGGGAGAGACAAATAGACTGAGAGAGAATCTGACTGTAAACACACTTTGACTGAGCAAAATTGTATATATGTGGGGAGAGAGAGAGAGAGAGAGAGAGAGAGAGAGAGAGAGAGAGGGTAGAGACGGTCTGAAAAACACACCAAGGAATGTGCATCACGTGCGAAGAAGGAATGAGAAAAAAGAGGAGAGGAAGAAAAAGAGCTCAAGAGAGTTGAGTAAACGAGATTAAAGAGAGAGGAGACAGTGTGTATGTGATAGTGTGTGTGTGTGTGTGTGTGTGTGTGTGTGTGTATCTTGGTGTGTGTGTGTGTGTGCTCTAAGTGGTACTCCACATTCGGCCGGCTGCCTATGTACAAGATGCAAACTGGATGCAAATGTTCAATACCAATACTGTTATCGAAGACTGAACATGCACTTTGGCACGACCGCACACCCACACCCACACACACACACACCGCACACACACACACACTACGACACACACACACACACACGGCTATCTAGAGATGTTGCCTTGCTGTTCCGCGGCTCACTGAAGTAGCCAATCAAATCATTCCGGTGATGAGCCCGCCCATGCCTATGTTTAACCACTGAGGGATGGCTATCTGACTGACGGGCTGTTCTGATCGGTCTCTCTCTCTCTCTCTCTCTCTCTCTCTCTCTCTCTCTCTCTCTCTCTCTCTCGTTTGTCTCCATCTCTCTGCCCACCACACTAAAAGCAGACTAATAATTACAGAGAACAAGAGAGTCAAGAGGAGTTGCCCTCTGCTCCCTTTCTCCTTGACACTCCTGTCCTCATCTCTGTTTCTATCTCCCTCCAGCTTGTCCTTCTCCTTGCCTCCTCTCTCCTCTTCTCCCTCCCCTCCTCCCACTCCCCCAACCCCTAGTCACACCCATCCCCTCTTCTCACGTCTTGTTTTACCCTCTTCTTCTTTCTCCTCTCCTCGTTCTCTCTCCGCCACTCCTCCTCCCCCCTTGTTTCTTCACCTCCCGTCACACCCGTCTTCTTGTTGTCTCGTTTCACCTCATCCCTCCCTTCTTTCATCACTCATGTTCTTTTCATGGTCTTTTAATTATTTCTTTCTTTCTCTGCTCCCACCTCATCCTCCCTTGCTTCCATCGTTTTCTCAACCCCCTTATTTTTCCATCTGTCTCTCTGTCTATGAAGTTCAGCCTTTTCCATGCCCTCTCTCAGCCCCCTTCTCTCTTTTTTTCTCTCTATCCACTGGATGCTTATTTCCCATCTTTTTTTCCCCTCCTTTCTTTCCACTCAAACTCTCCCTCCCTGTCTATAATCTCTCTCCCTCTCTTCCTCTTTCTCCACAATATACCACTCCCCCTTTCCTCCATCTTCCCTCCCTCCCTACTTCATTCTCCTCCTCTGAAGCTCAAACCTAATTATCCCCTGTTCTAGAGAAAGGACACACACACACACACACACACACACACACACACACACGTGGTGGGAACAGCCTGTGGGAAGCAGTGCAGCCGTGAGGGACGGACAGCGTTTGTTCTCCCTTCGGCCGGTCGCCTCCGATCACATCAGCAAGCCACACAAACACACACACTCAAATACACACAGTAAATGAGTGAGTCTATAATGGCCCCTTCCATGAATCCTACCACCAGAGCAAACACACTTGAAGAGTGGGTGGCTCCAGTGGGAACTGAACCCCCAACTCTGGCAGCGGTAGTGCCTTGCTCTATCCAGTGAGCGTGACACGTTGTTCTGGCAAGATGACAAGATAGAAATAGGAGGCAAACCTTAAATAACAAGTTTGAATCTGGAAAAAGAGCTGAGTTTTTCTATGTTACTGTTTAGATTACAAGAGGGAGGCTACACACACACACACACACACACACACAGACACACACACACACACACAGACACAAACATACAGAATAAGCACTGCCGGAGAGGTCAGTTTGCCAGCTGGGCAGCGAGAGAACCTTCACACACGCTTAAACACACACAGTCTCCACAAACAGATGGTGACACACACACACACACACACGCACACGCACTAACACACACACACACACACGCACTAACGCACACGCACACGCACACACACACACACACACACACACGCCACACACAGCACTTTGGATGAGATAGAGATATGTTGTTCACACATGACCGAGTCCCCTGGGTCCAAAGAAAAAGATCACAAAGATCACACTCGCAGATAGACAAGCATGTATCATATGTATGTACACGCACGCACGCACGCACACACACACACACACACGCACGCGCGCGCGCGCACACACACACACACACACAATCCAAACATTCACATACACATATAGATTAGAGACCACCTCCCGCCCCAGCCATCACCACGTTTAACCTCTGCTTTTCTTACTCTCCCTTTCTCTGCATTGTCTTTTCCCCTTTTCTCTTTCTTTTCTCTCTCTCTCTCTCTCTCTCTCTCTCTCTCTCTCTCTCTCTCTCTCTCTCTCTCTGAAAGATGCAGACGCATTCGGCACACTGTCGTGGTTTCACACTTCGATAAGTCACTGACTCACCCATACACACTTGGAACTGTAGCCCACTCTCAGTCCTAGGTCTGGATCTCTTTCTCTCCCACACACACACACACACACACACACACACACACACACACACACACACACACACACACACACACACACACACACACACGCAGCAGTGCACCTGCGCTCTCCACTGTTGTCACTGCTGCGTCATGGGTTGCTGTCACTTAAGTGATTACATCATGCCAAACACCGATAATGTGTGTGTTGGCGTGTATGCATGATGTTTGTGTGCATTTCTGTGTTTCAAAGATATATAGAGAGAATATAAAACCAAAATATTAAATTGTGTAGTAAAAACAAGTTGGCACCGCTCCAGTAGTTTTCCACTATAAAGTAGAGAGCAGTAATAGACTCCTTGGTGAGTAGAAATAGGGACAGCTGTGTATGTGCTCACACACTGCAGCTCAACATACACACCATCTAAATCGAATTAACTTGTCTCTCTCTTTGTCTGGTTTTCCGCCCTTTCACTCAGCCTCTCCATCTAATTTTCTACCTAGTCCCCCACTTATTCTCTTTCTCTCTCGCTCTGTCTCTGGACAAGAAAACAAGCACGCGCACGCACGCACGCACGCACGCACACAGGCGCAAACACACACAAAATTGGTCTCTCGAACACGCCCCAGATGCTCAGAGCACTGTGAAAGAAAATGCAGCAAGGGCTTTCCAGTCCTCTCCACTCCTCCTCCTCCTCCTCTCTCTCTCTCTCTCTCTCTCTCTCTCTCTCGCTCCCTCCCCTCACCAGCTTGAGCGTGCCCGTGTTTCGGATTCGGTTCCGGAAATAACCGAGCGTCTCCGACTCCGGCGCCGTTGGTAGGGCGCTGTCCACCGCTTGCAATAAGAAGCAGCTTCCCCCTTTTTGGCCAGATGCTGGTGGTGCCGAAGTACAAACACCTCGGATATATTGCGATTATAGCGATTTTTGGCTTCAGATTTAACTAAGCCGACATGTATTCAAGCTCCGTTAAGAACATTAGCAGTTGTGCAAGCGGAGTGGCTGTTACAGGAGTCTCTCGCTTCCTCGCATTTATGTGGCTCTCTCAAAATGTCTGGCAGGTGTACACCATCCTACATGGTCATGAGAAAACATTAATGCTCAGGGCCTTTTTTAATGAGAAGAGGTTTTATTGAGGGCTGTCGCCGCTCTGCGGTACCGCACCCCGTCATTTTCAATCCGGAAAAATTAAGCTGAGCTCGACAAACCGTGCAGAAATGTATTAAATAATCCCTGGGCTGTATCTGACGCGATAGAAATGGCCGAGGTGTGAACAAATTGGGATGAAACAGCCCCCTATAATATTCTTGTATTAATAATAATCATAGAGAGCCATATAGTGTCTGTGGTAGTCGTGACTTTAAAGTGACCATATTAAAGCTTATGGTATTTTCATCTCCTACCGTACTTCTATAATCGTGCTGTGCTGTGCTGTGCTGTGCTGTGCTGTGCTGTGCTGTGCTGTGCTGTGCTGTGCTGTGCTGTGCTGTGCTGTGCTGTGCTGTGCTGTGCTGTGCTGTGCTGTGCTGTGCTGTGCTGTGCTGTGCTGTGCTGTGCTGTGCTGTGCTGCTGTGCTGTGCTGTGCTGTGCTGTGCTGTGCTGCCCTGCCCATCTGGCATGATATGTCGCTATACCACCACAACCAAAGCCTATTATCAGCTAAAACGCAGTGGGCTGTCTGTAAAATGACACAGCAGAGGAGCTTGAAGAAAAAACATATGTCAGGAGGGGATTAACGATGGACAGATAAAATGACGAGATGGAGGGGGGGGGGGCGGGCGTTGACTATGCTGATGATGTAGGCCTTCTAGCCTATGTGCAGCCTTAAAAAGAAGTAGCCTATAATAATCCTATAATATATTTTAGAGGGGTACTATAGCCTACAAATCATACATGACACTAGAAATTCCTATAGGAATATTACAATGACACCATAGCAGATCAAATACAATCAGGTCACTATAACCTCACTACTAACTACCACAGACAAACTGTTCCTACAGTATAGGAATATTACAGGAATATTATAGTGGTATTCCATTGGAGCTATATTGGTTAGTAAGTAGGCCTTCACAGACACAATGACACAACCAGCAGCAAAACGCTAAAATAACATGGAACTACTACAGGTCCCAAATTATACCACGGAAAATCCTATAGTACCGTAGGAGCAGAGGGATTGGGTGACTATAAACTCACTATTGATCACTACAGAAACACTATAAGGCCCTATGACTATTGTATGAATATTACAGTGATTTTTCTGGGGAAGGGCAAGGACAGGATCCCCTGTTGTCTGCACACAGTATTACATCCGCCCCCCTTGTCAACTATAGATTTGAATGGAACATGTGTGAGAAAATGACCATTTTACCCCCCCCACCACCACCACCTTGCCTATATCCCAAAGTTCACCCACTGCCAGCCTATACACAATTTCAGCACCATGGTAGTGGACAGCAAACAGCCACATGTAGGTTTTGTGACCTTAATTTACATCTGTGGCTGAGACCTGAGAGTCTTTGCTTTGTTTTGAAATAAGTAGAAATTAGAGCCCATTAGGCATTTAAGACCCTTACAGCTTTTTACAGATTTGAACCCTTAAAATCCCTATAATATTCCTATAGGGACTACTGTGTCGGGTGGTACTCAATAGCGAGTTTATGGTGCCCTTACCCTGGCTAGTGGTATTTTGTATCTCCTATGGTACTACCATAAAATTCCTACAGTGACTTAAAGCTTTGCTGTTAAATATTTATAGAAAAAATGTTATAGGATTACTAGTTCTCTTTTGTTGGGGTATTGTGAGATAGCCACGCCTCCATCTTGACCATTTGACAAATCTGAGTTAATACACAGAAGCTAACACCATCAAAACAGCCTAGTTTGGACTACAGGTGGAGGTATGAGTGGAAATAGACTGGACTAAAGTGAAGATGCCCTTCTACAATATAGGCACTGATTGGAAACTCCACAGGCCTCTGCCTCTATGTTGGAGTGGGGAGAGAAAGAGAGAGAGAGGGAGAGCTAGATTGTGTGTGTGTGTGTGTGTGTGTGTGTAGCCCTATATGTCTGCATGTGCATCACACACACATGCACACACACAAACACACTATAGGGTTATTAGACCGTGGCTATTAGACACTTACTTCATCTGTTTGACGATGGTGCTTTTCCCTGACTCTCCGGCCCCTAAGGGAAAGAGACAAGAACACAATGTAAACAGAGAGGGAGACAGTGTGTGTGTGTCTGTGTGTGTGTGTTTATGTGTGTGTGTGAGTGAGCGAGCGAGAGAGAGAAAGAGAGAGAGAAAAAGAGACATTCAGCCACTTAAAAACCTAAGTGAATGAGGCCAGAGATGGAGCAGGGTGGAGATGAAGAGATAGAGAGAAAGTGGCCACCCACCCTTCCTTCCTTCCTTCCTTCCTTCCCTCCATATTCCCTCCTTCCCTCCTCCACCTCCCAATTTAGACAGTTAAACAAATTACCAGGGGAGGGCAGAGGGGGGCCGGGTGCTTATAGGCTAATTTCTCACAATAAAACAAACAAATCTCTGACTTAATCCCGCACCCCTAAGGCGTGAACCTACACTGTTTGGTCAATCATTGTTGTACACTGCAATTTTCTCTGGCACCCCTCTGCAGTTAGCATCAGGGATGTAGTGGTGGGTGAACCGACATGAGCCCACCCTTATATTTGCGGAATAGAGTTTACTCACCTGACATAAACCTTGAGGGCATGAATTCATAGTATATATCATAGCAGGTTGTATGAAACTGACGTAATATGCAGGGGGGGGGAAAAACAGGAAATTAATGCTTCTCTAAAATGTGGTTGTCTGCCTTGTGATGGAGGTCGTGTTTTTCAGTCCTACCACTGCATCTTATGTCTCCAAAAACGACGCCCCCCCCCCCCCCCCGCCCTCCCCTCTTTTTCACTCCATACTGCTTAATGTTTTTTTTTTTAACGTTATGAGGGGCGTCGAGGCCCACGGTAGGGAATTCAACCGGCGTCTCTTACCGAGCAGCAGCAGTTTAACGTCTTTGGCCGCGGTGAGACCGTCCTCCTTGAGGTTTTTCTCGATGGCTTTGCTCCGGTCCAGAGCCGCCCTCTCCTCTGCGCTCAGAGTACATCCCATGGTTAGAGAACACAGCTTGGTAGCGGTACCGGTACCGGAATTTCCGAAAAAAAAATGAGAACAATAATAAAAAGGTAGAATCAAAGGGAGTTGTGTCTGGAAACACAACGGGGGGCAAATCCTTTTTTTTCTTTCTTCTTTTCTCTATTCCCCCCTGTTCTTCTCGGCTATGCCTTCGATCCCTCTATCCCTCTCTCTCTCTCTATCTGGGCAGCTCCCTCTCTCTCGCTCGCTCAAACCGGGGATACGGAACCGTTAAAGCATTAAAATTTAAGATCCACTCGCTTTGATATACAGCACAAAAACCACAGGGTGAAGTCGCCGTCGCTTGCTTTAGTAAGTATTTGTTTGTTAAGCGTGGTCTCGGCGTCCGTCCGTCCGTTATTCTTTTTTTTTTTTTTTTGTCGGTAAATCACGGTTCCCCTGGGGTCTTTCTCCTTCTTCTCTCGACTCTTCTTTACGTTACTGGGCGGCGGCGAGCATCGTTTGGATCCAGCACGGCTTTCTCGGTCGCTCACAATGGACCTTCCTCCGTTAGCTCCTCCGGGGCGGGCGGCGGGGACTCGCTCGGTAACGTTACTGCCTCCCGGTAGCTCCGGTAGGTGATCACTCGTTCGTTCGTTCGCACGTCTTTGACGTCAGAGCAAAAAGAGAGCGAGCACTGGGAGCTGAAGGGGGGCGCATGCTCGCGAGAGAGAGAGAGAGAGGGAGAGGGAGAGAGAGAGAGCTTCCATACCCCCAGTGGCGTGGTGTGGTGGTGCACCGTTATAAACCTTTTAATAAGGGTATCCTACTATCCTACCTACAGGCCATAACACGCCACTGCAATAGACAACAACGCAAAACTGTAATCGATAATAATCAATCGGGCTCGTGACTTTTGTCACCCGATTGATGGCTTGGAATGTGACTCAGCCAATCAGAATTGAGGCCTGAAACTATCTGTCACAAAGATGTGTGCAAACCCAGGGCGTATCAATGAAACATCAAACAAGATTTTGTTATGAGATTAGTTTTTAAATTCATTTTATTACAGACAGATATAGTTAGGCTACTTATTGACAACATGTATGCATTACCATAATCTCTTTCTTCATTCATAATCTCTTAATTTGAGAATGTGGGTGAGGCAGATGTTCCTTAATGTCTTCTGATTAAAATTCCATCTCCATACCATCATATCTGACTCACTCATGCAAAGGGAGCCTTTTCATCCTATAATCATGGTGTGGCTGGCCCTATAATAAGTTGTCCATCATCGTCATCATTATCACCATCATCATGGCATGAAGCTAGCTTAATCGTCGAACAGCGCCTGTGGCTTCTGGAATCAAAATCAGCCATCTTAATATCTCAGCTGCTAGTCCAAATGTATTTTTATTTTTTTCAGGCAGGTTTTCTACTCTGGTTGCAAGAGGAACAACCTCATATAATCCAAAATTGATATGCTCAGCAATTCAAAATTGATTGTAATCTTCTTAGCAATAGGATTTCAGCTATAGCCATATAAGGTTCTCCAACGATAGAACCATATCAATGTATAAATATAATCTCACTAAAGGATTCTTCCCAAATACATTTTTGTGTTTTTTTTCTTTGGAGAGTATAGCCTTTCGGTGGGTTGTTCATAACCAACTGCACCGTCTCTAACCCACTGACCACATTAAAAGCTGCTTTTTCAAATTAAAATATCAATAAATGAATAGAACATATTATACATCACCAGTCTTTATCTGTCTGTGACAATGAGTGTAGCATATATTCCTAAATCCCTCCTTTTGCCTAAAATTTTCAATGATGTTCAGGATGTTTTTGGGCATATACCTTTTGCTGTGGGCATGGCCATTAAGGTGAGGCTTGTGGAAGGGAAGTTGGTAATAACAATGATGGGAAGAAACATAAGATCAGCAAAGCCAAATATGCAGCAGACCTGTTCAAAAAAACTGAATATGGCCATTGTTTTTCTTCTTAAATTGCAGATTGGCTGCGTTCTCTATCTGATTCTTCAATGTCTGTGGTGGCTTTTCTCAGCCTCAGGGTTAAGTGTTGGGGCAGGAACTCGACCAACTCACAGGAGGATGGACCTAACAATACACATCACTGACTGAAGGTGAAAAGCTGCACATTGCAGCTTTGATGCCTCAAACGCATTGCTCTCTGG
The DNA here is from genome assembly GCA_034670385.1 of Hoplostethus mediterraneus. Lineage (NCBI taxonomy): Eukaryota > Metazoa > Chordata > Actinopteri > Trachichthyiformes > Trachichthyidae > Hoplostethus > Hoplostethus mediterraneus. The sequence goes on along the minus strand of JAXDDW010000003.1, from coordinate 869,751 downwards.
GGGAAGTTCATTCAATTCAATTCCATTACTGCTGAATCATTTATTGCAGCTGCACTGCAGAACATCCACTCTATTTCACATTTTTCTCCTCTGTGTCAATATGAGCTTTATATATGGGCATTATCCGTTATTGCTTATCTATGACCTGCACCAGAAGACCCCTCTCTCTATGCAAGTATCCATGGTGCCTTTGACAGCAAGTGCCTGATTACTCAGTCACAAAGTTCATTGTGGGTGGTGATGTTTCCTCATGCTGTGCTATGTTACAAATGGATTACTGTCTGGCAGTGAGGTGCATTGCACATTCTCCTTGTCTGGAGCTGGGGACCCATGTGACTTATTTGTTGACTATTTCCTTCAGTTTGGAGATCCACGTGGCTTGCAGTCACAGTGACTGTCCCATAATAAGGTCACACATTCATTCCCCATATAGTACCCCAGTGTTATTGGGTAAGACACTGAAGTTGTCACTCATTTTAAGTTCAGAGAAGAGTTAAATGTTTTGGTTAAAATCTAAAATGGGTGCATGGCTCCTGAAGTGCTCTTGCTATGTTACAGCATCCAAAGGCTTGGTGCACTTTGACAGCTTTCTCATTGCTTTTCCCTTCTGATGGGAGTGTCAGCTTCAGGTGATGTTTTTTTTTGTACTTGTGCCAAAAGTCCTTGTCGTGAGAATAATCTGGTGTATGTTGCTTTCCAGTACATCTGTAACAATTTCTTTTGCACTTACTTTTCATGTCCTGTCTTTTTCCTCTCAGTCACATTGACCTTTTGTGTGGTGTGTGTACCATTTGATGTACAATTTGTTTTGTTACTTGATGTCAGCCCCATGTAAAGATAAGTACTATTGTCAAATAGTTTGTCTACGCAGCTTTCAAGATCTTTAAGCTCAGTACTTTTTAATACTGTATACAAATCTGTCTCAGTGTGTTATCTAAAAATTGTCCAAAATACATGAAGTATCTTAAACTGATTGTGTATGTGTGTATGTACTCACTTATTGACTCTCCATCCAGTTGGTTGTATCTTTTTGCAGTAAAAATTGATTTTTCGTATGAAATGATTTTTCAACAAGGGCATTTTTACCGTTTTAAGGGCGCACTTATCTCCATTAAAAGGGTTAGAGTCTTTCTGCTTATTAACCCAAGAGTTCCTGCTTTTGTCATCAGCCAATGTGAGATCATTAGCTGCAGAATACTGCTCTGCCCTTTCTACAAAGGTGTCAAAAACCTGTCAAAAATTTGAAGTACTCACATTCTGTTGTGTTCAGACAGAATTGTGAAAATGCTTGGTGCAAAATAGGTGGAAAATAAAGCGAAATGTATTCCACTCATATTAGATGGTTTATGCTGCACATAACCAGAAAATAACCACAATCTATGTCCACAAATGTAAACATAATCTGAGTTGAAACAAACAATACCATGATCAGTTTGTGTTTTTAATTGAACATCACAGCCATTATGACTTTGTAATACATTAGCAAACAACCAACACTATCAACTCTATATATATCAGTGTTTTTTGAGCTTAGACTCTTCCATCACGACACGATGCAAGGTGAGTGCAATGTGGGTAGCGGGGCAGCTTTCGTCGATTCCAACAGAAGCATTTCCTCGATGGCTAATGGCTGATGGCAATGCCTGACTTCCACCCGATGGTTGTAATGGAGCTTGGAGGTTACTCATCCATCACCATCTTCTCATTCAGCAATAAGCACATCACCAAAAACGATGTGCAAATACTGTATATGCTGGGTTAGGCTCCAGCCCTGACCTTGAAGAAAAATAAGCATGTAAAGAACATTAATGAATGCCCTGGTTTACATCATCTGGAGATGATGTAACACAAGCTGAAAAGCCTCTGGTATGATTGAGGAGTCTGGTGTATTCTCCTGTAGCCACGTTCCGGTGAAGTTCATTAGGCTGCGTCCGCAGTATTCCCAGTCCTGAGTCCTGACCAAGGCGAGAGCTCATCCATCTTATCCGCTAATGACCCAACATTCCCCATGACGATGGAGGGTTGGGTTTAAATCTCCTTGATCTCACCCTCACCACCGCTCTCTCATCCTTCTCGTCATGGCAGCAGTTCAGGAGGTAGGTCCTCCGGCTGGCGGCCTCAGTGTAAGACAGGTTGTAAAGCAGGAAAAGTACAGAAAATATAGGGTGTTTAACCATACAACATAAAAAAATGGCAGAATAATAAGAGTGCCAGAGCTGCTACATATGCTATCCACTAACTATGCTATCCGCGGCATCTTCCTTCCCTCCTTCCTCATTCTCCTGCTTTTATCCTTTTACTCCCGTCGTTCACTTGATCTCTACTCTCTTGTTATTCTCCCTCATTTATAGAATCAGAAACACATTTTTTTGAGCCAACAGGGAAAGTGCTATACCTTCCCCTCCCCCTTTAAATCACCTACTACAGCGTGTCTGCAGCCTGTCCAACCAGCTGTGCAATACAACATATCACACGTATTATTGTAATAAAAGCATCTGTGTCTTAGGGTTTGATCACACCTATGTTTTGTTTTAGTTGGAAAGTTTACTCCAATTCCAATCCTGTAACTTTATAGCTAAATACAATGAACACATAAGGAAATAGCAGCGTAAGAGCATCAGTCCAGATTGCAGTTTGCCCTTGGTTCATGTTGTTACGCTAGGCTTTACAAGCATGAATAACCGCTGGCTATCAGATGTCAACATCTGTCTCCTAAACCCCTTGCTTCTGTGGGGTTGCTCCCTGTTGTTATTCCATTCTCACTCCCAATGAACACCACCACAGTTCTCTTGGAGGAGGACGGCGACCCGCATTTTCAGGCGGTCTTCTTCCAGTTGTTTGATGAGCTCCTGAGTTCAAACGGCTCTGTTCTCTGTTCTCATCTACCCAAACAAACTGAAATAACGGTGTAGACGTTGCAGAGTTAAAAGAATAAACCGCTCCAAAACATGTCTGGTGTGCCGTTAGGGTTTGGGTTTACATTCCCACTTGGTCTCACCATATCAAAATGCAGCCAAACTGCGGTGCTGTCGTATCTTTTCCCCTCTATATAAGTGCACTAACTATACAAGCAGGTCTTTGTGCATACTTTGGCTATTGAGCATACTTGTAGTTTACCCAAATATATTCTGTGCTGGCCACCTTCCAAAAGGTGATAGCAAGGATGGCAACACTCCTACACAAGCAGGATGCATACATCTGCTCAGTACTCTAATCAAAAACTAAATTGTGCCAGTATTTCAGCTTCAGAGTGAACTCAGAGGGAGGCGAAAACAACTCGATTTCATTGTACAGGGAGGTAATTGCATAACTCTAAACGGGAGTCAACCTCACTTTTTGGGTGTTGAGACACTAAAACTCTTGTACTAGCATGTATGAACTCACTTGATCAATATAAGAGATGTTATATAGTAAAAACACTTTTACGGTTAATATGTTTTTTTCTGTTCAAGAAATAAATGCTACTACATAGTAAAGTTTTCATTTTATTTTTTTCATGATAATTTTCTATGCCTCAATTTCACAAAAGTAATGTCGTCATGACATTTGTTTACACAATGAGAAGTAATTTGCTTGCATCACAATAAATGTGTCTCATCTGGTGTAACCTGTAACGATTGGAACTTCCAGAAACGAATGCAGAGGCTACATCGAGTTACACATTCTGTCCATGTTGGAGTTTAATGACCATGAGGAGAACAAGCATGGCCTTACATACATGCCACGGGTACAATGGTTTAACCAGTAACTAACGCTAACACTATTTTGAAACGTTCTCTTTCAACACAGCTTTACTGACACAATGTATCATTATCTCAGCGAATAGTAACAGTCAGACAAAAAAACATCCCCTACATTCAACGTAGTTCCTTGCCAACTGCATCAAATCCAAAAGTAGAATTCTGTGTATAATTATATAATCCACTGAAGGCATCAGTTCCTTGGCTGCAGACTGCATTGCACTGTGAGAGCTGAGACAGGTTATATCCAAACAGTGTTAACACACATACATGCACACTTGCACTAATAATAACAGAAGATACAGCCCATTAAATAAACTCACACTTTTTGCAGCAATACAGGATTTTAAACTCCCACCTATTTGCCATTTGCTTATTGTGTGCCACAGCCTTAGTGAGTCATTGTGCAGTGGAAAAACACTTCTGAATAAGTATCCAACAAATGTATAACACTGTATGGCGTAAATGTGTTTTTTTTAATCTATGCAACATCATCCATATTCACTGATATTAGACCAGCACTCTTTCCTTCCTCCCTCACATCTGGTCAGTCCGTTAACAAGCACAAGATGTGGTAACTGTTGCACAAGCAGCATACACACACACACAAACTCGCTCAAGCAGCATGCACACACACACGAACACGCTCAAGCAGCATGCACACACACACATGAACGCGCTCAAGCAGCATGCACACACACACACACACAAACATGCACAAGCAGCATGCGCACACACGAACACGCTCAAGCAGCATGCACACACACACACGAACACGCTCAAGCAGCATGCACACACACACGAACACGCTCAAGCAGCATGCACACACACACACACACACGAACACGCACAAGCAGCATGCACACACACACGAATACGCTCAAACTCGCACACATACACATGTGCGTGCACACACAGACGTGCACAACAGTGATGTGATGCAAGTCTTCCAGTAACAGTGTAAGAGCTAGGTGGGGGCCTCTGGGTAGGGGTGGGGCTGAGGCAACTAAAACAGTTTTGGGCTTATTAACAACACAACGTAAACCAGAAAATCTGTAGTGTCAGCTTTAACTTTTTCATCTTATTTTGCTTTGTTTGACCTTGATTTACCCTGGGTAGGTGAATTGTGTGTCTGATGTTCGCATCACTGTTAGAAGAGAACCACAGTCTTACCTGGGCCAAAACTGCTGTGAGGTGTTAAACAGGAAGAGGTTCTGCACTATGAAGCAATATTGAGACTTTTCATTTAAAATTTTCTTTAAATGGAAGGAGGAAAACACTCATGCGCACTCTTTCGTTGTCAGAAGTTTATCACATGCCAATGAGATTGGAAATACTGCAGCCCATGAACATCACCAGACGCCAGATATTAATGACAGTCAGTTGCTTCTCTCATTTTCCTATCAAATCCTGTGGGAATGTGACGCAAGACACGCCTATGTATGAAAATGATGTAGTGCTATATACAGCTGTATACTCTGATCTGATCTTGTTTGTTCACATAGCACAGTGGTTGTTTCTCATCTGAGTTCTATTCTTGACTGAGATGAGTGGAAAACTAAGAGGAGGAGACACCTACCATGGCCAATCAGAAGTGGTGTGGTACAACCTAATATACAGTGCAGGTTTGCAACATTGCAACATCAGGTTTCACACTGAAGTGTGAAAGTGTGAAAGTGTGAAAGTGTATATCTGAATGCTCATAGATAGATTGACTAGATTGCCCCCACCGTCCCCTTCTTCCGTCAAGTCCCATCACTTTTGCATCACAACCAAACATTACCAACCAAACTGACGTTTTACAAGGCAGCTGACTACATCATATCCCTCTTACAGATTCAATCATTCATTTGTATTTAATTTGAGAGTCCAGAAGCAATGCCACAAAACCCTTCCTGCTTTATTTTGATAGTGACATCATATGTTTTTATTGCTTTGAATGTTTTGTTTTGGTTTATCAGTAGATATCGCTATTCTGACTTCCTGTCAGTTTAATGGGTGGTTTCTCTGCCTGCCTGACAACTGATAGGATCCACATTTATTTATTATTTTGATGCAATTACACCCGAGGCTTGTAAAAAGGAGGAAGCTGTGACTTAAATTGTATTCTGTCCCTATCCACATTCATTGTCTCTGTCTGTCTTTTCTGTCTGTATGTCAATCTGTCTCACTGCTAGAGTAAGAATCTTGTGATAAACTGCACAAATACTAAACTAGCCCCATCAAACAAAGCAAAGAACCTTGGAAGACGTCCAATAAAAATGGTATAGATTTGTTTTAGAACACCTTCATCCTCTTTTCTAAAGATAAAAAAGGGTACAGAGACTAGGACAAGATGTATCAAGTGAAAAGAGAGTGTGGGATAGAGGTAAGGGCTGGATAAATATAGGGCTAACTGGAGGTGTCAGGATTGTAATTCGCACTCCCCAGTCTGTGGCTTTCAAAGTGGCATGGTCAAAGGCGGAGAGAGGTGGAGGAAATGAGGACAGAATAATGGGAGGGAGAAGAAAAGGGGAGGGTGTGGGGGGGCGGGGGCATCCTCTCTACACACATAAAGGAACTTCAAAGAGAGGCGAGGTGAAGGAAGAGAGAGGCGTTTAACTTTTACCGGAGAAATCCTTACAACCTACAACTATATTTAGTCACAGAAGCTCAAGGAAGAGGAGAGGAGATAAACAAGAGAGGGAACTGTAGAGACCGAGATAGACAGACAGACAGACAGGCAGGCAGACAGAGAGAGTGAAAGAGAAGAATTAAATGATAGTTAATTAATAACGTTAAGTAACCGCCCAGTGGACTATAGCTAGTCCTTCTAATACCATCACATCCTACGAGAGCAGGATAGACAGGAAGAGGGATAAATAGAAATACGGCGGGAGTAAGAGAGGAATGAAACACGCTAATATATGAGTTAATGAATTTCATTGTCAGCCCTCCCACCCCTCCCACCCCTTCCCATCTAATAATCCCGAAGCAGAGCAAGTCTTGATTAAAATTCTGCACATCCTAAGCGGTACACTAAGGCTACATTATGAATTGGCGCCCAAAATGGATCACAAGCTTGTTAGCGGAGGCCCACATGACAGAATTTCCAATATGTTGCAATAAGCCAGGGTACTATGACGACAGACATAACTTCTCATTGCTGATTCAAGCCGGGCGGTGTTGTGACTAAGGAGAAAATCCATCAACCAGGTTCAAGCCCTGGATTGTGTGTCCTCATGTGTCCTCATGCAAGATACTGAATTTCTACCGGGTGGGGGTGGAGGGGGGGGGAGGGGGCCCTCTGACCTCATTGTGTCAGAGGTCAAGTGAAAAGCATTTCCCCTTTTTTGATCATCTGATTATGAGCTTGGAAAGCTTGGAAGTCCTATGAATTTCCATGTAAACTCTGGGAAAAGGAAGTGACTAACATCCATTTATTTCCACAGAGCCCTGTTGCACACCAGGTCACAAAAATTAAGCAAAACTAAGTCCATGAATCACCACTGAAACATACTGTGCATGATCATAGAGCCAGTGTAATCTTTTAAAGACATGATCTTAAGTATGTGCTTCCATGGAATTTTCCCACAAACGTATCGTTGTTTTTCCTCTCATTTTCTTGTGTAACCTTGTTTCTATGTCTTGTGTCTGTCTTGACTCTGAAGCACTTTTAAAGTTATGTAAAAATTCATATTATTATTATTATTATTATTATTATTATTATTATTATTAACCAAATAAATACTTTCATATTTAATATTTTGCCAGAATCTGATTTTTGTGCAACTCATTGTCTCAAATTGATGTAGTTTATCCTAATGGAAACACTATACCCACCTTATACCTACCCCTAAATACTATCAGCATATACAGGGTGGCAGGTTTACAGTATACCCATCTATTCCCCTACCACTACACAAACCCAATCACTGTGAGCAGTTTGTGCAGTGCTCAAAATGATCTAGATGAGCATCTAGCTAAAAATATGATCTTAAGCCCAACAAAATAATTTCATAAAAAGGCTCTGAATTGAAAATGGTGGGTGCTGTGAACTGATTTGATTGAACTTAAAAAAAAAGCCCCTGAACCTAATCCACTGCCCATACATCTGTGATTGTTTGTGCATGCGTGCGTTGCCCTAGCAGGGGGGCAAGAGGAGGAACAGTTGTGTGTAATGCTACTGCATCAAAAATAAATAATCATCGTAGTTAAAATGAGGATTAGCATGTCATATAAAAAATAATATTCAGAATTTGCAAAACTGAATAACACAATTAAATAAATGACAGATACTGTAGATAGATAGATAAATAGATAGATAGATAGATAGATAGATAGATAGATAGATAGATAGATAGATAGATAGATAGATAGATAGATAGATAGATAGATAGATAGATAGATAGATAGATAGATAGATAGATAGACAGACAGACCGATTTACACAGGTTGATTATGTTTTGGATTTTGGAGGGTTTTGTCTAGTTGTGTGGTAACTGTCAGAGGCAAGCCGTGTAGCTGTATGGTAAATAGGCTAATAATCTGGTGCACAGTGTCAATATGACACAGTCTGGGCATTTTGATATATTGTAGGCTTTCCCTCACAATTGATTTTTGGCAGAAGAGCAACTGTGCATGCTAAAGGTTTGGTCCAGTCAACTGTTTGTAGGCCCACCCACCACAGATGTTTTGGCAACCCACAAATAAAATAGTTTGTAACCATTATATACACAGAACCTCGGTGAAGAATTAAACTAAACCACAAAATCATATCTACACAGACAAAAACCCATTTGCTGGCAATGGTAGGAAGAAAAATGTCTTTCACAGCCGATTGGTATAATTTTTAAATGGCTCCAATTCTGAAAACATGTCTAGGGGATTCAACATATATACCTGAACTACAGTGTCAAATTTCCATTCTAATGTGTATATATCCCTCATGTTTGTCTTATACTAGGTTACTAACAATATAATAACTGTAGTATTGTGGTTGCATCAGTTGTATGCAGTCACCTCATCATCAGACACAACACCAAAAAGCAATATACTGTATATGTGCAATCAATAAAACAGGATAATACAAATAAAATCTTCACAGCAGTCCAATGTTTTGACTGGGATTTTTTACTGCACACATCTAAAGATACGTAATTAATTTGTTGTTTTTGTTCTGTATTTTTTCAAAAATTCAGAGTACTAGCTAAGGTATTCTCACTATTACAGTAAAGATCATACATATTGGGCAGCAATCAGGCCTTGAATTTAAAAGACCGATACCAAAGGTCTTTTAAATCAAAGCTCAACTCCCAAAAGGAGGTTCTATTTAAGCTGTAAACTGTCAAGTAGCTGTCTGCTCAAATAAAGCACCAAATAAAGCACCAAATAAAGCACCAAATAAAGCACCAAACCCCTAATTGATCCAGGGACACTGCACTGTGTAGGTGTACAAAAATGACACACCCACTAGTTTCCATTAGTTTCCCTAGCCACCCAATGCTGGGTGGGTAGACTGCAAGTTCTGAAATGTATGATGTTGAGGTTATGTCACATATTCTTGAAATCTCGAAAAATGTAATTACACAAGAAAATCACCATTTGTTCGGGTAAAAGGTGTCAAGATGTATTTAATCCTGAGCATTGTTCGCCAGTGGGGAATACTAGCAATCCAATTATAAAGAGACATTGTCATTTCTTAGAATTTGAATCTAGTCTGTAGCATTTGTTACCATTTGTTGTAATTGTGTTTTTGTGTTTTTGTGCTTCTAAACGAAGATGCCCTTTGTGTGCTTCAACAAAAGAGGCAATAAACAAGGAGATGGAGAAGCTGGCTTGAAAAACATCCAGCAGCTTGACAAAGAGAAGACAATCCTGGCCAATGATACTGAATGCCTCCTCTTCAGGAAGAAATGGGTCCCATGAGTGCATTGGCTTACCTCTTGTATGACATTTACAAAATTGACAAAATTACTTTTTTGTTTAAGAAAGGGACAGTGCCAATTAAGTCAGATTACCTTAATTGACCTTAATGCCTTAATTGCCCTAATGCCTTAATTATTTATCCTTTTAACCTGCCCATCAAAAATCACCCATGTAAACCTTTATTGGCCAGAGTGTCTGGAGTTGCAGAGACAAGCAGGGCAATTAGCTGTCAGCCATCTTAGTTGCAGTACCAGCCTAAATGTCCCTATGTCACCATGGCAAGTACTATAACAAGTTACGCTCAACCCATTCCTGTTTGATGTAACTCTCAAGCATTGAATGAAAAAATGCATAAATGTTGCAATGAAATTTGAAATATACGATTTGCGATGGGTTTGTGATGAGTGGCAGTTGTGATGGGTTTGCAGTGGGCAACAGTTTGGATTTGTCTCCAGGGGAAGAGAGAGCATGCCCAACTATCTTCAAAGTGAATGAGTAATCGCATACATTGGATCTTGCTTTGAGCATCAGTTGATGTAAAATGTGAGGGGGAGATGCCAAAGTGCTTTCTATACGTACGCACGCACACACACACACACACACACACACACACACACACACACACACACACACACACACACACACACACACACTCACACTCATCACCCATTGACTGTTTGCTGTTTGTGGATTAAGAGGGATTACTAATGAGATAGATAGAAATACTAAGAGATACAGACAGACAGACATCTTACAAACAACCTTGTATACCTCAGTGATACCTCAATAAAAAAGTTGTGATGGCTATATTTGTTGGCACCGTTTAGAACAATTCAAATTTTGTTGGTAGATAATAGATTCTCATTTGCAGTGTAATTCAACTCACCTGTGAAAGGTTGCAGGTGCCCACATGGTATAAAATATTTTTTTTATAGTGGTACAATAGTCTATTCTGCTTCCCTGGTCGTCTGTGAAAATGGTGAAGAGAAAGGAGCTGTCTAAGGATGTCAGAAAAACTATTATCACCAAACATAAACGTTCACAAGGCTATGAGGCCATCTGTACAGACCTTGGTATTCCTGTTTCCACAGTTCATAATGCTATTAAGAAGTTTGCTGCTCATGGAATTGTTAAGAATCTCCCAGGACGTGGTGGTAAGAAGGAAACTGACCTCAGATGACGTCGAAGGCTGTTGAAAAAACACCTCACATGACATCCAAAGATCTCAAGGCTGACCTGGAGAGGTCTGGGGTAATGGTTTCAGCCCGTACCATAAGCCGGACACTGAACCAAACCTGAAATTTGCAGTTGGTCAAAGGAATCCTTCCCTTCCAACATTGAAGAACTGGTTGCAATTGAAGAGTGGGAGGAACTGCCAACAGAAAGGTGCAGGAAGCTTATCGAAATGTTTGGAGACAGTCTTCAGATATAGAAGATATTGTACATTAAGTGCCAATAATCTTGGCCAGAACAGTATTGAAGTTCACCTTGGACATTGGATTTTGTTCTTGGGTACGGAACCTGTTGCCTGACTTGGACCGACATTTAAGAATCACAGTTTGGAACACTGGACACCAATGTCCAGAGAGACCCAGCCCAGTCACACCTCTGGTTTCTGCTCCCCAGTCAGAGCCGGTGCCTGCCTGAACCTTAGCTACAGCTATTCCGCCTACCTTTTCTCTACACATTTAATAAGCTGAAATTTTGCTGACCTTGAACATTAAGTTGGCTTCATCATTTCATCTAATTTTCTGAACACATCTCTTGCAAGGCCAGGCATCCTACGAGGACGAATATGGATGGATGTGTCTCTAGTGCATGACCTAAAGATTTTGTGTAAGACTTTGCTCACGAATCACTATCAACCACAGCAGTGTTTATGGAGAATATACTGTATGTCTTCATTTACAAAAAAGTACTGAGAAAACACAGATGTTAAGTCAAAGCACATGTGCGTTTTGGACACATGTTGGTTTTCACGTGTGAACAATATTTTTTCACATTGTAATTCAAAGAATTAATAGAATATACAAACTATCACATGTGATTGTATATGTTATTTGGCTTGGTGGAGCATTTGTTTGCCAAATTTAACTGGTGTCCATATATCACCAGAATTCTATTTGGGATGGGATGAGATGGGATGGGATGGGATGGGATGCTCGTCTGTGTTGCAGCCCCACTTTGTCACAGTGGTATTTTTACTTAAAAATCTTGTCTAGTGCAGCTTAAACTGTCGGTTTTCTGGAGGAGTTTGGTCGTGATGTTCTCTCCCATACGAAGAGAAAGTTAGATAATGATGCGTATCAGGGCTTCTCATTCTGTGTATTCGCTGATCCTTGAGCCTGAGCTTGTTTTTCGGTAGGACGGAATGAAATTGGTTGATTTTGTTGATTTGAAGAACTGAAATTGTCAAAAAACAACATGAAGTACCAAAAAGACTGCATAACTAAGACTGTAACTGTATTGGGCAGGTGGAAGGAGCAGTGTGTTTTTACAGTAAAAAAACACATGAAGGTAAGAGATGTAGTACCCCTCTGATCAATCAACAAGGTCTCCTACCTAATCGACCAAATCGAACATATGTTAAAAGGTCCCATTTGATCCATAGACATTATTTGGCTGCCTGCTGACATCCATCGATCTGAATAGGTCCTTGATCCTATCAATGCCTTTCGGTGATCCGGTAGCTAGTATGAAAGCATGACAGAAGAGATTGGAGGAGGAGAAAGGAGCAGACACGTGTAATTACAGTATGAGTGATGTAGAAGAAGAGATAGAAGGGCTGGAAGTTGAGAATGGCAAAGGGAAGGGATGGAGGAGACGGAGTAAGGTAAGATAAGAGAGATGGATTAGAGGGAAGAGGAATGGAGTAGAAAGAGTAGGGAAAGATTAGACAAAGAGATAAAGAAGAAGGATGGAGGACTCAGCGGAGAGTAGGGTAAGATTTATAAGGGTGAGGGGTGTGAAAGAGAGACGATAGCTTTATGTGTCAAAGAAGTTAAAGCTCAGTGAGAGGAAGGAAGATTGGTGTGTCGCTACCTGAGATGATCAATTGCACTCCTTTTTCTTTCTTTTGCTTTTGTAGTTGAAGATGCCGACCCATAATCACGCCACTCGAGCATCAGGGTGGCAAGTGAAGAAAAACAGCCTTACAAAGTGAGGCTGGAGGAAGCAAAGAAAAAAAATCACTGAGGAGTGGATGGAAACAAAGTTTGAACAAAGTTTTTGACTCCACTTGCTGGTTGTTGCAGGATGGATTAGAGCAGGGGTGGACAATCATGTGCCATGGAGGGCGGAGAATATGCAGTCTACATCCCAGCAGCAGACAGTGATGGGCAGTAAGACTCAGCTCAGCACCCTCACAGCTAACTGAGACTGTTTGGACAGGAGGCGGTGTAGAGGTGGATGGCAGTTGGCACAAAGGCGTCTCTGAAACGCTCGGTGGTACACCTTGGTGGGGGGTGAGCCGGCAGCTGAAGGTGCTCTGAAGCTGGTGGAAAGCATTGTCCAGGATGGAGTTCAGACATCTGGAGAAGTCTGTCACAATCCGTTAAAATACTTGAGCCTCTTCAAGAAGAACAGTCTGTCTGCTTGTTGCTGATATGGACCACCAGGAACTTCCTGCTCCTCCTGTAGTCCACCACCAGCTCCTCAGTCCTACTGACATTGAGCTGCAAGTGGTTATGCTTGCATCACCCTACAAAGCCTTCAGCCTTCAGACTCCTCCTGTGCTCCTCCTCCTTGTCCTCACAGATGCAGCCCACAATTGAGGAGTCATCGGAGAACTTCCGGAGGGGACATGGCCCAGAGGTCTGAGGTGTAGAGCGTGAACAGTAATGGGGATAGTACAGTCGCTCGGGGTGCCCCCATAGTGCTCACCATGCTCCACACACAGCTCTGGAGTCAAACATACTGTGGTCTGCTGGTGAGGTAGTCCAGGTCACCATGATGTTATCCACCTGCGTCCCCCTGAGCAGGTGTATTATTATTGGCATTTCTGGTTTATTGGATAGAATGCAGGATAGATGGGACATCATCATGAGTCGACTTTGAACCCATGAGTCATTATGTTGTTATGGTACCTCATGCATTTTTCCTACAAGGACGAAAAGGCTTCTGGTGTTTGCGTGCTGCATCTCCCTGCACCTCGGGCAGCAGTGTGCTGATTAATGATGCATCATGCTTGATGCTCCTTGTGGAAAACACTAAGAAGCGTATCTGACTAGTTCTGCTGCTGATGCTGCCAATATGTTTTATTGGACCAAGTACATAAAGACGGCAGCCTCCTGGACTGAGCCATAAAAAAAGAAAGAGTTGTTGCCCTAGAGAAGTCACCTTTGCATCTTTTCCTGTTTCCTTTTCCCTCTTTTCCTGTCGTTAATGATGTGCGTGATGTGTGTATATTTTGCATCCTGCAGCATCCTGCATAGAGAAATTTAGTGGTATGCATGTTATTTCAATGTTTTTACGTTTACTCACAATTTCTTATACAGTTAAGATTAGATGAAAGCATTTGTAAGTACAGTGAGGTGACCTATGGTTAAATATGTTGCAGTATCAAAGCAACAACCACTGACTTATGGTTAGGAAAGAAAATAATTTGTGAGAGTTTACATGAATACTACTGATTTTGATCCAGCTGGTCATTTGGAAGGCCTAGACCCATCAAATCATTACTAGTGAACCTGAACGACGCTCTCCCAGAACCCAGAAAAATCAAACTCTCATCTGTGATCCCATGTACAGCCTCGGGCCTCTCTCTTAACAATGTGTGGCTATCAATATCTCAACGTTCATATTAACGTGAGCTTTATGTTTTTCACAGCGCTGTGAGCTCCAAACCGGAAAATGTACCGTTTTAAGGCCCCAAGATGCTGTTTTCCTCTCCCCCAGTTCATTCTCCACAGAGCTCTTCAGCACTTCACACAGATGAAGGTGGCGCAAACTCTAGACTATGACTGAAAGTTGCTAATACAGACTGAACTTCACTAAGACGTGGGGATGATATATCTCAAAGCTGAAATTCATTGGTATGGCCCTTTAAGGTCTTGATCCACTGTCAGCCAATGTAAAACATCACAGATTCAGTGTCTCAGCCTTGACTGACGTCAATAACTCCATCTCACTGCCAGCCAACTTGTATCCACACAACCCGAGGACAGCTATAAAAAGACTCTGTGTATGAAAAATGCAGCAGAGTTTCAACCCTGGTGTCCCAGTCATACACCCCCCATAACATTCATAGCTCAAGATAAAAATGTTTGCAGAAAATGCCACTTTGCCGTCTGAGAATACAGCTAGTACAGGTGCTTCGCCGTATTGAGTAAGTGCACAAAGGAGGTGAGCGCTACTAAAAGGCTTCAAATGTTTCAGGGAAGCGAGCACAAAGGCGTTTCTATCCCTGCCAGAACAATTGACTTTATTTGATTTGACAGACATAAACTTCATATCCACAGCTTCTGCGTCTCTCGTAAAAAAAACACTTCCTGCAAGAAGAAGAAGAAAAAAAGAATGTTAAACACGGCCAGTGACACGAACAGTGACGAATATTTCTGCAACATCTCTCCCCTAGTTCCTCTATGTCCCTCCTCTCCCCGCACTTTGTCTTTACACATCACTAAAAGATGCAGTTCTTCCAGTGAAATGAGTCTTCAGTGCACCGCCTCCTCTGTGTCTCTTTCTCTCTCTCCCCCATCTTTCTCACGTAGTCCCTCTCTCTCTCTCTCTCTCTCTCTTTGTCTTCCTTTGTCTTCCTCTTTCCATTCATCCCTCCCTTCTTTTTCTCTTTCACATGATTAAATATGCAGGATCTTCCAGTGAAGGCATTTTTTTTCATCCTTTCCCCGGTACAGAACCTTGTCCCTGCTCTGTGTTGTAAGGCTGTGGCTCCTGCAAGTTGAAGTGCATCTGCTTTGTGCTGCTGGTGGTTATAAATAAAAGACAGCGTTTTTCCGTTGTAGTCTGGCCCTGCTTCTGCCTGCTGCTGCTGCTGCTGCTGCTGCTTAAGTGATCTCTGAGGACCCCTTGCCTGGTATTTGGGGAAGGATGGAAAGAATGAAAGAGAGAGAGAGAGAGAGAGAGAGAGAGAGAGAAAGAGCATGTGTGACACGACACTTGTGAGTACATCTACATGCATCTCGGTGTGTGTGTGTGTGTGTGTGTCCATGTGCTTGTGCGTGCAATAATATGTGCTGATTATGTGAATATGTGAAGATTCTGGATGTCTGCGTGTGTGCATTCGTGAGGTTGTGTGTGACCTGGACACATATGTGTGTGTGTGTCCGTTTTTTGCGTGTGTGTGTGTGTGTGTGTGTGTGTGTGTGTGTGTGTGTGTGTGTGTGGCTGGTGCAGCCAGGGGTTTCGTAGGGAGGGGTTGAGCTACAGAGTGCTGCTCCATGGAGCGCGAAGAGAGGGGAGGTACTCTGGGACAACACAACCCATTCCAAACAGCACTCAGTCTGAATAATGCAACAAGATGGAGGAGGGAGGGAGGAGGAGAAGATAAACAAGAGGAGGAATGAGAGGAGAGAACATTTGATGAGGGGAGAGGAAGCAGGAGTTACAAAAGGAGAGAAATTAGGCAGAACACAAAAAGGTGGGGGAGAGGAAATAGGCGGGTGCAAAAAAAAAAAACACAAGGTGGAAGATGAAGGGGAGAGGGGGAAGCAGAGGAAGAGGGACAAGGATGGGGTGGATGACAGCAGATGGGATGCACAGCGAAGAAGAGGCCGTAGAGAGGTGTAGGAGGAGGATGGATGGACAGCAGTGGGAGCAGAAGAGGTAGGGAGGATGAAGGGAAGGATGACAGAGAGGAGATGGATGGGAAAGCAAGAGGAAAAGATAAGTGGAGGAGAGGAGAGGAGAGGAGAGGAGGAAGGGTGGAGGAGAGGAGAGGTGAAAGAGACCAGTGAAGAGGAAAGCCCAGAGTGACAGAATATAATTTGTAAGAGGGAATAATTCCCCTCTTGGCTGCGGTTAAGGTGTTCCTAAAGAACTTCTGAAAGCTAAAAGCTTTTCCTAAAAGCCTTATAAAAGCTCTGATTGAGACAGAGATTATCTATGACATCTTTGAAAAATCACTTCTACCCTTTTAGCACGGAACTAGAGATAATAACACTGCAGGTACGATAATATTCACTCATTCATTTTCCACTTTTTCTATTTAGGATCACGAGGGTGCTGTATCCATCCTGCATTGGACGAAAGGCAGGGAAACACCCTGAGTAGGTCGCCAGTCCATCACAGGGAGTATGATAATATGAGCTACATAATAATAATGAGAAGAAGAACAAGAAGAAGAAGAACAACAGCAGCAACAATCCCAAACTCTGAAAAGGCAACAACTAAAATAAAAGTAAATAAAAAAGTAAAAACCAATTACATAAAACAGTGACAGATTTTGACAGCCTAAACTGCTCAGGCATGACGTTCCCAAGTCCTTGATCACAAGCCATCACAGGAGTCCCACTTTGTACATGCTTTCAAAATACATTGGATTGGTTTTGTGCATTGTCCAGTAGGATCACCAGTAGGAAGGAGATGGATAAAACGATGAGGTGCCAGGAACATTGAACAGAAACAACAACAATAATAGCAACAAACCGCAGCAGCGACAAATTTAGATCATCTACATTTGCAGATTGAAAAACGTCGAGAACAGAAGGAGATGCACAGCGTCACCTCAGTGCAATATAACATGTTGCCAGTGTCGTTCAGCAGAAACAGCAGCGACATAAACCAGTGGTTCCCAACCAAGTCCTCAAGTACCCCCTTGTCCTGCAGGTTTTAGCTCCAGTTCTACTCTCTAATTGGTTCAGGTGTGCCTGAGTAGAGCTAAAACCTGCAGGACAAGGGGGAACTTGAGGACTGGGTTGGGAACCACAGTACTCTTGGTACTACATGGTTGGGATTCTTTGCTCAGCTAGAGGTTATTGTATATTTTGCCCAGGTAGCAGAGCTAGCTGACAGGCCGCCCTGAACTCTGGGAGGCATAAATATGTTCAATGAGACAGGATTTTCCTTTGGTTGACTGGTAGATGTTGACCTCCCCTATGTGGAAAAGTTTTGGTAACTCTGGTGATGTAAACTGTCATGGACAGAAGCACCTTGTACCTGGCTGCACCTCCACTATGCCAGTAATCACGGAAATGAACATCCACTCCGATATTATTGCTGTAAGAACAATTTCGGAGCGTGTCGTTACCACCGACACTCTCTGGCTGATGGCCGGTTAACAGGGCTTAAATCTAATTTTGAGCGCACACAAATGGAATAGCGGCTGCTTAAGAGCAGTAATAGGAGAGGAGTGCAGTTCAACGGCGACGTAGAAGAAGACAAGATGGGGAGAATCTCAGAGACAGACAGGTTGAGAGGAGAGATAGAATGCATGGCAGTAACATCACTTTGGTAACACAGATAACCAAATGAAGATTTGCCAAGTAGTTATGCCTGATTTAGTGAATTCATCGAAGAGGAGATATGAAGAAAAGATTGGTTTCATTTGACTTCTGGATCCCTACATGATCGATAAACTAGCCTAAGTCAAGCCCGGCCAACATTAAAACATTTATATCTCCTATATCTTGTGTTTTCCCTGACAATGTATCGTCATTTTTATGTGTTGTTGTTTCGCCACTGCACAATTAAAACAACTTCTAATGGGGGAAATGCTATTAATGACAGGTACTGTAATCTGGACTGTAATCTGACAACTTCCTGGTACAATCAGAATGCTTGTGGTTTGAGATAAGGCCGCAAACAAGCTTGATCTACGTCCATTATGAACTAACTAGGTAGGTCACTTTTTGTGGGTTACTTTCATTTGTAAATTTTACCATTTGAAAAGCCAGCACTACAAAAGTGATCCACAAAACTAACTGCAATGACATTATTTTCTTCCCTGGCGTGAAACCAAGTGGAAGTCATTGCCAGGGAAAAATTATTTTTATTTTTTTATGGGAAACAAATTTTGCCACAACAAAGGTTTGTTAACGATGCTGTCCGTCGCTGCTACGCTGCCACCTGGCTGTTGGCAATATGGCCACGGTGATTGATATGACCTGTTTCGATGGATAATACTCTTATGCTAAACTATGCTCACTATAAATTCTGCAGTGCCTTTTTTTAACAATCTCTCTCTCTCTCTCTCTCTCTCTCTCTCTCACACACACACACACACACACACACACACACACACACACACACACACACACACACACATTTCCTAAGTGGTTGCTGACAGTCAAAGGATTAGAGTGGGAGCTTGGGATTTCCAGTAGAGAAATGCATTACCATGGTGTTACACCTTTAACATTAAAATGATATACCAATAATTATATATAGTATAGCTTCAGTAATGTAATGCTAGTAGTAACAAAGGAATAGCATTCTAAAAATAAACTATATAAAATATTTCCCTAAATTTTGCAAGGAGCATGGTGAGCAAGTATGTCTGTTATTTTGTGTGTGTGTTTGTGTGTGCATGCATGTGTGTGTGTGTGTGTGAGAGAGAGAGAGAGAGAGGGAGAGATAAAACAACACTGGGCAGGACTGAGGGTGAAGCAAAGGTTCTGTTCCCTGGAGTTTGCTGTGTATGTTCCATGTACTGAATTATGAATTATGACATTTTCTGTTTTACCGCCAAAGCTACATTGGGCAATATTGGCCAAGTACAACCTGACTTAATGGCATCCCGACAACAGTCACCCTCACTGCGTTTTGTGCCCTGATTCGTTGTATTGCACATGCAGAATCTTTGCACACATTACAGACAGTTGCAGTGCATGCACCATCATGTTGATTGCTGCAGCTATCAGAGAGGTGTTAGCGGTACACGTCCGTCTGCACACACGTTATCTCAAGAGATTTATGTTGCCAACACCACTGAAATAAATACATCAATAAATAAAGAGAAGAGAGAAGTGCTTTTAGTTGAGATAAGGCTGCCCATTTGACCTTTACATCAAGCCTTCTCACACAAACTGACTCTGTATCAGCCCTTCACTGCACATATTTCAGAATTTTCCCCCCGGGGATAAATAAAGTATCTATCTATCGATCTATATCAGAGGCCTTTCATCTGTGCTGCAGCCCTGCTGGGCCTGGGTGTGGTTTGGCCACAGTATGATACAGGATCGGTACCCTTAAAAGGTTTTCCATTGCAATTTTGAATATATGGGACCCCTGTGTACAATGAACATGTTTAATTATAGCAACAGCAGAACCATCGCAACCAATGTCAGCATCAACAATAGACATGGCGGACCCACTGTCTTTTTTTGTATTTGCCTGCGATTATATTTTGCATCAGAACATCCCAGCTACACACGCTACAGCAGTTAACTAATCTCATATTGATGGGTCTTTTGAATGGAGTAACATTTGTTTTTTTTGTCTCTTTCTCAACATTTACTGAAGAACATACGGTACAGTGACATCATGGGTACAGTACGGCACACTAGTGCTAGTGCTAAGCTGCGGGTCCTGATACGTTATGTTATATGTTATGTCCTGTTATGAGGCCTGAGGCGTTCTAATGTGATGGTTTTGTGGATAATGGACTTGGACTATAGACCTTACAGCCATATGTAACATTTTTCTTTTAGATAAGATCAAATGAAACTAATCCCTGTGGGTTGTAACAGAAGCAGAGAGTAGGATATTGCTAAGAATAAGAGCCTAGAGTGTGCTAGAGATAATACAACAAGTAACTGCACGAACCACACATACTGGAAATAATACAGCAAATAAATTCAAAAAAGATTTAGGCTTTGATTCAGAGTTGGTTCACATAAATCACGCACCTACATCTTTCAGCCAAGACAAAAAAGTAAGACAAGATACTCTTGCTTGCTTTCACTTTTATTTGATTTGAACAACTTAAATAGTGCCGTTTCATACATAATGTGGCTTACATGTTTAATTTCTTTGGCTCTCTGTAACAATACACTGTAGTCATTGCAAAAAACCATTAAAAACAATTCACATTTTCAGCAGCTTGTGGCCCGCTTTACCAAAAGCATCAGCGCAGTAAGATCAACTTTGTCCATTTGCTGACAGGAGAACTAAGATTACAAGCTGAAGTTACAGATGTACTATCCTGTAACAGGGAGGGCCTTTGCTAAAGTATCTGTCAATGATTTGTTGATGTATGTGTAGATGTATTGGTTGTGATGTGCAATTGTTGTATCGTGTAATATTGTGTGCTTATCTTATTGTCTTGCATTGTATGATCGTAGTGCAAAGATGCTTTTGGGATGCCAAGCTGTTACAGTAGAGATCTATTCATTCAATTTACAAAAATAGTTTGTTATCTATCTGCAATCCTGACAAGCGTAAATGCCATTTGAACACACATCGGGTCATTCCCAGTGCAAATGAATGAAATGGAAAACGAAATAAATTAATAACACAACAGCAACTGAATGTGTGTGTTTATCACTCCTTGGAAAAAAAAAATCACCAACACTCATATTATCGAAGTAAAGAGGAACAAGAATAAATGCTATGTCTAAAATGTACTGTATACTCTCAAATATCATACAATTATTATTCTTAGTGCAATTTCATGTGTAATACACCACGGTTTACTTTTTATCTCCCTTCTTTCCCAAGCAGGCACACTGAAGAAAGGTTTGCCAGAAAAATGCTAACCTCACTAAAAAATATGTAAGGGACAATTTGCATTAGCTTGTAAAGGAAATTCAGCATTAGCAACATAATATTTAGTTAAATATCCAAAAAAAGAACCACAATTTTATCATGCTGGCTGGACTTCAAATCTAAGTAGGATTTCCTCTAAATATTTCATTATGAAAAGAAGTGTAACGACACTGATGTGTGATTATGATCATGGCCCTGTGAGCTGCTCCACTTCCTCATTCACCCTCCCTGCTCCTTTTAATGCAAACATCAAAAGTCTGTCAGTCTACCAGTTCTTATCTGACTTTGTGGGGGAATCAAGCTGGATAACTCCCACACTGGACCAAATGTAACTACAAAGGTATTGATTTGTACAGTTACATGCTATTATTATTAGTAGTAGTAGTAGTAGTAGGTGTAGTAGTAGTAGTAATAGTAATAGGTGTAGTTGTGGTCGCAGTAGTAGTAATAGTAATAGGTGTAGTAGTAATAGCAGTAGTAGTAATAGTAAAAGGTGTAGTAGTAATAGGTGTAGTAGTAGCAGTAATAGTAATAGGTGTAATAGTAGTAGTAGTAGTAGTAGTAATAGGTGTAGTAGTAAGTGTAGTAGTAGTAATAGTAATAGGTGTAGTAGTAGTAACAGTTATAATAGTAGTAGTAGTAGTAGTAGTAACAGTTGTAGTAGTAGTAATATTAATAGGTGTAGTAGTAATAGCAATAGTAGTAGTAGTAATAGGTGTAGTAGTAGTAACAGTAGTAGTAGTAGTAGTAGTAATAGTACTAGGTATAGTAATAGTAACAGTTGCAGTAGTAGTAATAATAATAGGTTTAGTAGTAGTAGTAGTAACAGTTGTCGTAGTAGTAGTAGTAGTAGTAGTAGTAGTAGTAGTAGCAGACACTGTATTTGTAGTATTTCCTAGTAGTTGTATTTTCTATCATATCATCATACAACAAATCCCAGAGTGCATCAATGAGAAATTCCAACACGTAACTAGTTTCAAAGCTAATGCAAATTGCTGCCTTGGTATTTTTAACAGCTGGCTAACATCACCTTTTTTGCATTGCATGTTTTACTTACCATGGGCTGTTCTAGTCTACCACACATGGTTACTGTCCCCTACATTCCTATGGTCATCCATGTATTGCAGCTTTGTGAGTTCTCACAAGTCTGTACATTATTGCACAAGAGAGTATTTTCAGCTCTGGGACCAGTTTCCCAGAAGAATATTTTGTACAAAGTTCATCTTTGAACCACTGTCCTGGAACCAGGGTCAGGGGGTAATTGGATTACAATATCATCAGTCTGGAAAATAAACTAAGTCCAAATGTATTCTGTTACAGTTATTGGAAAATACGTTTGAAAAATTGGGATTGTGGTGGGAAAGTAACTCATTTTTAGTAATCCAGTGGAAGAATCTGCATTTCTGATGACATTTTCAAGCAGATATCCACCATTCTGTAACAGATAACCACCCCCACCATACATTTAATGGAACATAGTCAATTTAGGCTCTCCATTCGGTCTCCCTATAGCTACCAAATTCTGTCATTTCTTTCTTTCTAACTTGTTCACAAAGAAGTATAGGCGGTATCTCACTATGTTGACTGTTCATCTGGGTTTTGGCGCTCTATGTACACTGACGGTAGCTCCTGGGGTCTCTCAGTATGGTTCGGAACTCAAAATAGGTTGTGATCCTACTTCTTGGGTCGGTAGTAGTTACATTCTCAAAAGACCTAGGGTCCCAGGGAGAGACATTTTGAGAAGCCCTCCTATACAGGCCAGTGCCTCTCGCACACAAGGGCATGAATGCCATCTTGCTTCTGCGATGCAGTTGAAGGCCGTTTGCAAATAGAAAATATGGTCTGTCATCTTAAGTGAATATAAATTATGATACAGATTGTGCAAAAACGCAGTGTATGGTGTTCGCGGTTTTGTCAAATGAGAAGTTCCGATATTTCCTTTAAACTTCACATTTAAATGGACAGGAGAAGAAACTCTCTGTCTGTGTGTCGGGCCTGTGCAAAGATACATGTGAAAATGGGCGCTTGGTAAAACTTCCCATCATGATAAGCTTTTATAGAATAAAGGTTTGTTAATGGGTTTTGGAGAGGCATGAATCCATCTTTTTGCTCATTCAAAGAAGACCCTCGTTGTATCCAAAGAGCCCCTGCCTTTTTTTAACACTAGAGGCCAACTGGCGTTCCAGCCTCTCGTCTATCTTATCACATTTAAAATGGTTTCAAATGTACAAAGTACTTGAGGAGCCCTGTACCTCTCTACACCCTTAAACTGACTCAAAAATAGGCACATAACTTATAGCAATATACATACATCCCTCATGCTGTTTCTTTTTTTTTTTTTTTTTTTCTTTTTTTTTTAACATTCTCAGTGACTATTTTGCCAAGGTTTGCTGTATGTAAATATCATGTTGGATACAAATATGGTATTTTTGCTGTAAGAATAAGATAATAAAAAAAAATCTTGTATAGGACCATAGTTGTCTCTTTATAGGAAAAAAGTCACCTCCACAAGCAGAAACTCTCTCACACAAAGACTAAAGTGCTGGAGCCAGGGTGCTAGAATGCAGCTGCATCCTCCAGCTGGCTTAGTGGTCAAGAATAATGGATCGACTTATAATTGTTGATTGGTCTGTCCAACAACACGTCGCAGGTCCCTCCAGTTGGCCCTGTGGATGAAGCTCTGCCCATCACTGTGAGAAAGGCCTTCACACTGGTCATGGCATTGGTTTGATGGAAAACAAAATAATTCCAATGAGTCCCCAGAACAAGCTAAGCGGAAGGTTCTGGTTTAGCTGTGAGGAAACAAGCCGACTGGAGAACCGACAAAAACTTGTTTTGAAGCAGTTTCATTCCTCATGCAGACGGTGGGCGTGTCCACAGAGCTGTTAGCTGACGGGTCCAAAGGCAGTCAGCGGACCAGGAAATGTAGGGTTTGATAGGCTGAGGTCATTTAACAAAAATTAGATGATTTGAATAGGCTTCCCACTGCTGCATTGTCTAGGTATACGGACGTGGAAAGAAAATAAAACAAAAACATGCAAGAAACAGCCTGCCAGGGCCGTGGAATCAAACTCATGCAGAGTGGAATGAGAGGAATGGCAACGTCTTTGGCCTGAGGACAGAAAGACAGAGACATGTGGTAGAGTCATTCTCTGGACACCTGTAGGTACACATGCAGGTCAAGCATGTCAACAAGGTACCCACTAACCCCCTCCTAGATGTAGGATCACAGTGTGACCACCTTTACCCACTGTTACCTACTAGGTCAGATAGGGCAGTCAGTGGCTTGTGATGGATCAGTCACTGCTCCTCACAGCCAGTAGTTTGGTAGGCCTCTGCTTCCTGGTTGTGGAACATGTACTGTAAAGGAACAGACACACACACACACACACACACACACACACACACACACACACACACACACACACACACACACACACACACACACACACACACACACACACACACAGGTGTTGAAATACTTATACTGTTGACTCATTAATCTATTTAGTATCCTAACCCCTAATCCTAAAACTCATACTGAATTAACAATTTACTTCACTTTGTTATCATCAACATATTAACAAAATGTGTGCTTATGTACATACACACACACAAACACACAGTACACTTTGAAAGTGGTAAATGTATGCATTCACTGGCAACTTTATGATCCAATAGTAAATGTAGTAGTAAATGTACACATTTCCAAAGATGAATGGTGTAAATGTGTCTCTTTCACTGGTTTGAATGCGTTTTGTTGTGGGTATTACAGACCAGACAGTTTGATCTGTCACAGTAGGACTCAACCATGGTGATTTTTCATATTAGTCATGGGCCTTTGCTCAAAAAAATCTCTTGACAATTGTTTTTAAGTAATGCAAAGTGTGCAGAGCGATGCTACATTTTGCCATGCACTTTCAAACAGAGGCTTAGCTGAAGGAAGTCCTTAGGGTTGAGTAAGATTTCATGCATGCCCTCCCAGTTGAACCGCATCACAGAGTGAGGATGGTGTGCATCTGTAGTATGGTTATTCCATTCTGTCCATACTTGGAGTGCTACAGAATACTGTATCCAAGTAACAAATTGGACTATTCGATCTTCACTGTCAATTATTATGACTTAAATCAGAAGATTGTAAGTCTGTGACTGTCTGGCAAGGTGTCAGGCTATCATCCCAATCACTGGTTTGGGAGAAAACGTCCACCTGGTGGAGGTGTTCTGCATTGCGTTGGTGTGTCTGCCTCTTCACACATGGCAGGCAGATTAAATGTGCCTATGTGTTGATAGCCAAAATTATGTGTCTAGTTTTATCAATAAAATGATGCCTGATTGATTTCATAGCCTTGTCTAACCGTGGGTGAACTATACAACCGTAGTCGACGGTGCATAAAAAGACGAAGGACTGCATGCATCAAACCATGCTCACAGTTAGCCCTATGAATTTAAAGAATATAACAGGCTGCACTGTATCAGCGAACACTAGTGCTCAATCCAGTTATTCTTCAGAAGCCTTTCAGGTAGAGAATTGCAGCGCTGTGGAGGGCACACATGATGCACTTCACACTGGGTAACCACACTGGGTTTCCTTAGCTATCACTGATACTGTCTCATACTGACTCATCAAATTAGTCACACCATTAAGAGCAGACACTTGTCAACAATATAATCCTCACTCATTACTGCTATCATCATTTGGAGTTAAGTTGTAGGTGCCTTAGACTATGTAGACCACCAAGTCAAGATGTTCATTTGAGCTATCACATGATGACATACGTACCCGTCTTCTATCATCACACTATATGACTCACCGATTTGAGGTTGGACTCCATCTCTGTAAAGTTCCACTCAGTCAGAGGCAGGCTTAAACTGAAGGGCTGGAGTTGAGAGAGAGAGAGAGAGAGAGAGAGAGAGAGAGAGAGGGATGAAAAGAGGAACGGGACAGAAAAATATTCAAACTGATATTCAAAATATGAAAACACACCCGAACCGTGAGCAGCGCGATTGACAAGTCATTGGAAGTCTACTCATGTCCTACAGAACTGAGCGACCAGGGAAACTCGGCTGATGTGTGGACGGTCAACAAGCTTGTTGGTCACAAAAAGTTGTCCGCGGCTGGTCATCGGCCGTTAACAGCCAATCAGATTCCTTGTTTGTTTCCCAAACAATGTCATTTTGTTTCATGATCAATAATTCCACATTGCATGAGCAAAACGGATGAGAATTAGACTTTTTTTCTATACTTTTTTACAAGCAGTAAAAGTAACACATCAGTTTGTGCGTGGTATACACCAAATATAGCAACATACCTGAACGTATGTGTAGTTATGTCTGCTGTGTGTTTCTATCAGTATGTGTGTGTACATGCATCTATATATATATATATGTAGGCCTACTGACATCCATAACAGCGGTGGTCCCAGGTTCCACAGTGGTCTGTTGATGACTCCTCAGTAGCAGCTGCTGCAGCTCCTCCAGGCTCATGTCCACATTCTCCACTGCATCAGACACCTCAACTCTACACACACACACACACACACACACACACACACAGAGTAATATGTGAATGCACACATATACCAAAGGAAAGGCTTGCAGACCCAGACACAGAGAAACAAAAATGATCAAGCATGCTCATACATGACACATGTACAGACACAAACAAAGACACGGAGACAAAAGTACTCAAGGGTTCGACCAACGTGAATGTTTGAAGGCTGATGCTGATATCTTTAGACTGAAGTTGCTGATAGTCTATACTTTTTCAATATCTTTCAATATCCGCTCAATAGCTTTAAATCTGATGATTCCCATGCCAGAGGATTACAAGTATTTTGTGTTTGTGAGAGATTATATATTATTGAAATAGCATTCAGATCATGTGACACTAAAAGTCTTCTCTGAAATCCAGACTAGCAGCTCCTTACGGCAGATTCCATGGTAGGGCTGTGATACATGAGGCCTCTACATAAAGAATTCAACTACATTCAAAACACAGTGCAGTAAAATTTCATTACAGGTTTAATGGACTGTTTTATGTAGGGGAGGAACCTCCTGGCTGATACCCAGAATTTAATATAAAGCAAATATTGATCGTAACATACACACCTACCCCTAATAAACACACACTAGCATACTGTATCTATGCACACATGGACACAGTTCAGTGTAAAGAGCTCTAAAATCTCCCCTTGATATCTGGCCCTGCATCACTACCATGTGTGTGCACTCTCACATCTGTGTGTGTCTGTATGTGTGTATCTCCGTGCCTCTATACCTGTATGTCCTGTGTGTGTATGTACCTGTGTCTGTATGTGTGTATCTCCGTGCCTCTATACCTGTGTGTGTGTGTCAATGTGTATGACCCTGTGTGCGCATCTACCTGTCCAGGGCAGCTCTCTTGCTCCTCCTCTCCCCCATAGAGGCCGCCGAGCCCCGTCCCTCCAGCACAGACTGGACCATTGCAACCGGCAGGACAGGGGGTTCTGAGGAGCACACCTCGCAGGAGGAGGTCATTGGTACGGCATCCCCTCCTCCTACGCCTCCTCCTTTCCCTCCTCCTCTCACTCCTGGGCTCACAGGCTCCTCCTTGATAAGCATCATGCACTTCTCTCTATGGAGAGAAGACATATTCTCTATCAGGGGTTTTCAAAACGCTGCTGGGTCACAGGAAGATTATCAATCAATTGCTGAGACTAAAACTTTTTAAGAAATACACAGTTACAGCTTGTGATAATTTTGAAAAATATGAGTGGTGGAGAGCGAGGGAAGAAGTTAGACAAAATCGAGACAGTGAATCTCAGGGAACTTTCGTGACAGAGGGTCTTTTGAGGTGGAGGATTTCTCTCCTCAATTTCTCCGCCCATCTCAAAATTGTTTTAAATTTCCTGTCCACTCAGGTCGTACTAGCCCTAAATGAATACCACCGATGAATGGTGGAGCCGGCGGTGCTGCAGAGCTGAAATCTTCAGCCAAAAGCCGATGAGACGGTTGGCCCTTAAAGCATCCTGCTGAAATTGGCAATGAATCTGAATGTTTGTCCAGTATTGGTGGGCTGCACCATATAGAAGTCAGACAAATATGTTTACAGCTCAAAAAATGTAATTTATTGTTGATATCTCTTTAAAATAGGGAACATTTTGCCAGATTAGTTTACACCCGAGCGTACTTTACTTCAGCCATTGTACACTACCTCAGGAAATATGACATGATCTATTATGCTTAGGATTTCAGGCATCTCCTCCAATTACTATCTCACGGAACACGATGAACACTGACTACCTGCTCTACAAAGTATCTATCCTATATCCTATATTTATTGTAATTCTGATACACAATAGTCTGCTAAATAGCCTGCTAAAACATATAGTATGTTGTCTGAGACGCACTCTTTGTGTTTCAATGTACTGATTCAGTTTTATTTCACAATATGGGAGAAAAAAGAGCTAGTGCAGTGGCTGCTGTGGTGCTACTGCAGAACAGATGCAGGACAGATGCTGGAAGGGAGTTCTGAGGCAGGAAATGGTAATGTACTGGCAAATAATACACCGAAACCCTCCAGAATCTCAATTAAGAGCTTCATCAATCCATCGAAGAATGAAAACTAATATTTTGGTCATTGTTGGTGGTGTTTACCTTTGGTACATTTCTGGATTATTTAACTTTACAAAATAAAAGATCTTGCAATTGGAACCAGTCGCTCACCTGGTCTCATCAGGCTGCATCTGGAGGGCCATGCTGGCCTGGGACATGTCAGTAACATCTGATATGATCGGTCCCCCTGTCAGCCCGCTAGTAGAGCAAGAAGCACTCTCATTGGATGGCTGAGGAAGGAGAGAAGTATTGATAACAAAACATTACAGATGTACAAACTGTATATTCCCCTAGTTCCTTACAGGTAACAAATTAGGATGCAACACCCTTGCTTCAAACAAATGAAGGGAAAGTGAAAAAAGACAACACACAAAAAAATGTTCCCCCCCAAAAAATATCTACAGGACAGTAGATCACAGTACACCCACTCCCCCAGTACACTCTACCACTCTACCACTATGCACTGTTTCTTGGACTTGGACTTGATTTTGATATGAAATGTTTCCCTCTAGTGGTGATACAACGGAACAGCCAGACTGTCAGTAAAGGAGATATAAACCCAAATAATAAATTCACTATAATATAGTGAATGCATTGTGTTTCAAACAAAGCTGGCATCAATACACTTCAATTCAAATTTAAAAACCAAGCATCTAGCACTGCTGAAGAAAGCGATTCATTCTATCTTTGTAATTTCAGGTGCTAAATCAGGTGTAATCTGAAAGAGGAGGGGGCAGCCAATAACTGAAAGGTTGCTGCTTTAGTTGAATCGTCCCAGTGAAGAGGCACCACTCACAGTATGAAAACAGATTTATTTCTTCCAAGTTAAAATCATTGACATCTCGGCCCACAAAGGCCTTCTTCAGAATGTGAGGAGGTTGGACTAGACAGGATGGATTCTCTGGTTAAGGTTCATTAGAGAGCACTAAGAGTGATTTCCCCCAGAGCAGATCAAGAAGTCCTCCTGGCTGTGGGGACGAGTAATAGAACGCACACCAAAAACATTACAACGTAAATGAATAATACCTCTTCACTGGGATTACTGCCCGTGGGCACCAGTAGCATTTATGGTGCCCAGCAACACGGAGCATTAATAATTACATATGAGGTGATCTTTGGATGACCTCTTCTGTCCTCCCTGAGAAATTCATAAGGTGTAGTGATGGTGTGTGTGTGTGTGTTTCAGGTTGGCATGAAGAAACACACATTTCCCCTACTCTAGAAAAGATCAATAAAGTAAATCTTACATTATCTTACATATACTGACCATATGTGAAAGGGCTTATGAAGCGGCTCCATATAAACTCTCAATAAACAAAACTGAAGTGTTTTGTTCTTACCGACTGGATGTAGAAGGGCTCATGGAGGGGCTCCATTGGGTGGCTATGGCTGAACTTGGAGGCAGGAGGGCTGGGAGAACCCTCGTCCAACATCAGGGGCCTGGATGGGTGATCGATATTCAATCAGTAGTGTTAACAGCTACACAGAGGTGACATCACCTGGCATCAGGGGCCCAGTATTGACTGGTTAATGAATAAAAATGATGTATTACAGGTGGAAGTTTGGTTAGATGCACACCTGTGCCGAGGTCCCAAGCTCAAAACACACCGACATGTTTTGTACAAATGTACAACTTTTCACAGTTTATGAAAGCTTGATTATGTATCGCAAAGGTTGAGTTGGATTAGAATGGGCACTTCCTGGGGTATCAATGAGTGTGTATGTCATTTAAAAGTTGCCACATATAAGCTCATATCCCCATATTTCATATCTGAACTATGATAGCTGGAATATTCTACTATATCAGGGAATGTAAACACCTCAACCTGTTTACTTGCCCTTTCTAATCTTGAGCAAATGTTGAGCAAAATGATTCTCCCTCCGCGGCAGTGCACTGGCTGTCCAAAACAAATCTCCTTACTTATTGCTTTACTGCAAAAGTCAGGTATTTGAGCACGCCATGCCTTTCTCATGCTGGGCTTGTTCACACACCACACACACAGCTGAACCAGCATTTTACACACAGGCTATAGCAGGGTCATGCACTCTGCTGTGCCTTCACTGCATGTGTGTGTGTGTGTGTGTGTGTGTGTGTGTGTGTGTGTGTGTGTGTCTGACTGACTCAGCACTCATCTCCATTCACAGCATTTGTTGAGTTGGATTGTTCAGTTTGTCAGCTGAGCCAGCCCTTCCCTCTGCCCCACTGTGGCCCTGTTTGTCTCACTTTTGTTGATTTGCTCCACTGTGTGTGTGTGTGTGTGTGTGTGTGTGTGTGTGTGTGTGTGTGTGTGTGTGTGTGTGTGTACTCACAGTTTTCTCTTTAGGCCTACGGAGCTGGGTGTGTTGGACTGCATCTGGCTGAACAGAAACTGAATCAGCTGGCAAAGAGAAAAAGCACAGCATGAATCAGCATGACCCCCACTCTCTCCCTCTCTCCCTCTCTCCCTCTCTCACACACACATACTCCCCCCCAAAAACACACACACACACACACACACACACACCTTTTTGAATCACACCTCATAATTTAAGATACCATGGTGAGTGAACAAGCCACACCTGAGACAATAAGGAACGGAAACTATTTCATGCGTCATCTGAAAACCTCAAATCCTAGTGAAAATCAAAACACCTCCATGTCTGTGTGTCAGTAACATGGTGGGCTGCTCCTCTACTGTGTTGCTTGGATATAACATGGTGGGCTGCTCCTCTACTGTGTTGCTTGGATATAACATGGTGGGCTGCTCCTCTACTGTGTTGCTTGGATATAACATGGTGGGCTGCTCCTCTACTGTGTTGCTTGGATATAATGGCCTTTAGAGTAGCTGAGTTGGTTCCAAAGTGCCAAGCAAGATCATTATGTAATGTATGTCAAAGAGCAGTGATTTGACCCAGATATTACAGGCCAATTGTCATATCTGAATACAGATGCACACACACACACACACACACACACACACACACACACACACACACACACACACACACACACACACACACACACACACACACTGACCTTGTTCATGACCTTCTGTTGCTGTGTGTGGTTCTGCCTCAGTGAGACCACCTCTCTCCACAGCACCTCGTTCTGCCTGGAGAGAGGAGAGGAGGAGAAGGAGGATAGAAGAGCTCACTATCAGCTTGGTCCTTCAGACTTCCAAGCAGATTAGCCTGCAAATACTTGTTGTTATATTTTTGTTTGTCTACACAAAATACCAATACAATAGTGAAGTATATTTTTAGATTTTCTTTTGCAAATGTATTGAAAATGGAAAATAGAAATGACAAGAAAATCATAATTAAATCCGTTTTGACATTATGGGTTAATGTGTGTATATCTATGACAAAAAAAATCATAATTCAGGCTGTCAATACCCATGTATGCATGGGTGTGCACTCACACACACACACACACACACACACACACACACACACACACACACACACACACACACACACACACACACACACGCACACACACCTGGCCATGACTTCTAAGGATGTGAGTGGTTATTGGTGAGAGAGTGTGTGGTCAGGTGAGCAGGTGAACATTCTCTCCACTCATTAGAGACAATAGTGTAGTACAAAGCAGCAGGGCTGCACAATGGGCACACAGCAGCTATTTTCAGCAACAATAGGCTCTAGAGAAAAAGTCAGGTCATCCACTGGGTGATTTGTTCCAACTTACCGGGGAAATAGTGGACAGGTAAATTGCTGTT
Organism: Hoplostethus mediterraneus; assembly: GCA_034670385.1. Classification (NCBI taxonomy): domain Eukaryota; kingdom Metazoa; phylum Chordata; class Actinopteri; order Trachichthyiformes; family Trachichthyidae; genus Hoplostethus; species Hoplostethus mediterraneus. Next base: position 837,128 of record JAXDDW010000003.1, on the reverse strand, counting down.
CTCACACTTTTCCCCCCCAAAAAATGCACAGTTAAAATGGACGCTTAAACTATAATGCATCTGAACTCTATGTTTTATATAAAGGACAGAGAACAACTCTCTAATTTGAAATATATCAGTATCCCTCTGTAAGGGTTTCAGGTCATGTTATTTCCATTGGTATTTAACACTATGTGGAAGGGAACATCACTCTTCATCCCATGTTTTCCCAGTTGGTCCAAGAATTTGAACCAGGAAATTTCCAGTCTCAATGAAAAAAGATGACTGGATGGCTGCAGCATAGTGATGAATGTGAATGTGCGAACACACTCACACTCACACACACACACACACACACACACACACACACACACACACACACACACACACACACACACATATATATATACATACAGTTTCTTTACTCACTGTTTCATGTCTTGCATCTGACATTCCATGTTGTCCTGTTGTGTTCTGAGCAGTTGAACTTCATACAACAGTTTACTGAGGTCCTCCTGGCGAACTTTAGTCTCCTCGCTCTTCACTATGGACACCTGGACACAAACGCACGGTGAAAGAATTTCTACACTCGGAGGTAAAAATGTACAATTCTACAGTAAAATTCTATCACAGAAAGCTGTTTTCACAGCTCGTACTGTTACAGCTGATATTCTGGATACATGTTTTTATATATAAATTCTGCTATTGAGCTTTGGGTTTGGCTGTTTTTCAAGAAAGGCATTTACTCATGCAGGCGTCAGACATTTGTATCAAAGTACCTCTAATGCGTAAACAAAATAAATCTAGTGTGCTGTAGCTGTGGTGCAGGCGTCATTCATAAAACCACATGTAAACTTGATCCAAAGGAAAAACATTACGCCAACATTGCACCTACACTACATGTGTCCTGTCTCCATTGTTAGTCAAGTCCAGTCTTGGTCCGGTCTTTGTCTCAAGACCACCTTCTATTGTCTCAGACAATAGAATGTTTTGGTCTCATGTCTATTTTCACCTGGACTCATCTTAATCTTGGCCACTATTGGATGTTGACTTGGTGTTTTTATGCCCATTAAATAGTATGTTTTTCTCAAAGTAACTATTCTGAAGTAAAATAATTGCCGGCATAGAATCAATTTCGCCGTGCCAATGGAATTCCAAGCATTTGATGAAATTTCTTCGATAGACGGGAAGCAAGCAAAAACAATCATTGAGCACCAGCCGCACAATTTGCCACAACCAGCAAGTCGCAGTCTCTTACACTCTTACATGTCAGCAATATGTGGACACTGTTGTCTACTTTAGTCTTGGAATAGGATAGGACTTGAGTTGTTCTGATCTCAATCTTGGACTTGGTCTCAATCCCCTTTGGACTTGACGAACTTGACTGCATTTGGTCTTGGACTTGACTAAGGTGGTCTTGACTACAGCCCTGCATGTGCATGCCTTAGTGTGTGTGTGTGTGTGCAACTTCCTTGCGGCAGGTGAAGCAGTGTTTTTTCTTGGCTTTGGGTTTCTCTTCGGCCTCTACAGACTCTTCAGACACAGATATTTGTAAGTCAGCTGTTTTCAGGCTGGCTTTCGCTCCTGAGGTACTCTCATCTGCCGAAGGGGTCTCGGAGGTGTGTGTGTGTGTGTGTGTGTGTGTGTGTGTGTGTGTGTGTGTTTGTGTGTCCATACCTTCCTCTTGATGTGTTCCAGCAGGTGCTCATGTCCCTGAAGGAAGTACAGATGTTGGAACTCTGTATCGTCTCTCTCAGGCTTCACCAGGCCGCTCTGCTCAATATTCACAACCTTACGGAAACCATCTAGATACACATATACAGGTGCACACACACACACACACACACACACAGAAATACATATCTAATTGTATTACTGTACTTGTGACTATGAAACTGTCAGCAGGAAAAGAATGAAACAGAAAATAATGATTAAAATAAACACACACAACAACATACAAGACTTGACAATTCCATATGGTTCCACTTACTTAGACCAGGTAATTCCACTTACATGAACCTCAGTTTAGAACACGTTCATAATTCCTGAACAAGAACTTTGCTTTACTGTTCACCCGTTATGTCTGCTTTTATATAATGCTAAATCTGGATAATGGCTTCAAATTACTTGAAATTTGGAGCTGAGTATAAATGGGACAATTGGTCTTTTACTCCTGAGTTTACATGACTGAGTTATTCAAAAAGAGCTGTTGGAAACACAGGGTTCACAAGGTAGATCAAGAAAGAGAGGAACACCTCTTTAAGCAGTATTACTTGTGTAATGACAGCTTCAAAATTCTTGCTGGCAAGAGAAGAGAAGGGAAGAGATGTGTCTACTCACACATGTTGAGCTGTCGAACGAAGCTAGCCATATTATTGTGTTTGAAGTACTTGGGCAGAACCTCCTTGGCGAAACGTCCTTGGTCAAACACATGGAAACTAGTCCCAGTCTGAAAGAAAGAAAACAGCTAAGAACATAGTGTCGGTGTCTAACAGAAAATTAATATATCCAAATCTGTCCTTTTTACTCATTTAAGATAATTTCATAACATCTCTGATTATATATTATACAATGGAGAGAGACAGCGACTGTAGGAAGTTAAGGATAGCCAAGCAAAAGACTTCAGCATTATATTTATCTCTTGTACTTTCTAATGATACATTCTTAGGTTAAGTTCTATTGACATGACCTTATGGAGACCAAAGTTTGTCTTGAATGAACGATGGAGTGGTATTAAGGGTATTATCATATAATCAATATTAAGGGTATTCTGGTCCAGAAAATCACTCTTTCACTCCTTATCACTCCTCAAGTTTTAAATTGTAGTGATGTTTTAAAGCTACACTATGCAGCTCTACACACTGGCAGCCCCAAACAGCAGCAAGAGATGCTTTTTTAAGACTTCAATACCCAGAAATCATGCAACGTCACATCAATTAACTGGCCACTCCTCTGACCTAAACTTCTTCTTAGTGGCTTCTTTGTTCTTTCTTTCTTTCTTTCTTTCTTTCTTATTCTAGGTTTAGCCATCATTGGTGGGCTGAGTTTTCTTTTCACGGAGCACATGTTTTGTATTTAACTTGAATTGTCACTTCCTGTACAGAAGAGAAGATTTCCTGCCAGTGACCATACCCGACACAAAGAAATATTTTAAGACAATAGGGTGAATCTACGGCAAATCTAATATAATCTAATCTAATCTCTTCTGTGTTGCAGCCACACATGATGATTTATGATGATGAGACAGATATTTAAGATTATTTTGATGCCATTTCTGCTATTATTGGATGGTTATTGAATGGTTATTAGCTAGCTTACAGTGCACATCCACTGGTTCAGCGTGGTAATTTTGAAAACAATAACTGTTAGGGGATGGCTCTGTTGGCGCTACACCTCCCCCCTGTTTTGTTATGGAAGTGCACAAAATCTGTGCAATGATTTGTTGTTGAAGAATCACATTTTAGCCAGTTAGCTGGTAAAGCTGAGCCAACTATGCAAAGCTTAGGCAACAATGGCTGCAGAATGGAATGCCACTGTCTCAAACGTAATGGATGGCACCATTTTAAACCACTTATTGGAGTCCACACATCAGCTGTACTTGTATACATTGCTGAGAAGATTTTGCACTTAGGAAAGAACGTGCTTTCATCAAGAGCCAAGCAGCTTCCCCGGGGGAAGACGCGCTGGGACAGGTGCTGGTGAGGCTCAGGGGAACCGTCACTGGTGGTGGATGTGCGGATATTGCACAGCCATGCCCAAAGAGATTTAGAATATATGCTGGCATGAATGGGGTGATGCGCAGTTTTTACTTGAATCCATTGTTGACATTGAAGAAGAGGGATAATTGTGTCACTCAATCCTGGTCCTGGACTCACAGCCCTGCTGGTTTTGGATCTACCCATCTAATCAGGGACTGATTTACACCAGGGACACCAGGTGAATGCAATTAACTAGCTGGTAGGATAGAAAAACAGCAGTACTCTGGGTCCTGAGGACCGGGATTGAGAACCACTGTGTTACTCAATATCAAAGTTTCGATGCATACATGGACAACAGCGTTTTAGAAACATTCCTCTGCACAACCAAGAGGATAAAGAGGCATGTGATGTGGCCGACGAGAATGAATGCAAAGCCTCAAGATTCATTATGAGAACAATGCATCATTTCCAAACAGTGCAACAGTGTATAGTACAGAGCCAGTTGAAACAGATGGGGAAAATGAATGACTTCCCATCCCCCAGTTTCATCCCCCAACGGCATTTCTAGCTAAATTAATAAAAGAAGAAGAAGAACGACTTTATTTGCAACGTTGTACACACACAATACATGCAGGGGGGAAGTGGCCGCACAACATAACACACACACATGCATTTTGGAGATCCAGGCTGTCATGGACTATATGGGCATGGTTAAGTGTATTTATGTCCATTAACGCTCCTGGTGTCACCTGAGTTTGTCCTGGGCAGTTTCCTCAGTGTGGCCTTTTGACACCATTTATTATCTAATTTTAATTGAATGCCTTAAGCACTGGCTGGGTATCACCAGCTCTTCTCTAGACTGGTTCATCTCCTACCTTTCCAATATAGAATGTCACTATTGGTAAATCACCCTCTTCACTGAATATCACATTTAGGGTGCCGCAGGGCTCAGCTCTTGGTCCAGTCCTTTTCTCATTATAAATGCTCCCCCTTGACCATATAAACCATATAACCACGTCTTTCATTTCACTGCTATGCTGATGATAACCTGCTATATCTCCTGTTAAAACTCAATGATCCAAACAGCTGTGTTGCTCTTAACAACTGCCTCCGCAATTCAAGTGCTGCTCAAGTAGGGCCTAGACAGATTCCTACAGAGGGAAAACAAAATGGCTCCTGTGTAGAACGCAGGGTATTTACTCAACACTGTCAGATGTCAACACGTTTCTGTGTTATGGTGGTAACACATAATTTGATGGTATTGACAAATATCACTAAAGCATTTTTTATGGTGGTTTGACAATCATTTTTAATCATAGTAAATATTAATGTCATTTTTCATTACCATGTGTAATTAAAGTAACATAATTTTGTTTCACATATATAAAACTAATATACCTAATGTCTCCTTATGAGATTTGATGTCTGTATGATCTGTAAGCACTAAAAATTATCAAACTTAATTTATAGTAGGCTAGTACATAGTCTTTTTATAAATATGATAATAATAGATATGCTTTAAATGAGACATGATGTTTTATTACTTTTAAATAGCATGTAATTACATAGTGCGGACTCTCATGTCAAAACCTTGTTGACTGCAGTTTTGGTGATTTTCACATTTTTATTTAATTTGAAGGTTTACATAATCCTTTGGACTGAGCAAGAATCAACTGTTGGTTAAAGTGGTTAAAATAATGAAATTACATGTTGTAACAACCTATTGTCACCACCGTCAGAGCTCTTATTTTTCATAGTAAAGATGAAGTTGCATAAGGTAAGGGTTTTAAAAAGAAATACATTTTTATACAGTAGTATAAAACCCCGAGACATACAGGCACTTCATTATAGACAAGGTTTTTCCAACTAAAGAAACTCTTATCAGTCATGACGGAATTTAGTAGATAAACCTTTGCTAATTTCATTTTTTCCAGTTAAAAGAGAGACACTTATTTTGAGTTGGTTTTTATGTTTTGTGGTATTTTATTCTTGATGAAAATCAAGACAGTTCTATTTTAAGTTATTTTTATAAATTGATATATTGCCAAAAGAAACTACAAACTGTTCTACTTTGAATTAAGTAAAAATTAAAAAAAAATAGTAAGAGGGTCAATTTGGTTTATCAACAAAAAGAAGAGGAACAATTTAGAATGCATCATATCTGTGGAATTGTCTTTTCTAAATCCTACAGAATGGAATTATTTTAACATAACACTTCTAGTTACCTCTTATACACCAGAGGACATAACACTGAACATTAGCTTGTATCCCATCCCTGTAGTGCCCCTGTAGTGCCCATTTTTAACATGGGTAAAAAGTGTGATAACAGGACCTGATAGACCTGAGGACATGCTGACACATATTTTTGTATGAAAAATAACAAAATGTGCTGCTCCTAAATAGAAACCTACAGGTGATGATGACCACTAGCACTGTGTTAACTGAATGACGATGACATTTTAGCAGACATAAGGTATAGATAATATTCAACTTAATTATAAACTATTTTTAATAAAAGTGGTCGTTTCTCACAGTATAGTGTTATGTACGCAGTACCTGGGATGATAAAAGCCTGAAAAATGACTCACAGCACTCCAGCAGATGAGATGGTTGGTATCAGGGTCCTCCACCAAAGTCCACAGCTTGGTGAGGAAGGCTGGCACATTGCTGGCATAGCTGCCATCCACACCCATTGCACCTGGAGACTCCTGCATAATGCTACCGCTCTATTCCCAAGATTGGCCACAAGTCTGTGAGGAAGAATATGTTTGAGTGTCTGTGTGTGAGTGAGTGTGTGTGTGTGTGTGTGTGTGCACGTGTGTGTGTGTGTGTGTGCAGGGTCCCAGATTAGTCCATGTTTGAGAAACTCCGTTGTTGATGATCCGTTGTTGCTAATCCCGTGGTTATCTCCGTTTCCCTGGTGTGAGTTGGTCAAATGATCTCTCCGTACTTCTTTCTTGATGTGTCTATCTCACTTTGTGTCTATGATTTTAACTTTTGTCTTTCCCTTGCTATGTCTCTTTTCTTGACTCCATCTATTCTATATATCCCTCTTTTATGTTGGTTTGTCACTCCTTTCTTTATTTTTATCTCTCCTTTCTTTCTTCGTGCCCCTGACACACCAGTCATCCAACTGAATGTCATCACAGTAGGGCCATGTCAGCATGCACACCCACGCACACACACACACACGCACACACACACACACACACACACACACACACGCACACACACGCACACACACACACACACACACACACACACACATACGCAAACACACCAAGCCAACCCCCTGGCCTCCCGCTAACAACCAGGGGACTGCCCAGTAAAACAATGCAGTGTCCATACAAAAGCTCAAATAATACACCACTGTCCAACCAACAAAACTAGAGGGCACTGGCCATAGTGAATAGGGTGGGCATGTGTGTTCATGTATGTGAGAGAGAAAGACAGTGAGACAGCTCCTTTTTTATGTCTGAAAATTATTATAAACTTCTGGAAGTGGACACCCGTTTATATCAAACACCACAACAAGTACATTACTTAACAAGCCGTTATCTAACACTTTGGTTTTTCCTGTGAATGAGTTGTATCTGCTCAAAACCAAGCACAGAAAGATCAATAAATAATTGCAGCTCTTTTAATGTGGACCCCTGCTTCCCTCTTATTTAGGTATATTTTCCATCCTCTATTAAACCTCGCTCTTCAATTTCTCATCCTTTTTTTCCTCATTGGTGGACCTCTTGTGTGTCCCAACATAATAAGAGAACTAGCATTTTTTTAATCTGCCTGGGTCCCAAGTTGCAACTATACTTACTCAGTTTGGGTTCTGTGCTGAAAAGGTTTAAGAGCCCTTGCCTGAAGTCTTACAGCTATAATGGGTTATAATGTGTGAGAATATACTATAGTATGGGCTATCCCAAGCTCTTATAACATGTCTCTTTATGGAGCAAATTAGAAGCTACCATCTATAAAAATACAATAATACCATTTTGAGATTCATTGCAAATATCGCTGTGATATCTTCCTAAGTAGATGCCTTAATATTTGTGTTGTCCTCTTGCTTTCAGTTCATCTAAAATAAATGCCTTGTGTAGTGTTTAGACACTGACCTCCAGGGGAAGAAAAAAGCATTGCAAACATCTTTTTTTTTTCAAGGCAGTGACACTATGATGCAAGTTACAGGTAGTGTATGAAAATGAAAATAGCCTATTTAGTATTAGATAGTATTAGATCTGACAGACTGCCATTATGGCTAGTGGTAACCCCATGTTATCGGGTCCAAAGGTGATTACTACTTAAGTGTCCATAGGGGCAACAGGCTCCAACCCTGCTCCAACTGCTTCAACCCCAAGGAAAGGACCCTTTCCACGATACTGACCAATTTCCTAAAAAGACTGGATTACCCATAGTCCTTTGCTTTTGCTTTGTGGGCAATTCATGGACATGGTGAGTAAACCCAATTGTCAGTATTGTTTGTGTTTGTTCAGTTCAAACACTCAAACCAACAGGTTTCTGTGACTAAAGGCATTTTAGGTCCCAGTGATGAATTGTTGGGAATAAATTTTTTGTTTTTTTAATCAGTAATAATTAATTAATTAAGTAGTTTTATGACTTTTTCACATAAAAACTCTTAACTATAAACTACTGAATTATGTTTTAAATCAAATTATTTTCATTATATCTATTGATCTTTGCAGTTCTGAACCATGTCATTTGTCAATACATCATGATGTCATGTTGTTCCCAACAGAAAATGTCCTTACCATGACAGTTCAAATATTTTGGGTAACTTTAAAACATGGCCTTTGTTAAACAATTCCATGACTGGAAAATGTGATTCTTAACTGCACCTTAATTGCATCTTAAGACAAGATTGCCCTGGACAGCAGTATTCTGAGGTGATGCCTTTTTGATGAAGGTGGAAATGTTAAAAAAGAAAGAGGATGAGACATGACAATCTTTCATCCCCTTAGTCGTCAAACAGAGGCGATAAACTAGGCCACTCGACTAGAATTTCATTCAATAATAACAATAATAACTTTTCAAGTAAATTTCAGTGCACAATCACCTCTAAGTGTGTCTTGGGATCACAAAATTATTACATTTTGGTCTAAGTTTGAATTTAAACAACGTGATGAACTTTCAGGCTGTCTGAGACCTATTGTGCATGGTCTCTGAATCGGACTACCATGCGGTAGGGTTTGGGGCTCTGGGTCGTCCCAAATATTGTGGTGTAATCTGGCTGTCCCGCATCCTCCGGCCAGATGAACTGGAACCTCCTCAGCAGAGTCACCATGATTAAGAAAAGCTCCATTCGAGCCAGAGCCTCCCCCATACACATGCGGGAGCCTGTGGTTTAAAAACAGCAACATCATGTCAGCGTGAAGAATATAAACAGCTACAAAACAAGTACCCCCTCTAGAGACATATGCATATGTGTAAGAGAGAGAGACACACAGCATTAGTAAGACACAACACTTACAAATATTGGTTAAAAAGCATTAACATTTTCATCTGTACCACAGATATGGTGATAGTTTATAAATCTGTCTGTATTAGCTAACCCACCTGCAGAGAAAGGCAGGAAAGCATCTGGCTTAACAAACTCTCCTTGGTCATTGAGGAAGTTTTCAGGGTTGAATTCATGAGGGAATTTCCACTGTCCCTCCTCAGACAGCACTGAGGACAGGTTGGGAATGACAATGGTTCCCTGTAGAAAGAAGGGCACCAGAAGAACAACAAAGAAGGACAAAGGTTTAGGATTAAAAACAACCAAAACCACACACACGTTGCTTCAAGCTCCTCTGCTCCCTCTTCCCCATACCTCTCACTGGGCCCTCCCTCTAGCAGGCCCTCAAACCATACAACCAATCAGGGTGCTCATGGTTGTAATTGGTAGGGTTGGGCAATAGTGTACATTCTCCAATCAACTGATCATCCTCACATACTGTATATCACCAATCCATAAAGTATTAATTCCTTCCATCCTACCTTGTGTGTCCAAGGTATTCTGAAAACAGGAGGCTACCTGGAGGTGTATAATATCCTGTCTGGTATACAGTCTGTTTTTTGTTCTGGTTGTGTTACAGCTACTCTGAAAGTCCTTAAAGGAGAATACCGGTATGTTTAAACCTGGGCTCTAGATCTACAAAATCGCCATTTATACCAAAATAGGTCCAAAAAGTTTTGGAATTGCTCCGGTAGATTGGCTCAGTCAGCAGTCACGAAACGGGCTCAATGGCTACAACATAATCTGTAGGGGCAAGTGTGCGCGATCAAAGTATGTCCACTAAAAGTGCTTGATTTTGCCACTGACAGGCTCAGATTGTTATCCGTGTGTCTGACAAGTGTCTGACAACATTACTGAAAGGATCGCTACAGAAATAGACCTTTTTTTGACCAGAAAACTAAAGTCTAGCTCAAAGAGAAGTCTCCGCTCTGAAATGGACGGTGGACAAAGGTAGTCTATGAAAGCGAGAGGGTTGACTTGTTGCAGGAAGAGGATGGTGGAAACGTGAGTCAGCGTTGGAGACGTGTGTTGGAGTATAGAAAGAGTAGTTTAGAGTATTTGTTTTTTCCCAAAGATAAAAAAACAACAACAATGGTTTGTTTTTGCGCATTTCCGAACTGTGCCAACAAATATACAAATATATAGAATACCTTCATCAGGTTTCTACCGTCCTCTTCTTGCAACAACTCAACCCTCTCGCTTTCATAGACTACCTTTGTCCACTGTCCATTTCAGAGCAAGACTTCTCCTTGAGCTAGACTTTAGTTTTCTGGTTAAAAAAAGGTCCATTTCTGCAGCAATCCTTTCAGTAATGTTGTCAGACACTTGTCAGACACACAAATAATAATCTGAGCCTGTCAGTGGCAAAATCAAGCACTTTTAGTGGATGTACTTTGATCGCGCGCACTTGCCCCTACAGATTACATTGTAGCCATTGAGCCCATTTCTCGTCTGCTGACTGAGCCGGTCTACCAGAGCAATTCCGAAACTTTTTGGACCAATTTTTCAGTATAAATGGTAATTTTGTAGATATAGAGCCCAGGTTTAAAAATACCGTAATTCTCCTTTAATGACATAACATCTGCACAAATAGACTGGGAAGTATTGGGGTTACTAATGACTCAATGGTTTGGTTTACCAACTATCTCGCTCACAGGGTGCAACGTGTGAGCGGACGTGTTTCTCTCTCACCTCCTCCCTGTCACAAAGGGCGTCCCTCAAGGCTCCATACTGAGGTCCCACACTGTTCTCCATATATATATATATATATATGGAACTCTCTCATTCACCTTTATGCTGACGACACAATCCTTTATGCTACCTGTCCCTCCCCTGACACTGTATGTTCATTGCTCCAGGATAGCTTCCTCCAGGTCCAACAGACGCTAACCAACCTCAAAATCTCTCTTAACACCACCAAATAATTTACGCTAATTTACACCACCACTATTTACGCTTTTAAGGACTGGATCACAGACGTTTTCACAGACACCTGCAATTGCTTTTCTGTCAACTAATATCCCCATAATACTACCAAAGGACTCACCCCCCTGCCCCTCTGCTTGTTCTGTCATATGCTGCCGCCCCCCCCTTTTGTTTTTCCTACCCCATCTATGCCATGAGCCGCCTTCCTACATGGTCATGCCTGCTCTCTGTGCTGTTTGCCTCTGCCTGCTTGCCTGCGCTTTTGTGCCAGTTTTTCTGTGTTGTTTTATTCTTGTCATATATGCCAGGCCTCGTCATGCCTCTGTCTCTGCAAGTTGTTTACTGCCTGTTGTTTACTGCCTGTTGTTTACTGCCTGTGCTTCTTGTGCACAATTTGATGTAACTAGTTTCTTGTGCTTTTTCTTGTATGCCTTTGTCTCGCCCATGTATCATGTCCTGCCTGTGTCCTCGCTTGTCGACTGTTGCTTATTTGTCTGTTGTTTTTGTGCTTTTTCTTGTATGCCTTTGTCTCGCCTGCTTTTAACATGCTTTTATCTTTTAGCCCTCTCTCCCCTCAAGTGGCTGTTGTTGCTTGCCAGGCCGCCCCTTTAAATAAGAATCTGTTGACTTGCCTGGTAATATAACAGTTAAATTAAAAAATCCATGGGCAGGCGGAGTGGGGGTGCACTTTCCCTGAACATGCCTCCTGTACCTCTGCTTCAGGTAGTGATTTCCTATATTTTCTTCCTTCCTTTCCTTTCGACATCCCTCAGAGAACTCGCCTGGACTTTCTCTATCCAGCCATTGGTTTTATGTGTAAGTGGAAAGAGCGATAACAATAGTGAATAGCGGCTACAAAACACTTGGAATATGCCGCATGAGCTGTTCAGAGAACAGTGTGTGACAAGGGAGTGAGTAGATAATTTCTTTTTTATTTTGGGTGAACTATTACTTTAAGCGATCAGAAGGATATTACCATGATACTTCTGAAGCCCTGTCTGTAATTTTATCTATGTCACAATCCTGATTTCCTCTTACCCTGGGTATGGAGTATCCCATGAGCTCTGTGTCTTTAGTGGTGCAGTGGAAGACACTGAGAGGAGTAGTGTCAGCGATCCTCTGGACCTCATGGATCACAGCCTGGAAGAACAGGCGGACATTAATAACATACTACAGTAATCACTTGATTGAGAAGCATTTTGTGTCAATATTCAGTCCTTCCCTTGCAGTACTACTGAAAGATGCAGCACAGGACACCAATGGCTATCACTGTGCTGTACATATGAGTGTATGAGCATGGAATCATTCTACCTGCATGTAGGGCATATTGTGTCTGTCTTCAAAACTGGCCTGATCCTTCCCATCCAACACCTGGTCTATTTCCTGTTGACAACGCTCTGAGAGAGAGGCAAAAAAAGCATTGTTACTGGTTATTATTTCTTTTGGACCATTTACAAATAACTGTGTGTCCCCACCACAGTAACCCCACCATGCTAAAAATATTTTTGCAAAATAATTTTATTTTTATTCTGTTTAACGAAAGAGGTGAATGTAATATTGATTTTTAACATAGCAGTAACAGTAATTTTCTGTCTTTACACTGTGAAATCCCTTCATTTGAATACAATTTTCTTCTCAGGGGAGGATGCCCTGGTCTACTGTATATTGTCATAGGAAAGACACTGCATGTCCACATATGCAGACACACACACAGCATATCATGATTCATGAGTAAGAGATGCATTTTGTTTAAATATTGCAGAAAGAGATGGCTGGATGAGTGGAAAGACATACACACACACACACACACACACACACACACACACACACACACACACACACACACACACACACACACACACACACACACACACACACACACACACACCCTGTATCTGTGGATGGGTCATAAGGTAGAGGAAGCCAGTGAGCAGGGTGTTGGAGGTGGTGTCAGTCCCAGCAAAATGAAAATCCAGCAAAAGTGAAGCAAGCTGATCTTCAGAAAACGATGAGTCATCAGCTCCTCTCTTTGGAGACAGAAAGGGAGCAAATGAGCGAGTAAACAGCATGCCTTCTATCTGTCGCTAACTATTCTCTCATTTGGTGTAACACGTTACCTCATCCTAATTAACTACTTTAGCTAAAATATGTGACCGGGTTCGTACCAGCTACTCTAAATAGAACCACTACCATACATTAACACAAAGGCAGACAGACAGATGTCTGGCGCACGAGGCCTACCAGGCCCACGCTTTTTTCTTGGGCAATCACACACTTGGCAGATGATATTGGAGGTCGTATTATGGAACAACACCTGAGTATTTATGGTTTTACCTGGAAAAACAAGTTAACAGGCGTGATCTTGACCGAATGGACTAGTGGTCCATGGTAGGTTTAATTTCCCTCTATAAATAAACACACACACACACACACACACACACACACACACACACACACACACACACACACACACACACACACACACACACACACACACACACACACACACACACACACACACACACCTTCTCCAGTTCGTCCAGGTAACAGTCAAGGAAGTGTCGTGGTTGACCAGGGACCCTGGTCTTTTTGTGTTCAGCCACCATGCCCAAGCTTTTTTCTTGGGCAATCTGGACCAAAAAAACAAACAGTTATTTTCACAGGTTTATGTGTTGATTTCCTTCATAATTCTACTGAAATTAGTAAGTGGCAAGGCAAATAATTAATAATAATTTGTAATAATAATAATAATAATAATTTCTGATGCTAAGCAAATCCTTCACTGGCTGTCCCCAGGATCAGTCACATTTAAATGAATGTAAGATGTCACAGATGTCAAAGTTTTTTTGGTTTTTTTTTAAAGATTGACCTTTTGCAGATACAGTTTTTCCCAGGCCCACTGAACATACCTTAAAAAGCTTGAAGGCTTTCTGGAAGGGTAGCGGCAGACGGCGCACCATGGGTATAGAGTCATAAATCTGAGAGAGCAAATATACATTACAAAGTTTAAAGAGGCACTAAAGTTATTTGGGCATTGGCAGCTGTCAATAGCAAGTTGGTGATAAATTCATTGGTAATCCAAATTATTTACCTAATTACAACATAAATAATGAGAGACATGGCCAATTGAGCCATATTTGATTCCTGAAACAATGCTGGATTTTTCCCATTGCTGATCCAGTGAATAATGAATTTGGTATTTTCTTATTGGTTCAAGATGTGACTCACCATACTCCAGGGCCCATTGATTATCTTGGAGGTCGTTTTGAAAATGTTGACAAACAGCTTGATGAACTCATCGTCATAGTCGTGCTTGGTAGCAAACAAAACTTGGCAGATGATATTGGAGGCTGCATTATGGAACAACACCTGAGGATTTATGGTTTTACCTGAAAAACAAATTAACAGGCGTGATCTTGACCAAATGGAGTAGTGGTCTGTGGTAGGTTTAATTTCCCTCTCTAAACACTTTTCAACTGCAGGGCCCAGTGGGGGTTTCTAAGCCACACAGGATATTTATTTGCGCTATTAAATTTAAATGAAAATGTTATGACATGTTATATTACATGTGGGACAAGAGAATTATAAAAATGCTGCTTTGTGGAAAATTGGCAAGAGGTAAGCCCTGGATAGCTCATGTTTGGTCCTGTGTAGGAAATCAGGCAAATGAATAAGCCCAGGCCAGCCCTGGTTGGTACTGTTGTGCAGTCCAGGCTAATATCTAAATACTGTTAAACGCCTGAATGAGAAATCCATGGCTAACCCTGTTTGGACCTTAAGTGGAGGCCAAGCTAATGATTGCTTGTTCTCTATCATACCAATACTCTCCTCCAGTGCCTTCAAGATGCGTTGTGTCTCTCCTAGAATCCTCTCCTCCATGGACTGCTTCCCCAGACCAAAGTTCCTCAGGGTCATCAGACCAAAGCGTCGGTGAGCCCTCCAACCAGGACCGTAGTCTGCCAGAACCACTCCTGGAGCATGAGCTAGGTGCAAAAAGGTAAAATACAGAGCTTGATTGGATTGAAAGGGTTATCTACATTCAATTTTAAATTCTAGAATAGTCAATGGTGGTTGAAGAAAATATTATAAAATATTATACAGTGTATAAAACATTCTCTAAAACAACTACAGAGGTCCATCAGCCGGATGTGTTGTTAAAGGTGGTATCAGAAGTCAAATACCTCGGCATCATTTTGGATTCAAATTTAACATTCAAAAAACACATAAAGAAGGTTATCCATACCGTGAAGTTTGGTCTTGCCAATTTCAGATTCATTCGTCCCTACCTGTCAACTGAAGCAGCCCTGCTATATATGCATGCAATGATTTTCTCCCATCTGTCATACTGTATCACAAGCTGGTCGCAAGCATGATCAACCACCTTACATCAACTCGAGTCCCTCTATAAACAAGCACTAAAGATCATGGACAAGAAGCCTCACAGATATCACCACTGTCACATCATTCAAAAGTATAATCTACTCACCCTGGACAGTCTTAGACTGTATAATGATGCCTGCCTTGTTTTTATTAAATTTATTAAATTCTTCACTGTCTTGCCCCCCCACCCAATGAGTCACTTTGTGGCCAGAAAGGACAATGACAGACCCACAAGGTCCACATCGAGAGGGGACTGTGTTGTTGACGTTCAGCCTTCTCTGTCCGAGCCACGCAGTACTGGAACACTCTGCCCACAAATGTAAGGACTGCACTACCCTTGGACTGTTCAAAAAAACTCTGAAAAAAGCTCAAAGAACACCAGAGCTGTACCCATCACTAAATCTCCAGCTATGGGGTCAGATAACTCTCATATGTCACAAATGAATACAACACGATTCACAAATGTATTTTGCGATTTATATATAAATGTCTCTGTTCACAAATGTCTGTTTCCGATGCACACACAAATACGTCTCGTTTTATATAAATGTAAAACAAATCCACAAATATACTCAGTTAAAAACAGCTGCAGTGTTCATGTAAAACATATTTCAATGTTGTTACAATTATATACAGATTGTCGAATGTGCGTTTAGAAACCTCCACACGAGTTGTGAACCTCGTTACATTTGTGTGTGGATTTTTGAGAGTTTCCTGACGTGGTTAGATTCACAAATGCATTTTTTCTAAAGGGCCTTTCTCTGTAGCCTATCAGACGTCTCTTTCAAGTTCAGCCAATCACACCAGCGTGTGATTTCAATGCTGCATTCAACGTCCGAGTTTGGCGTCCGGTAGCAGTACTCCAAGTGTAAATTAAACATAACATGTTTAGCCAATAATCCCCTTGTTGTTCGTGATTGAATACATTTGAATTATGATCGTGATCGAGGGGTAGGGCGAAGTACATGGCCCTCCAAACGGAGATTTTTCAGGGGCACACTACAAACCGAGGGTTATGACAAATCTCCGACAATCATCGGCAAGATGGGGGGGGACGCTGCACAAGCAAAAAAAAGGAAACCACAAATGTAGTTTAGAGGGGCCTCTAATGCTCTGCTGCCTTAGAGGCCCCTGTGGCTGATCTACCCAGTCACGGCTCTTTTTAAGTCACCTTGGATAAAAGCGTCTGCTAAATAACTGTAATGTATTTTGTCCATTCTATTTATTACCTACCACTGTTTGTAGTCTATGGACTGTACAAACAAACTACTGCTTCTGTGTAGTTCAGCCCATTTAATACTGCATAGTGTTTACACCATCCATCAAAGTGCTATCTCATGTGACATCTCAGACAGTGCTGGTCTGATTTTTGAGGCAACTTGAAGGGATGATGCATCTTTGCACTGTGCTCCAGTTGACTGGCCTAATGGGGGCGCAGTAAAGGCCACATTTTTAACTCAACTTTATATATCAGACACATTTTGACATTGTGTTCTTGCATTTTTTCATGCATTTTCATGCTACCAAGGACAACTATCTATTGGTATAGTCTAATGTCTCTAGTATGTCCCCTTTCACTGAATGTGAGGTCATGTTTCCCTGTACCATTGGTGGCAGTGTGTATTTATGTCATTGTATGAGTTGTTGACATGGTCCTGCACTGATGTAACCAGGAAGTTAAGAAAACTCAATGTTGGCTCTTAAAGTAAGAGACTATGATAGTATTACACTGATGTCCTAACAATGTATGTCATGACTTCACTACTGTGAAATAACTTGCTTACTTTGCAACCTACCAGTTGGCAAAACCAATGACCAATGGCAAAATGTATGATCGATTGCTTTATTCATTCCCATCAGAACATTTCAAATCCATACCTTTGTACTGAGTAGTACTGATTTTCTTTGCACTAGTTCAGGTCAGGTCTTGGTTAAAAAGACAATTTACACAAACATTTGCTCTGTACCTTGCCGTTGTACTGCATGATTGACCATAAGGTCTTGTGGTCTTCCAGAGAAGTCAGCAGCCTTGACGACCAGGGCCTCCTTTATGGCCTGCAGTCCATTCAAGATGACCACTGGCCTGGGGCCCATGAAAAAACTGTAGACGTTACCATAGCGTTTGGCCAGCTGGGGGCAGAGTGACACCACAGATTAGAATTACAATTTGGAGATCTTCTTTTCCAAAGTGACACAAAATAGGTGCAGTCATTAGTGATCATTATGAATCCCTTATTCACAAAAGTGGTCCAGTAATGAACAGGTGCAAAATATGCTAAGAACGATGAGAGATGAGGTTTCAATTAGCCAATCGGGCAATACTTACCTGGACAACTTTGAGACAATGAGAGATTGTGATTTGAATCTTTAACTATCTTGAATCTTTATTCACATCTCTGGACTGTGATTGGATTTGATTGGATTTGTGACTGGATTGGAGCCAGCTTCTCCAGACAATAACGTTACAGGGACTAAGTCTACGTATGCTCCAAATGTTGGTAGAGACTTTACAGTCAAAATAGCAGAGACTGTGGCAAGATCATACAAAGTGTATTGCATTCATCCTAACAAACTCAATAGGTTTTGCAGTGATAATAAGATGTTTCATAATCAAGAGATGTTTTCTTAATACTTACATTTTTACTTCAGCTAGGTAGAATTTGAACATTGTTCAGTATGACAGAGGATGTAGTATTATAGTATTATTCAACTTTACCCTCTCCAGATCTCCAATGGGATTCTCCAGGTTGAGCTGCAGCAGGTTTCCAAAGATAGGGAGAGGCCGGGGGCCTGGAGGGAAGTTTTTACCCCTGTGGCTCCGAAAGAGGATCAGGAGGAGAAATATAGCCACCCAGAGCAGAACCAAAGATCCAAGCATGATTGAATGGTGATCCGGATTTATTTAGTTGGGCTTTGACCACACAGCCCCATATATACACGCTCTGCCTCTCTGACATAACATTAATATAAACACACACCCCTGAATGGAGTGGATTTATTGGCTCTGTTTGGACTCGCTTGTTAACCAATAACTTGACCTTTAGTCTGCCTCTCACTGAAAACAATCACTGTACAATCTCCCTCCAGCTGTTATATATCATTTGTGATGTTCCTGTACAGAAAGCTAAAAAGGCTAAATGTGTTGCAGGCAACGCCACCTAGGGCCTTTCACCCCAAGATATACTATAAACAGACCTGATAATGCAAGTTTGTAAGAAAGACAGACACGAACTTTAACCTTTAACAAGTTTATTGACCCTTTCTCTTACACAAATGTCACTGAGCAAAGATATTCAAATGCAATAATTAATTCATTACAATAACATAAAAGACTGAAGATGGAGGGGCATGAGTATGCCTGGCTGGTACCAGCAGTTGCAAATTATATTACCATTAATACTAACTCTGGAGAGGGGGCAGAGTGATCACAAGGGGATGATATCACCAGAGAGACCCCACACCACACCCACACCAGTGTGCAACAAGACAACAAGACACACAAGTAGCAACAAGAAAACAGCTAAATAAATTGAGGTAAATGCAACTCAGAAAACAAAAGGATAAATCATAGAAAATGGTTGCACCAAGTGAGTACCTCAGGCAACCACACAAAACAAAATACAAAACAAAACTGTAGCTAAACAAAATAAGGGGACAGGGCAAGCTAAGGTGCAAAACACAAACAAACTAACAGGCTAATTTTTAAGTAGGCAAAGCAGCAGTGGCAAAATCGGGGGGCCAGTGCGCATTCAGCAACCCAACTCTGCTTGGAAGGAGCTCTCAAGCACACCATCAAGACACCCGTAGTACCGGACTAGACTTCAGGCACACTGAGTTTGTAGCGTAGCCACTATTTATAGCACACGTAAACAAAGCAACCAGGAAGTACTTGGGCGGAGTTAAGACAGTCAGGTATCGTGGCTCTAGAGGGACAAACAGAACGAGTATGCTTTCCACCCGGTTACAAATGCATAATTTACTTTTTGGTCTACCCACTTTCCCAGAACCTGCCATGTCTACATCTGCTTCAGTTAGTGATTTCCTACATTTCCCCAAATACCTTTCAATAACACCCAGAGAACAGGCCAGAGACATGTTGCATCCAGCCAGTGGTTTTACGTATAGGTGGAGAGAGCAATAGTAATAGTGATAGCGAAAAGCAAGAGAAAAATCGAGTCGCTCCTCTTATTCAAAACCTAACATGTGTTCTGGCTGCACTGTGTAAAGGAGCGAATGTAGTTTAGGACCTTATTGAGAGCAGTCTCAGTGCTATGATAGGGGCGGAATCCTGACTGAAAGTTGTCATGTCAGTCATTTGAAGTCAAAAATGTGTCTGGTAGACAATTGTTTCAATGGGCCTAATTCACGAAACGTGCGTACGATCAGATTTGATCGTAAAGCGTTTATATGAACGTTTCAATGAACATAGTCTGATTCATCATTTTGTTCATATCTGAATTTGTTCATTGGTACGTTCAAAACCTATGTGTGTTTGGAAATATGCAATTAGTGCCAAACCTCATCAACAACAAAATGTTTCAGTGGCCTTGTAGAAAATAAAGACTTAATAGGCTGAAATGGCGTATTTGCCGAATTGTCCTCATTCATAACAACACAAGATTGTCAAACTTGTAATGGGGTTGATCACATGGACTGAACGCCTTACAAATACATAGTCCTACCATCTGATGAAGATACAGCCTGGATTTGATCTGTGTCCAACTCCAAGGCCGACTGGACACCTGACAGTGAGGTCTCTCCAATTATGGAATTGATCCTCTGATCCACGTTGGATAGAGCCACAGTGCGCTGCCCTCCTCCTGTGGCTTTGCAATCTAGTTTCATGTCGAACCATTTCTTTGGGTTGGTGAAAATATATGAATTAATTTTCTTTTCGCTGGTGGTATCACTGTTGCCAGACCATCTGATCACAGGCAAAGAGACAATGGCAATACACCAGGTACTGTATGCTGTACTAATTGGAATGTTAGTTAGTATTGGTTCATTTCAGTAAGATGGGAGCACATACTAAAACTAAGAAGACCATAGTGATTGCACCCAATTCACAATAACAAATTATCATAGGCATATCTGTCTTTCTACATTTTGTTTGAAGTCTGTAATATATTTAGCTTGTATGTTGTCTTTATTTGGCTCAACTGTTCTTCATAACAGGTGTTATATAGTACTGCATGAGATATTTTTAGTTTTTGAGAGCAGAGCGCTGCTATTTCCACTGTAATTATACATTCCATGTTTAAATCAAATTATTTTCATTATAACTATCGATCTTTCCAGTTCTGAACCATGTCATTTGTCAATACATCATGATGTCATGTTGTTGCCAACATAAAATGTCCTTACCATGACAGTTCAAATATTTTGGGTAATTTTAAAACATGGCCTTTGTTAAACAATTCCATGACTGGAAAAAGTGATTCTTAATTGCATTTTAAGACAAGATTGCCCTGGACAGCAGTATTCTGAGGTTATGCCTTTTTGATGCAGGTGGAAATGTTCAAAAAAATAAAACAGAGGATGAGACATGACAATCTTTCATCCCCATAGTCATCAAACAGAGGCGATAAACTAGGCCACTCGACTAGAATTTAATAACAATAATAACTTTTCAAGTAAATTTCAGTGCACAATCACCTCTAAGTGTGTCTTGGGATCACAAAATTATTACATTTCGGTCTAAGTTTGAATTTGGACAACGTCATGAACTTTCAGGCTGTCTGAGACCTATTGTGCACAGTCTCTGAATCGGACCACCATGCGGTAGGGTTTGGGGCTCTGGGTCGTCCCAAATATTGTGGTGTAATCTGGCTGTCCCGCATCCTCCGGCCAGATGAACTGGAACCTCCTCAGCAGAGTCACCATGATTAAGAAAAGCTCCATTCGAGCCAGAGCCTCCCCCAGACACATGCGGGAGCCTGTGGTTTAAAAACAACAACATCAGTGTGAAGAATATAAACCGCTACAAAACAAGCACCTTCTCTGGAGACATATGCATATGTGTAAGAGAGAGAGACAAACAACACTAGTAAGACACAACACTTACAAATATTGGTTAAAAAGCATTAACATTTTCATCTGTACCACAGATATGGTGATAGTTTATAAATCTTTCTGTATTAGCTAACCCACCTGTAGAGAAAGGCAGGAAAGCATCTGGCTTAACAAACTCTCCTTGGTCATTGAGGAAGTTTTCAGGGTTGAATTCATGAGGGAATTTCCACTGTCCCTCCTCAGACAGCACTGAGGACAGGTTGGGAATGACAATGGTTCCCTAGAGAAAGAAGGGCACCAGAAGAACAACAAAGAAGGACAAACGTTTAGGATTAAAAACAACCAAGACCACACACACACACACGTTGCTTCAAGCTCCTCTGCTTGTTTTTGCGCATTTCTGAACTGTGCCAACAAAATGTTGAGGAAGACGTTGCGCAGCTTTGTCAGGTTTCTATTGTCCTCTTCCTGCAACAACTCAACCCTCTCGCTTTCATAGACTACCTTTGTCCACCGTCCATTTCAGAGCGAGACTTCTCCTTGAGCTAGACTTTAGTTTTCTGTCTATTTCTGTAGCGATCCTTTCAGTAATGTTGTCAGACACTTGTCAGACACACGGATAACAATCTGAGCCTGTCAGTGGCAAAAGCAAGCATTTTTAGTGGACGTACTTTGATCGCGTGCACTTGCCCCTACAGATTATGTTGTAGCCATTGAGCCCATTTCTCGACTGCGCCAATCTACCAAAGCAATTCCGAAACTTTTTGGACCTATTTTGCAGTATAAATGGCGATTTTTAGATATAGAGCCCAGGTTTAAAAATACCGGAATGACATATGACAATGACTCCTTTAATGACATCTGCACAAATAGATTGGGAAGTATTGGGGTTACTAATGACTCAATGGTTTTGTTTACCAAGTATCTCGCACACAGGGTGAACGTAACTTCTCTCTCACCTCCTCCCTGTCACTAAGGGTGTCCCTCAAGGCCACACTGTTCTCCATATATATATATATACTCTCTCATTCACCTTTATGCTGACGACACAATCCTTTATGCTACCAGTCCCTCCCCTGACACTGTACGTTCATTGCTCCAGGATAGCTTACTCCAGGTCCAACAGACGCTAACCAACCTCCAACTCTCTCTTAACACCACCAAATAATTTACGCTAATTTACACCACCACTATTTACACTTTTAAGGACTGGATCACAGACGTTTCCACAGACACCTGCAATTGCTTTTCTGTCAACTAATATCCCCATAATAATACCAAAGGATTCACCCCCGTGCCCCTCTGCTTCTTCTGTCATTGTATCTATGTCACCAATCCTGATTTCCTCTTACCCTGGGTATGGAGTATCCCATGAGCTCTGTGTCTTTAGTGGTGCAGTGGAAGACACTGAGAGGAACAGTGTCAGCGATCCTCTGGACCTCATGGGTCACAGCCTGGAAGAACAGGCGGACATTAATAGCATACTACAGTAATCACTTGATTGAGAAGCGTTTTGTGTCAATATTCAGTCCTTCCCTTGCAGTACTACTGGAAGATGCAGCACAGGACACCAATGGCTATCACTGTGCCGTACATATGAGTGTATGAGCATGGAATCATTCTACCTGCATGTAGGGCATATTGTGTCTGTCTTCAAAACTGGCCTGATCCTTCCCATCCAACACCTGGTCTATTTCCTGTTGACAACGCTCTGAGAGAGAGAGAGAGGCAAAAAAGCATTGTGACTGGTTATTATTTCTTTTCGACCATTTACAAATAACCATGTAAGACATACAGTATAATGTGTTATCACACACACATCACCCAACACATTTTTAGACCCCCTCTCTCTCTCTTGCACTTGCACACACACACACACGCACGCACGCACGCACCAGTAATTTTCCCGTTTTGTTTAAATATTGCAGAAAGAGATGGCTGGATGAGTGGAAAGACATACACACACATACCCTGTATCTGTGGATGGGTCATAAGGTAGAGGAAGCCAGTGAGCAGGGTGTTGGAGGTGGTGTCAGTCCCAGCAAAATGAAAATCCAGCAAAAGTGAAGCAAGCTGATCTTCAGAAAACGATGAGTCATCAGCTCCTCTCTTTGGAGACAGAAAGGGAGCAAATGAGCGAGTAAACAGCATGCCTTCTATCTGTCGCTAACTATTCTCTCATTTGGTGTAACACGTTACCTCATCCTAATTAACTACTTTAGCTAAAATATGTGACCGGGTTCGTACCAGCTACTCCAAATAGAACCACTACCATACATTAACACAAAGGCAGACAGACAGATGTCTGGCGCACGAGGCCCACGCTTTTTTCTTGGGCAATCACACACTTGGCAGATGATATTGGAGGCCGCATTATGGAACAACACCTGAGTATTTATGGTTTTACCTGGAAAACAAATTAACAGGCTTGATCTTGACCGAATGGACTAGTGGTCAATGGTAGGTTTAATTTCCCTCATATATATATATACACACACACACACACACACACACACACACACACACACACACACACACACACACACACACACACACACACACACACACACACACACACACACACACACACACACACACACACACACACACACACACACACACACACACACACACACACACCTTCTCCAGTTCGTCCAGGTAACAGTCTATGAAGTGTCGTGGTTTATCAGGGACCCTGGTCTTTTTGTGCTCAGCCACCAGGCCCACACATTTTTCTTGGGCAATCTGGACCAAAAAAAAACAAAGTCATTTTCACAGGTTTATGTGTTGATTTCCTTCATAATTTTACTGAAATTAAGTAAGTGACGAGGGAAATAATTAATAAATAATCATTTCTTTCAAGGTTTTTTTTTTTTTTTTTTAAAGATTGACCTTGTGCAGATATAGTTTTTCCCAGGCCCACTGAACATACCTTAAAAAGCTTGAAGGCTTTCTGGAAGGGTAGCGGCAGACAGCGCACCATGGGTATAGAGTCATAAATCTGAGAGAGAAGTATACATTACAAAGTTTAAAGAGGCACTAAAGTTATTTGGGCATTGACAGCTGTCAATAGCAATTTGGTGATAAATTCATTGGTTTACCTAATTACAACATAAATAATGAGAGACATGGCCAATTGAGCCATATTTGATTCCTGAAACAATGCCGGATTTTTCCCATTGCTGATCCAGTGAATAATGAATTTGGTATTTTCTTATTGGTTCAAGATGTGACTCACCATACTCCAGGGCCCATTGATTATCTTGGAGGTCGTTTTGAAAATGTTGACAAACAGCTTGATGAACTCATCGTCATAGTCGTGCTTGGTAGCAAACAAAACTTGGCAGATGATATTGGAGGCTGCATTATGGAACAACACCTGAGGATTTATGGTTTTACCTGAAAAACAAATTAACAGGCGTGATCTTGACCAAATGGAGTAGTGGTCTGTGGTAGGTTTAATTTCCCTCTCTAAACACTTTTCAACTGCAGGGCCCAGTGGGGGTTTCTAAGTCACACAGGATATTTATTTGTGCTATTAAATTTAAATGAAAATGTTATGACATGTTACATTACACATGGGAGAAGAGAATTATAAAAATGCTGCTGGAAAATTGGCAAGAGGTAAGCCCTGGATAGTGTTTGGTCATGTGTAGGAAATCAGGCAAATGAATAAGCCTAGGCCAGCCCTGGTTGGTATTGTTGTGCAGTCCAGGCTAATGCCTAAATACTGGTAAACGCCTGAATGAGAAATCCATGGCTAACCCTGTTTGGACCTTAAGTGGAGGCCAAGCTAATGATTGCTTGTTCTCTATCATACCAATACTCTCCTCCAGTGCCTTCAAGATGCGTTGTGTCTCTCCTAGAATCCTCTCCTCCATGGACTGCTTCCCCAGACCAAAGTTCCTCAGGGTCATCAGACCAAAGCGTCGGTGAGCCCTCCAACCAGGACCGTAGTCTGACAGAATCACTCCTGGAGCATGAGCTAGGTGCAAAAAGGTAAAATACAGAGCTTGATTGGATTGAAACATTCAATTTTAAAGTCTAGAATAGTCGTCGGTGGCTGAAGAAAATATTATACAGTGTATAAAACATTATACAGCACAGTGCTTGAGACTGCTAATGTGCTATCATAGGAAAGGCATTGTTTCAGATAGATTTATACATATATATGCACATTATATACTGCAATCCAACTACTGTTACTATTTAACCACCAGATCCTCCTCTCCACCCTTGAGGGGATGGGTGCCTCAGGCTCTACGCTCTCTCCGTTGGCGTCCTCGAGATGGGTCGCTCCTACCAGGTGACATGGAGAGGCTCTGTGTCGGAACCACGCAGGCTGACTACGGGGTTTCCGCAAGGTTGAGTTCTGAGTCCTCTTCTTTGCCATTACATGTCTCTTGGTTCTGTTATTCACTCTCATGACTTCTCCTACCACTGCTATGCCGATGACACCCGGCTGATCTTGTCATTTCTCCCCTCTGACACACGAGTGGCCAGACACCTCGGAGTGGATGTCCAAACACCACTGAAGCTCAACCTGGACAAGACTGAGCTGGTGTTCCTCCCAGGGAAGGGCTGCTTGCACCAAGACCTGTCCATCACCATTGACAATACTGGGGTGACGCCAACTCGGACTGCGAGGAATCTGGGTGTGACCCTGGACGACCAACTGTCGTTCTCGGCAAACATCGCATCGGTGACACGCTCCTGCAGATTCCTACTCTACAACATGAGGAGGATTCGACGCTTCCTCACTGATGAGACAGCGCAGGTGCTCACCCAGGCTCTTGTCATCTCCTGCCTGGACTACTGCAATTCCGTCCTTGCTGGTGCCCCGGCGTCTGCCATCAGACCTCTGGAGCTTGTTCAGAAAGCTGCAGCTCATCTGGTGTTTAACTGCCCCAAGTTCTCCCACACAACTACCCTTCTCCGTTCTCTACACTGGCTCCCTGTAGCAGCTCGCATCCAGTTTAAGACTCTGGTGCTAGCCTACAGGGCAGTGAAAGGAACAGCTCCTTCCTACCTCCATGCCATAGTCAAGCCCTACACCCCCACCGACCACTTCACTCTGCTGCCTTAGAGGCCCCTGTGGCTGATCTACCCAGTCACGGCTCTTTTTAAGTCACCTTGGATAAAAGCGTCTGCTAAATAACTGTAATGTATTTTGTCCATTCTATTTATTACCTAGCACTGTTTGTAGTCTATGGACTGTACAAACAAACTACTACTACTGCTGCTGTGTAGTTCAGCCCATTTAATACTGCATAGTGTTTACACCATCCATCAAAGTGCTATCTCATGTGACATCTCAGACAGTGCTGGTCTGATTTTTGAGGTAACTTGAAGGGATGATGCATCTTTGCACTTTTATCTATCTATCTATCTATCTATCTATCTATCTATCTATCTATCTATCTATCTATCTATCTATCTATCTATCTATCTATCTATCTATATGGTCTAATGTCTCTAGTATGTCCCCTTTCACTGAATGTGAGGTCATGTTTCCCTGTACCATTGGTGGCAGTGAGTTGTTGACATGGTCCTGCACTGATGTAACCAGGAAGTTAAGAAAACTCAATGTTGGCTCTTAAAGTAAGAGACTATGATAGTATTACACTGATGTCCTAACAATGTATGTCATGACTTCACTACTGTGAAATACCTTGCTTACTTTGCAACCTACCAGTTGGCAAAACCAATGACCAATGGCAAACTGTATGATCGATTGCTTTATTCATTCCCATCAGAACATTTCAAATCCATACCTTTGTACGGAGTAGTACTGATTTTCTTTGCACTAGTTCAGGTCAGGTCTTGGTTAAAAAGACAATTTACACAAACATTTGCTCTGTACCTTGCCGTTGTACTGCATGATTGACCATAAGGTCTTGTGGTCTTCCAGAGAAGTCAGCAGCCTTGACGACCAGGGCCTCCTTTATGGCCTGCAGTCCATTCAAGATGACCACTGGCCTGGGGCCCATGAAAAAACTGTAGACGTTACCATAGCGTTTGGCCAGCTGGGGGCAGAGTGACACCACAGATTAGAATTACAATTTGGAGATCTTCTTTTCCAAAGTGACACAAAATAGGTGCAGTCATTAGTGATCATTATGAATCCCTTATTCACAAAAGTGGTCCAGTAATGAACAGGTGCAAAATATGCTAAGAACGATTGATGAGAGATGAGGTTTCAATCAGCCAATCGGGCAATACTTACCTGGACAACTTTGAGACAATGAGAGATTGTGATTTGAATTTTTAACTATCTTGAATCTTTATTCACATCTCTGGACTGTGATTGGATTTGATTGGATTTGTGACTCGATTGGAGCCAGCTTCTCCAGACAATAACGTTACAGGGACTAAGTCTACGTATGCTCCAAATGTTGGTAGAGACTTTACAGTCAAAATAGCAGAGACTGTGGCAAGATCAAGTGTACTGCATTTATCCTAACAAACTCAACAGGTTTTACAGTGATAATAAGATGTTTCATAATTACGAGATGTTTTCTTGATACTTACATTTTTAGCTCTAGAATTTGAACATTGTTCAGTATGACAGAGGATGTAGTATTATAGTATTATTCAACTTTACCCTCTCCAGATCTCCAATGGGATTCTCCAGGTTGAGCTGCAGTAGGTTTCCAAAGATAGGGAGAGGCCGGGGGCCTGGAGGGAAGTTTTTACCCCTGTGGCTCCGAAAGAGGATCAGGAGGAGAAATATAGCCACCCAGACCAGAACCAAAGATCCAAGCATGATTGAATGGTGATCCGGATTTATTTAGTTGGGCTTTGACCACACAGCCCCATATATACACGCTCTGCCTCTCTGACATAACTTATAAACACACACCCCTTGGATTGTCATGGTCATGTGGCCTGAATGGAGTGGATTTATTGGCTCTGTTTGGAGTCGCTTGTTAACCAATGACTCCAAGATTCAAGATTAATTTGTCACATACACTTTAGTCTGCCTCTCGCTGAAAACCTTGTGTACAATCTCCAACCAGCTGTTACATATCATCTATCTGTGATGTTCAATGCATTGCAGGAATTATTTAGTGTGACAGAGCATCCACAGTCAGTGGATTGACTCTCCCTGTATCTACCACCGGCTGCAGCCAATTAAGGCAGATTGCAGTCGGGTCCTTTTAACGTCCTTTTAACAGCGAGGGGGAGAGTGTGAGTCTGACAGGTGACGAGGGAGTCGACTGGATGGAGCAGAGAGCGAGCAAGACCAGCAGCGTCGATCGACCTGTGTCCGGAGGATGCAGCCGGGTGCAGACCTGGAAGAGCTGCTGGTATGCATCCTGCAAGCCTGGGAGACTGGCAGCTCACCGGCCAAGTGAAAAGTGGCCGTGAAGACCGCGTCCTTTACGTTGCTGTGGCACAAATAAAGCGGCCTGCTGGCCCGTTGACTCTCCCCTCCTGCCTTTGTCTCTGTCTGATGTGGCCCGGTTGTAGCAAGCTTGCTATAGTCGACTCAAACTCTCCCCCTTGTTCACACGCACACACGTGCTGTGGTAACAGTTGACCAACCACTGTTTCTTATCATAAAATGGGGCCCTGGCAATAAGAACATTGAGCTAATCGACTGAACTATATACACAGAACTACATGGCCTGACCTATATTTTGTCCTGTCATCTATTGCGCACTCAGCAGTCCTGCTGGGTTCAATTGCCCTGTCCAAGATTTTCCTTATCTTTCCTTATCTTTCTATGTAGATTGCGTTGGCTTGCTATGTCCTCTCTGTTAAATCCTTTCAGTCCTCTTCAACATGTCACTGGTCTATTGTGCTTTTATTCTGTAACATCTCTTTCATCATCATTGATTGATTTATACCTGACTTAGACAAGCCTGAAAAGTCACCTGAGGCATTTCTGTAAGGCCACTGCAGCCGTCTATTTCGGCATTATAAGTCTTGTTGTCTCCTTTCTGCATCAACTGTGTGGTAATTTGATTGTCTATCAGCCCAACATAATTATGTAAATGCTTGTTTGCTCTTGTGATAAAGGGCTGTATAAATAAACTCGACCTGACCACCAATATAAATAAAAAGCAATAGTATTTTCAGACCAGTTATTTTATGTTTTTGAATCAATCATGTTTTTGTTTACCTTGAGGCATTATTGTGAGGGTTTCCAATAATTTAAAAAAAGGAGAAAAAGCACTATTTCCCAAATAAAAAGGTGAGGAAAGTTTGGGTGACTCAGCACTCAAAAACAAGTGTTTTTTTCAGGTTAGGTGGTTGTTACTTAGCAAAACATGGTAAAAAAAAAATCAAATGAGATTATTATGAGATTTAAAATAAAATGGAAATTGCCTTCAACAACAGACTCCACTCAGTAACATTTCTCCTGAATTTACATTTTTCTTTCAGCCTCTGGTGGAACATAGTGCTTAAAAAATAACAGAGGTTTCCAAAGATAGGAATGGGTAGGGGGCATGTATATAGCCACCCAGAGGAGAAGCAGATCCAAACATGTTTGAAGAGTGATGTAGCCCTTCGCTCTCTGCTCACACAAACACACTCTCAACGCTTGGATTGTAATCATGACATGACCCGAATTAAATGGATTTATTGTCTGTGTTCATTAATGAGGTCATTCATTTATCTGCCATATACAGTTGTGAGGAAAGGTTTGCGAACCCTTTTGAATTACCTGCATTCGTGCATAAATGGCTCCTAAAATATGGTCTGATCTCCATCTAAGTCATAACAACAGATAAACACAATGCGATTTAACAAACAATACACACAAAAATTTGTTTTACATGTTTTTATTGAAATATTATTTGAACATTAACAGCCTGTAAAACGAATGTGAACCTCTAGGATACCGACTGGTGGGACGCCAATGAGGAAACCACCACTCTGCCTAAAAAAAACATTGCTCTGGGTGAAAGTTGGTAGTGGGCAGTCAACCTTGAAAAATTTTTTGGCATAGAAGCTTCATGGTACATGTGGGCGTTGTTGAATATAGGTTGCGACTCACAGTGTGCACTCCTAGAATAGGCTCACCATTTTGATGTTGCTTTTAAACATAAATCTACAGTAGGATGTTCATGGAGAAATGTGTAACTACAGTGAAAAAGGGGTTTGTGATGCCCTCCAGCTTGGAAATAAAGTCCTTCCAACTGTTCTTTCTAACTTTGGCCCGATTCACACAATTTTCCAACATGATTTAGGCTAGCAGAAATAACTCATTTTTTACAGTCCACTCCAACACTGTTTTTCAACAAAACTGTAAATCTCACCAAATCACAATGTGTCATTTCCGATAGTACTCCTCACCTCAGCTGCAATGATTTTACATGTTTACATGATTTTAAAGCTTCATTGTTGCACCCTCTGCTGGTATTGATATTAAGACAAAGACTAAAAGTAAAATAGATGCATAGATATTGGGGGAAATTGTACATGACATGTACAAGGCAAATCCTGAATTTGATCAGGTATTGCATCTGCATTTTATGATAAGAAACAGTGGTTGGTCAACTGTTACCCCAGCACTTGGTGATGAGGGATGAGGCATGTCTCCATGGAAGAGGGAGGTTGACTTCTTGGTGTCCTTTACACAGTGCCACTTCTACAATATGTATTTTCTGTATTTATTTTTATTTTTTGTTTTATCATTTAGAATTTTTATTGTTAAATTCTACATCTTGACGCCTGATTGAACATTTAATTTGTACATAATATTAACTCCAGGGGTGATTAGGCAATTTTTCTCTTTAACACACTGTATTCAATTTAAAATGATGAACATAATTTGAAATCAAACCATATTATAATAAAATATATTTTAAAAATTAGAACAAAAATTGGAGGCTGTCCTCCTGACTGGTGAAATGAATGCTACTTTGGTTGACAAACACCCAGAGCTCAACAGGAGGTCCCTAGAGGTGCAGTTATGTTCATGTTGCATTATAAATACAGTATACAGTACCTGAAGTTAGGGGTCTATTTGACCAAGTAGAAGCACTTTTTCGTGCCTTCAATGTTATTTACAATGAGTGTACATAACAAACAATGCATAGATGAAGTAAGGTAAGAACATGTAGAGAAGGAAGGAGAGATGAAGGAGAAGTGGAGAAGGAGAGAAAAGAAGGAAGGAAAATGTTGAAACACACACACACACACACACACACACACACACACACACACACACACACACACACACACACACACACACACACACACACCATCTCTTGGGTTTCATTTTGTCTGTTCAATAATGACTGTTTTCGTGCCGTTAATTAATTGTATTTAGTATTTTTTAATTGGAAAATTAAATGGGGTCGTCTGAAGGTCGAGTTATAGTTCTGCGGAGAAGGGTTTGGAATTAAAGGGACTAGCGGAGGCCCTATTTGTCACTTCCTTTAACTATAGGAGATTCAGGTCGGAACTAATGTCCCTGAAGTCGAGAAACGCGGCGAACCGTACTTACAGTGACACAAAACTTCAGTGGCTTGCTTGGAGATTTTGGGATAACGAGCTAGCCGAGCTTGGTAAATTTCTCTTCAATATTGACACCGAAATTATTCAAAATGATTTTAAATCTTAAATTAAAACTCAAATATATTCGCTTTCATAGTTATTTGTGCACGTGGGAGTATTACTTTTTTCATCGTGACAGGATATTCGACAGTGGTGACAATTCCTAGTGACAATTTACTTGCTTGGATGCTAAGTTAACGTTAGCCGGTCTGTATAGCATCTGACTGTGACCTAACTCACAGCAACGACGCTCGTATCTGGCTATTGTAGAGGTAGCCATCTATAAATAAGCTGTTTTGTCGTTAGCTAGTGTCATCTCCACCTGAAATGACAATCATACTGTAGCGTTTTCCTGCTAACGGGCGGTTAGCGTCATTGCAAATGCCTAGCTATCAGTGAGCGTAATAACAGGCCCGATGCAAATAAACAGCTTTAATAATACGGATGCATGCAGCAGGACTCTTATAGTCCTCCACCGTCACCACATTTCGATTCAGCTGTGGTATCTAAACGATTTTCATCAGCTGTCCTCGTTGATCAAGAGAAGTTTGTTTAATGCGGTTCGGTGTAGATTGTCTGTGTGTCTTGTGATGATTAAAGCTGACCACAAGGGAGAGCCATAACCTCAGAGATTAAATGTAGTTGGCCATATCTTTCATAGCGAGTCGTGCTTAAACACACTGAAATTCATTTTTACAGAGCTTACTAAAGTCCTTTGATTAGACATCTTATGCCACTGCGCCATATTATATGTGTCCTATGCAATGTAAAAGTCTATGTCGGCTGTTTTATTGCCTACCATTCATTTGTTTTTCCGTTGTTGAATATGTCATTGTTTTACATTGGTTACATTCACAAATTTTGACTGATGCGATTGCCAGTGCAAACGCAGTACTGTGGAACCGTATTGCCTTTCCCCCTTCTTTTAACGTATAGCTTATGAGGTATCAGTTAAATAGGTTGATATAAGCTCATGCCCGCATTTCAGTCAGACCCATGCCAATCAGATGAATGGATTTTTTTAAAAGATTTAGAGCACCTGTGCTAAACAGTTAATTTATGTTTCTGACCACCCACAGGTATTATTCTGACAGACACAGGCCGCATGATTGGAGTAAGCCTCACTCTGAGAGAAAGCTATAGTTGCAATGTCAATCATTCTTAATGGAATCAAAGTAAAAGATCCCAGTTGGGAACAAATTAAGTGATGAATTAACACTGACAAACTTATGTGCCTGTTCTGGTCCTCTTAGCCATGGAAAAAATGAATAACATTTGAGTTTTTTTTTTTTTTTTTAAATGCCTCAACAAAGATAGTATTATGTTAGTCATGCCAAAAAACGGTCTGTAAAAGCATAACATTGGAATAGAAGGGTTATGGGTGTTAAGTTGGCCATAATGACAAAGCCAGATTGGCCACACT
The DNA here is from genome assembly GCA_034670385.1 of Hoplostethus mediterraneus. NCBI lineage: Eukaryota > Metazoa > Chordata > Actinopteri > Trachichthyiformes > Trachichthyidae > Hoplostethus > Hoplostethus mediterraneus. The sequence continues at coordinate 803,686 of JAXDDW010000003.1, read as the reverse complement.
TAAACCACCTAAACCTCTTTCTCCTGGCATTGGTCCAATGTATCCCTGGGACAGCCTGACACATGCAACTGATGGAATCTGTCATCGGCTCCACACATTACATTAGTTATGACAGTTCTTGTGTTTATGACTGCCTCCATTGATCAGTAGACTCATGCTTGAAGAGGAGTGACTATGTATGGGTGTTTTGAGTCTTAATTCTCTTATCTGTTTGAACATTTTAAAGGTGCCATGTTAACTACCATATTCATTTTAGTAGACATTAGTATAGTTGGCCTAAACAAATGGGACCATCACTTAGATGGCCAATTAATAAGTGATAGGCTGCCATTTGAGTGTCAATAGTCTTGGAATTGAATAAATCTGTAATTGTTTAGTGCTCTAAGCCTGCTAATCTGATGTCTGATTGGCTAGAACAGGCACATAAGCACCAACTATGAACAACTCTTTTTGTTTAAGTTGCACCAAGCCTTTTATTTGTGGTCACATCAGGGCCTCTACATTAAATTGCCTGGTAGCATGTTGCATTTGTGACTACTATGGTAGCGCTTGTCCGTGACAAGTTGGCATGGTCATGTTTAATGTTTACTATCTGCACATTTATTCAACAGATGCGTCCATGAGTGGGAGTCTCTTGATTGGTTAACACACACACACACACAGGTAGGTACAGCTATGTGTTGTAGCAGCGTATAGTAAAAAAAAAGAAAGGCCAGTTGCCTTTTTCTGTTTATCCTCTAGTCCACGTTGAACTGCTCATGTGTAAACTTCACTAGAAGTACCTGTTGAACTGAAAGTAACTGTTTTGTGGCCAGTTTTCAGTGTGGCCGTTTGGAACATTTTTCCATTTAAATTTTTTGTGTGATTTTAATTTTGTCATGAAAATGTTTCTGGAGCCAGCAGAGTTATGCCCATTTCCCCAGAAGTATGAAAAAGGAAATGAAAGTCGCACACTACTCTCTCCTTGCAGCGATTTTAAAAAGTTGAAATACCACCAAGCTTCAGACTGTTTAAACCACTGCAAGGAGAGAATAGTGTGCAATTTTCATTTACTTTTTACATAATTTAAAGTCAGCACCCTAGTTAGTGTGTGTGTGTGTGTGTGTGTGTGTGTGTGTGTCATACAAAGGGCCAGTGGTGATGGCGGCAGGGGGAGGGGCAGCGGGTGTCGACCTAAGCAGGAAGTTTGTGTCGGAATCAGAGCTTGATGAGAAGAGGAAGAAGAGACAAGAGGAATGGGAGAAAGTCAGGAAACCAGACGACCCGGAGGGTAAGAGCGAGCGCGCACACACACACACACACACACACACACACACACACACAAGAAAGCCAAGGACACAGTGCATGCACCAAGCCTCTAATCGATCTGCGTCTTCTGTCCCCTCTTCAGAGGCCCCAGAGGAGGAGTATGATGCTCGTTCGCTCTTTGAGCGACTGCAGGAGCAGAAAGACAGGAAGCAGGAGGAGTATGAGGAGCAATTCAAATTCAGTAAGTCTCTAGTTCTTTGTGTCTTTGGGTTTGGGTCATTACGATTTTTTCTTTAAATGCCAGTTAAGTTCTTAACAGCTTTCCTATGCTGCCACACAAAGGTAAAGGGTAGTAGTTATGTTTTGTGCGTTTTAAAGGTCAAAGGTCATGTTGAGGGTTTAGATTTCATATCAACAGAAACGATACCCTTAAATGTTATTAACTGACATACCAGTGTTCCCCATCCTCAGGCTCATCTGTGGTGCACAGTCACTATATCTGCATGGCCGCCACTAGATACAAAGTTGGTTAATGTATAGAAATTGATCTAAATGGATCTCTAATGCATCACGTTATGTTCTCTGTCACACCAGAGACTGATCTCACTCAGCTGTTGCCTGTAAACACACCACACATTCCTTTTTTTCCTCATCCGCTTGTGTGAGACAGACGGACATCACCTGCTAGATGGAAAAGGGCAGTCTGACCTCAAAAAACAGCTGTGACTAAAACTTGATATTGACTCGGGAAGAACTTTTTTCTCTCCAATCAAAGTGACATTACCCTAGCTGCAAGTGGAGTCTATATATTCAACAAGGCACATAATCTTACATCAACGAGTGGAAAATCTATTTTCTCAGTGGTATTGAACGTTTGTTCCCTCAGATGAGCATTGAAAAGTAGAAAAGCACTCCTCCCCCGGATGCCCTACCACCACAAATAAAGTTCTTTGGCTTTGTAGGGTACTATGGATTCTAAAATCTGGTACTAAAACTATGTCCTAACCCTTTTTTTGACAATTAGCCATTCTTTCTGATGAATTGCTGTCCAATTTCTTCGTGAACTCCAAACCAAGTTATTAATAAAACATTAATAATTATGTCACTGGTAATTGGCAAACTCATTATTGTCACAGTTTTAATGACTCATCACTTTCGAAATGTATTTGTTGTACAGATCATTTAAACATTAATTTATTTACTGCTGTTTTTTGTTCATGAAAATGAGTTCAGCACTTTTGGTCCTACCTACATTTTCAAAGTGCTTGTTGTGAAGAGATTCTGCAAGGATTCTTCAAATGTTTGGTTTGGTCATCCCTAATGGAAAAGCCAGCAAACAAGCAAGCAAAGTTGCAATGTTCAATTTTATTCACACCATTTCTACAAATACCACGCTTAATTAATCAAATAATAAATCTACTTTATTACATTCTTGTTGCTCTGCATCTAGATTAGATTAGATGGCTCTTTATTGGCCCCCAGGGGAAATTGCAGTTATGCAGCAGTGTACAAAGCAAGAGAGAAGCACACAGCACTGTACAGTAAACAAAATTACAAAAAGATACACATCTACAGGCTGAGTCTGTTATTTAGACAGGCTCATAGGTGACATGTTTATGATTTCTTTTCTTCCACCATTTGACTTCACTTCACTTCAAATTTACTTTTTTTATTGACTCTGCTATTTCAATCATAAAAATATTGGTCCGCGAGAATGCAGCTGTGCACTTGATTTTCATTGTGTTCAGTTTCAAGAATTTTCATTTCATTCAAACGGAGCCAATTGTGAGCCTGAACATCGTTTGCCCAAAACATGTACGGATGTCTTGGATACAGACCGTCTTAGAGATGATTTGGATATGTATTTAATAGAAGCATTCAGACGAAGAACCATTTGAGTATATTTAGAAATTTTCTGAACAGGCAACATTGTTGTATAGCAGTTGCATAGGAAATGCTAGTGATTTGAAATCTACAGTAAATGTTAAAAGTACACAAACTTTATTGCTGTGAAAGTATATAACATTCAGATTTCCTCTTTTGATGAAGGTCACTCATGCAAACGTTTAGAACGGACCTTTATGGTTTGAGTCTGAAGAATGCACTCATTCCACTGCCATGTGTTGAGCGATGTTTGTTTCCATGGTGACAGAGAACATGGTGAAGGGATTGGACGAGGATGAGTCCAACTTCCTGGATGAGGTCTCCCGGCAACAGAGCCTGGTGGAGAAGCAGCGCAGGGATGAGGAGAAGCAGGAACTGTTGGAATACAGAATATCCTTTATCCACGTGTTGTTGATGTGAAAACAGACCACCTTGTTTTGATTTGCCCCTAGTTCTGTATTGTGGTATGCCCAAAGCACTTTATAGTCTAGCAGCTCCACTGCACTATGCAGGATGGGGGAGGATTAGGTTTTGCAGTAATACTGAGGTGCAGTTGAAGTCACTGCCAGGCTTGTACAGCAGTTGCAATTCATCCGTTTAACCTGTTGGAATTCTGCACGGAATCTTTGCAACTTGCTTCCCCCTCCGTCTCGTCTGCTTTTGAGCATCTTGGATATAAAAGGCGGCTGATGTGATGTTAATATTCCGAAGCACATCTCAACTCAAAAAGAGAGTTCAGAAGTAATGTAAGTGAAGAGTACCAATCTACCATGACGGCTGAAGGAATATTCACTGAAAATCCTCAAGCCCTTTTGGCCAGACCGCTCTTTGATCAACGAGAAGCTTAGTAGCAGTTTCACCTCCTGTGTGACCAGTGTGCATGTAGCTCACTAGGGTGCATGCTGACTCTTGAGCTTGCTGCGTGTTTTGTAGATTGTATGGTCTCAAAACCACTGTGCGTTCTAAATGAATGTGCATTCACAATTTCTGAAACTGCTAGGGTTGTTGATCACTACCAATATTCGACCATTGCTTTACCAAGTGCTTAAATGGTTTTACCTGGTCAGAACTCACTGGCCCGGCCCCGTACTCTGTTGTGCAACGAAAAAAACGTACCTCAAGGGGACAGAGATGTGCCAGAGATTTGATGATTTTGATAGAATTCCTTCTGGTTGCTGTTGCAGGTTGCAGTCCTAGATTGCTTAATGCACTTTTTTTTCTTTTTTTAATGTATTTTGTATATTCTCAGAAGAGGATAAAAGCAAACACCTGCGTTTTTGTCAGTACGTTTGGACTTTTCTAATAAGAGTGGGCCTGATAATGAGTCATAATAGACTGGATCAGAGTTGATGGGATACACCAAACTACTATCCTCTTTACTCCCTTTACCAGACTACTAGTGTCTCTGTCTTTGTCTCTCTCTCTCCCTTTTCAACTTTCAAACCTGCCATTTTAATTGAGTATCTGTGTATTTTGGTTATTCTAATGGGTAGGTGAGGGGAAACAGATGTAGCTGGAGTTTAAACCCATCCAGATGTGAATATTTGTTACTTATTAGCAGGAAAAGCTACACGATGCATTTGGTCAACATTTTACGTAATGAATGAGACCTTTCAGAAGAGCGTTAATGCACACAGTATGAGAAACATTGGACATGCTGTTGTTGTTTTTATCAAAGAGCCCCGTGTCCAGACTGCCTCCTAAAAGAGGTATTCTGTTGCTGTGCAGAATCCCTGGCCTGCTGCCAAAATTGCACATGTGAAGATTGTCATTCTGTCCACACACAGCAAATTGTAAGCATTAACATTTTACCTTCAAACAGTATAATTTTTAATTTACTGATGTCTTTTTCTGTTTTTAAATTTTAATTTGGAATGAGTCATGTCCACCTGCATTACGCTTCGTATCACAATTGCAATTCACGGCCAGTAAATCACTGTTTTTGTCAGAATTTTGCAGCAGCAGAGTTTCCCAGTAATCGACTAACAAAACCCCCTTGCTGCTGGGCTTAGATGTTTTAGCGAATAGTCTGTACTTCTATCTTTAACAGTTAGCAACCTGCATCCTGGTGATATGAGAGTCTCTTGGTCCATGTTATGCTAATGTATGATAACCAGCTTTATGTGTTTTGGCAGAGGCAGACATCTCTCTGCCACAGTCAAACTCCTCTTGACTACACCACACAGGCACTATGCTATACACAAATTGGTGTTCCGATAAACAAAGGTGTCTGCACACATGCACACAGAGACTCAGAGGTTGTGCACTTTTAGGTGATGTTTAACACTCGGTCCAATGGTTTGAATAGGCAATACAACAGAAAGTACTCGGGCTTATAAAAACTATTTCAAAGTGGCCTTATGCAGGTTTTCATCTGAAGAACTGAATTATTACCGGGTGTGTTGTGTATTTGTTGGTCTATTCCTACTGCTATTTGCAAAGACCGCTCAAAGCCAGTATCAATCACTCAATATTTACATCAACTCAAAACGTGCCCATAATGGGGCCATACAAAAGTATTCAAACCCCTTGACGTTTTGCGCAAAACACATTTATTTGGGATTATTTTTTTGCACTTTATTCTATCAAAGTGAAAACAACATTTTTGAAATTCACGTGGAAGGATAAACTTTAAATAAAGTTTGCATAAGTATTCAACCCCTTTGCTTCGTTCGGGGCGAGTTGCCACACTAGCAACATTTAAGATTACCGCTACTCAGATGTCATTTTAGATTTTATTTAGCAATTCTGAATTGGTTTCCTTTCAAACTTGTTTTTGTTGTTAATAAACCATACAGCTCAGATGAAAAATCCCAAATAAATGTGTAATAATAATAACACAGAATGTGCAAAACATTTTTTTAATTTATATGTATTTTTGGTGTGTGTGCGTGTGCGTGTGCGTGTGCGTGCGCGTGCGTGCGCGCGCGTGCGTGCGCGCGCGCGCGTGCGTGTGCGTGCGTGTGTGCGTGCTCTTTTCCTCTACTGTGCGGCCCACGTCAGCATGCCCTGTATATATATATATATATCCACATCACAGTGCATGCTGACATGGGCCGCGCAGTAGAGGAAAAGAGGCATATTTGTGTTCATACTCATTAGCACATGTGAACACAGTCAGTCTATTTCCGTGTCTCTTTGATTTTCTGTTGCTTGCTCTCGATGTATGAACTCAACCTTTCAGTCTCGTTTTTTCTTTTCTTGTTCCTGTCAACTGTCCCTTAGCTGTAATACAGAATTCTCCTGAAATGTAATGAAAAGTGTTACATTCCTTTTAATATATTTGTTTGGATGGATGGTGAAAATGAATTCAAGGCCACCTGTGAAATTATCATTTGCCCGTGCAAACCAAAGAATCACCTGAAACAGGGCGTTTGCCACACTGTTAGTCTAGTGGAAGCATGATTAGCCCCAGTATGTGCTGTAGGCACAAAAGCTGGGTAAAGAGTTGCCTGGTAATTTGACTAGAAGTTGAACACCCCTACGAATCCATAGTCTTCTCATTTGTCGGTCCAGCAAATATTTAACATGAACAACTCTCCCAAAGCCAGCAGGAATAATCTCACTTCCTAAAATGCAGTGGTATTCTACTTGAGGTCAAAGTGCTAGACCGTGTTAAATTCTCCCCACCACCCTGCACCTTAAGTGTCCATGATTTGCCTTTTGTTGAAGTTCTGGTTCTGTGTCTGTCTCTCTCCATCCCTCTCTCGTCACATTCCTGTCTTGACAGACAGGTTTGTGACACAGGTTTGTCTGCAGATGGAGAAGAGGAAAGGGTTGTCGTGGAAACTGTATCGTAGGCTGGTAGCTACGGTGACGGTTTGAAGCACTCATTTGCTGCTGTGAAGATAAAGTCCATGCACACACACACACACACACACACACACACACCTCACTTGACGCAGTGAAAACCCATTAGGGCAGATCCTCTACCTTACCATGACGTCCTACTATTTATCTGGCCCAGTTCATGTCTCCTGATCCCTCTCTCACTCTGTCTTGCTCTGTCTTTTTGTCTCTCTCTCTCTGTCTCTACCACATCTTTGCCCTATTTCATGTCTCCTGAGCTCTTTCAAACTCCCGTCTCTCTCTCTCTCTCTCTCTCCCTCCTTTCTCTATGTGGTTTTTCTTAGAACTGTGTCACTTTTTCCAGGACAGTGATGGAGATAGTTTGTAGCCCCCCCCCCCTCCCCCCGGCCTTGCTCCTCCATCTTTGTTGCCTTCTCCGTTATGTTTTACTCTCCTTAACCCCGTGCTGTCACAGTGCTCTAGTTAAGCGAGCGACTAGCGAGAGCCGCCGAGAGCCCGAAAAGAAGGCGGGGCCTAAACCATTAGGGGCGGAGCAAAGGACCAGCCACCTGTCTCAGGCTCATTTGTTGGCTGGAGCTGTCAAGAGACGCAGGTAAACACACCGACACGTATCCTTGGACTTTAATCCACGAATCAGATTCAAAGGGCTCAAATAGTTTTTCCAGTGTCTGGAAACTTAAAACAGTGTCTCACTCACAGGTTAGCAATGATGAGGCACAACATGTAGTCTGTCTGCCTCTGCACTGTTCCACACATAAACACACACACTCCGGTCTCAGGTTCACTCATCACATCTCCTAAGGTGCACACACACACACACACACACACACACACAGAAAGAGAGAGAGAACTTTACAGCTGCCAAAGTAAATTTGTTTTCATTTCATTTCAGTTTGAAGCTTGCGTTCAAACTTGGCATATCTCGTTGGTAACTTAATGCTGCCACGCTCCGAAACCATGGTGGTGAACTACAACAACCATAATTCATTGCACCTATGATGTTGTGCTCCTTTGAGTCATGTGCCGATTGGAACTGAATAGAAAGGCAAAATTAGAAATGCACCTTACACGATATGTTGAAGAGGGTAACCCATTTGCAATCAGCTGTTATCCTATATTTGCTTCACAAAACCAACAGTAATCAGATGGTATTAGTCAGCAGTCAGTCAGCAAATTGCAGTAGCTAGCCCCATTAGCTTATATTTAACAGGGGAAGATAATTTAGTGCTTGAACAAAGTCAAGTATATTTAACATAGTTTCAAATTGCCCTAACGGCCATTAAACTAATCTAACAATTGCCTCTCACTTCTCTCCTCCACTTCCTCCCAGCCGTTACAGAGCGATGGGAAATAAGGTGGAGACTTACAAAAAAACAACCTCTCGCTCACACCCTCGTTTAACCTCTGTGATTCTCTGCTTTAGTTCATCCCAGTCATCAGACAGCAGTAAAAAACAGAAGGTGGAAGTGACGACGACAGCAGCAGCAGTGACAGGAAATGGAGACAGACACGCAGGTGGGCTGCAGCCTGGTGCCTAGTGGGGGAAAAAGATGTTCTCTCAGAGGGATAGAAATTGAGATGGGCACCTCTTTGGCACTTCCTGGAATTGCCCAAGGACAGACTTAGCAGAGCGGAAAAAGACAGACTCAGAGCTCACTGCTTGATTGATTGGTGGATAGCTTGTGCTTTATTCTGCGATTTCTTCTGCACTCCAAACTTAAACTGCCTTTTTTAATAGGAAAAGGTGACCCTCTCCTCAAAGTGGAACTTGATGGCGGTGGTTTTCAAACTTTTTACCTCGCTACACACATTTCTTATAGACAGACTATTATTTTGGGTAAAAAAACACCACTACTCTACTAGTATACAGAATTGTTTTCAGCCCACCTAACATTGCAGGGGCAGTGTTGACAACATAACAGGTCCTATTCAGCTCTGCAGGTGAAACTAGGCCAATGGGACAGTGGTTACCTACTAACGTTTCTGGGAGACCTAGCTCACTGTGTTTTGATGCCAACCTGCTAGCTTTTTTGATTTTCCCATTTCCTCTAGCAGTGATTATGATATTAACGCTGCGGTGGCCCTCCACTGCAGTTGGGAATCTGACAGTGTGTTGTGCTGTTCAGAACAGGAGGAAGGAGGAGCAGCGGGAGGAGGAGGAGCAGGGGGAGCTGAACAACAGCGAACACTCCCCAGCCTGATGACTAAGACCCCCACAGCTCCCCTGGTTTCCGGTCAAGGTGTGTTGCACCTCCCATCTGCGGCAGTGTGTGTTGGTGTTTTGCCAGGACTTGGGGCTTATTCCGGCAGCAGCGACTCTGAGAGCAGCTCGGACAGCGAAGGTAGCGTGGACGCAATCATCTTGCCGTACCCCCGGCATGGCAGGGCCTACAGATAGAGATACACGCACATACAGTACTCATACACACACACACACACACACACACACACACACACACACACACACACACACAGAGGTACCTGAAGTATCTTGGCAAGGCTTCAGAATGGCCTGCAAATAGTCAAATGTTGCCCTCATAGGATATGCACAAACACAGAAAAGACTCATTGCACACTCTACATGAAAGGCTATATATCCATGTTTATACAGGCGCATATGCACACACACACACACACACACACATATGACAGGCATACAAATACACTAAAGTTCATATCAAGTTGTATTTTACACATATATCAGCATTGACACATTCACACACACCCCTACAAAGCATTACTGTATTCCTGTTGTTTTCACAGCTGTGAGTGTTACTGTTGCTCCTTGTCGCTAGACAAAGTTCAGCCTAGAAATATATTCCTAAGAAACACTCAGTAACATTTGAACCACTATCAATTCAAATCCCGTTAAAATTAACTAAATTCATGTATCTATTTGTGGTTTTTGGTATTGTGGCACTCAAACATGACGCCTCCACCCTTCCTTCCCCCAATCGCATCTCACACAGTTTAAGCCGACCCACCAATCCCGCACAGCCTACCCTGACGACGTCCTGCCCCCCCAACCCCCCTCCCCCAACCCAAGCCACAGCGACTGCAAGCTGTGCTATTGGCTGAGGGAACAGTGATTGACAGCTGTGGAGTAAGGAAGAGACTGCTTAGACTGTGTCATACGATTCACACCTTTTTAGCTATCAACAGCAGAGGAGAGAAAGCCGGGGCAGGACAAGCCTCCCTGTTGGTCAGATGAAATGTCCGATTGATTTGAGCCAAGAGTCACTGAGTGGTAAAAATGTTTTTATTTTTGTTGTGTTGTGTGTTGTTGTTTTTTTTTGTTGTTGTTTTTTTGTTTGGACGTCTCACTGATGGAATGCTGGACTGTTGTACAATAGACTATTTAGACTTCTGTCTCAATGGTGATTTGAGCTGCGTTTTGTTGGTCAAAGTCTGAGGAGAGATAAATAAAGAGCTTTCCCTTTTACTGAGTCTGGATTCTGTGTGTGTCAGTGTCAGAGATAAATACACCATATTTGCATGACTGATGGGTAGTTTGAAAGTGCTAGTGGTTAAATGAATAATTTGCATTTACTGAATAACAAAACAGGAGATCACATTTGTAAGTTTTTGTAGCAGTTCTCTGACCTTTTGCATGACTTTCAACACAGACAAATCAGACCAAACCATAGGGAATTCAGAGCATGTATAATACTATATTTAATAGGGCTAGCTCCATACAGAGGTGAGACCAAGTCTGCACTTAAATTCTGGAGTCTTAACTTTTCAAGTTAAGTCCTCTTGCTTCTCTGTAGTCGAACTTCAAGATAAAAGTAAATAAAAGTACTTATAGTCCTAGTTGTGTGGCCCAGGTCCTTAGCTCAGGATAATTGTATTCAGGAATCCTAATTTCCAATCCTAGGAGTCTAGTGAGCACGGGCTCACTCTGAAATGGAAAACCACCATCAGAGTCACATAAATCGCCGAGCGCAAAATGTACAGGAATTTGTCTTGGTGACATTGAGACATGTCGAAAACATACAAAGTACAATATCAGTACCAGGGTGCACCAGTATCACAAAAGCTGGTCGTAACACCACGAAAGCCAATTGTGACATCACAAAAGCCAATCATAGCACCACGAAAGCCAATTGTGACATCACAAAGGCCAATCTTAACACCACGAAAACCAATTGTGACATCACAAAGGCCAATTGTGACAGTATATATTATAGGTGTTATTTCGAGGACAACAGGACCTCACATACAGTGCAGGGGGTTACTCTGCTTGAATGAACACATCTGTAGAACAATAAATGAATATGAAAAGTGGATTACAGTATGGTTGCAGCTGTAGGGGGAAGTACAGTGAGTGGCCAGCACTGCATTGGTCTAGTGTACTATGGGGAAGCTATACTGAATTGGATAAGATGCATAATATAAATGAGCATTAGTTGGCCTACATTCAAGTGGCTAAAAAGTGTCATGTGCCAGATCTGAAGTCCACAGGGTTGTGTAAGTTCTTTGGAAGAGGAGTCCAAAGTTTGGGGAATTACACTGCAAATGAGAATCCATTTCCTCTAACAAAACTGATTTGAATTGTTTTAAAGGGTTCCAGTAATCATGACCTTGGCCACTTTTTAATTTTGAAACCAAAAAGATAAAAATTTTCCTATTGATTTGATCATGTGCTGTTGTAAATCCATAGATGAATGTGTGACGACTGAAAGATATTGTACATTATCTGCACAAAATGCAAAGGTGACAGAATTGCACATCAGCAAGAGAAATGGGAGCATTGATCTTTGTTAATATTTGATTTGATAATATTTAGTCATCTCAACAGAAAAGGTTAGAAACTTCTCATAGTCAGCAATAGAAGAGGCAACAACACCAACAGGGGCAGGGCTCACAGTACTGAATAGTAGTACTGAATAAACATCTAGTCATGCTATCTATTGTTAGTAATTCCTACAAAAACAAGTAATGGACACAAAGCTTGGTGGTTTTCTACCTTTATCAATTTCCTGTGAAGGCTGCTGATGTTGTCATTTCTGGGTTTTATATAGAAATAGAAAATCTGAAACCCTATGCAACACTGATCATGTTTCCTTTTCTAACCAAACGATCTTTAGTCCTGTCGCCTCCCCTCCTCTTACCTCATATCCCTTTCTTCTCTCTCTTAAACACACATACACACACGTCATGTGACCTTTTTTTTCAGTTTATTGACCTGAGTGGGACATAGACACAACTTTATAAAATTCATAGCAACACGTTTAGTACAAAGATACACAACAATACACGTAGTAGTACAACTAAGTACACAATTTAGCACTGCATAAAATACATTTAAAAACGTCATAAACATAAATAACATGATATAAATATACATTCAATATATGCATTTCAGAAACTCCTCTGAAGTAATATCCTTCTCTGACAATTAAAACATCTTTCTCTGCCGTGTAATACTCAAGACTTCCTTTTTTCCATTCCACAGAATCATCATTTGATAAAATATTTACAAAATTGGATAAATACATAATTTGAAAAAATTATCATGCGTTTGTGATCGTCAGCATAATTTTGTAAACAGTGAGTAAATATTGGCAACATGCAGGATGAACCAAAGTCAGAGTCATAGAAATATGAGGATTTTGCAAAGCTAGCAAAACAACCCCTATATTTCACAGCCATTTTCATGGCAGGTCTCCCCATTGAGTACGTATCCCACATTTATCCAGCATTAGTGCTGGAGCTGCCGCTACAGCCGGTTCTGTCTCAGATTGTGTCGAATTGAACACAACATGTGTGCCTCTCGGATGATCAAAAGTTTAATTTGAAAATGAAAAGTTCCTCTCGGCGGCGGAGCATTACTGAAGAAATAGTTCTCTGTTAATAGTTCTATGCAATAATCCCCGTGAAATGGCAGTCACCCACCTTTGCTTGCAGCTAGGCACAAAAGAAAACACCCTTCATCCGATCCACCATCTGAAGAGGATCAACGTGATGAAGTGAGGGCACTTCAACCACTCACGTTGCAACTTAGGAGTGACTTTACACCGAGGAGTTTTATGTATCACATGGTATCAATCACATAACATATACATGCATGAAGCAATAATTTTAGATCCTGATGAATCAAGATATTTTTCATACTCCCAATATTCTCCCTGCATATTGATAAACCCATTTGGAGACACCTGCCATCACTGTAGACATGCAAGGTCCTTTACACATTATTGGCATATTATCGTATTTCTGTGTGTTCTGGAAAGACTGAAGAAACAGAGAACAGTCATTTCTGATGGACTATCACTGGAGAGAGACCGGGCGTTACTCTTTAACCAGTGAAAAACTTTGCGAGTAGAATGCTGGGGATGTCTTCAACTTTTTGATTTTCTGTCTACAAATCATTTTTGTTCACATTTGTTCGTAGCCGATGTACACACACTGTCATTGTGTGTTGTTTGCCATAATGAGAGAGAAGAGAGGTTTTGCGGAAATACTGTACAGCACGCGGGCTCTAATCTGCAGGACTGCTCACTCCGGTGCTGGGTTGTTGGGCGGCAGATTCCGCTGTTTAAAGTACTGGGTGACCTGCTGAGGCAGCTCGGCCAGCACCGACTTGGCTAGGGTCTCCTTTGGTGCCTGGGGGGAGGGGTAGAGAGAGAGAGAGAGAGAGAGAGAGAGAGAGAGAGAGAGAGAGAGAGAGAGAGGCATGGGTAAAGCTGTGTGAATAAATTTTTCCACCCCCTGATATTGAGTTCCACACACGTCTATGTGTTGTTAATCACAAACGGGCCCTTTGGAACCTGAATATGGCAGATTTCTTTTCATCGATCGCTGCAGCGGGTACCCGTAACCGGGCGCTCCTGCGTGGTGATGGCATGGTAACTGGTAATTCTTTGTACCGGGGATCAGTGGGAGCTGATGAAAGCTATACAACCTGATTGCTTCTCCTCTTTGCCAAAAATGTTGCCATGGCAGCCAGCAGCCTAGGTTAAAATATGACGACAATAGTGACAATAATAGACACCATCCGGTAAAAAGGAGGGTATTTGAAACGACGCGGATACCGCCATTATGCTCATGCTTGAACTTTATTGAAAATTTCACACATTCACCTTTCTACAGACCAATCGCACTGATGTGGTATAATATAGTTCAGACTGTTGTTTGATCGGTAATGTTATAGCTGAGGCTGGCCAACAATCATGCCATGATTATCTCACACTCGCCATTTTCACCAACTTTAACCCTTCCAGCTACAATAATTGAATCACTGTCTGCATACTGAGTCATCTTTTAACACGTGGAAACCAAAGTTAACCAAAGTTACACAGCAGGCTATTTTGAGGGCAACATTTTTAATCACTGGAAATCACATACACTAACAAACTACTTAGTCTCTGGCAGAGTACAAGAGCTGGTCTTTTTTTTGTAGCGCGAAACCTTCACAATAAATGTCCCCTGGGATAAATCAGGGAATACGCAAGAAAGCCAAGCTGCCTTTGGGAACGTCCACGTTACACCTGCAGCCCTGGAATCGCTGGAGTCACAAACAAATAGAGCTGAACGGGAGGATGAACCTGACAAGACTAACTGACTAACTAGCTGGCAGAGTCTCTCTCTCTCTCTCTCTCTGGATAGCTTCATGTCTGTCTCTTTCTGTCTTTCTGTCTGCCTCTCTCTGATGCCTTCTCTCACCCTCCCATCCAGAAAGTGGGGTGAAGCCAAAAAACACTGTCTGTTCCTCCTACTGCTGAGGAAGTCGGCTCGCCCACTATCAGCCCCACACACTGTCATACTAACCATGTCTACAAATGTGCGCACACACACGCACATACACTCATGCACACTCCCACAGCCCACATATGTGTGAACATACAGTTCATATAAATACATGTATGCTCACGTAACACTAGACACACACCGAGCCCACGAGCACGGTGCACCCACACAGACATGCACACAAACGTCTCAATGGTTTTTACTCTGAGCCAAGCAGACAGATAGGCAGCATGCCTCATGTTGCCACAATCTGTATGTGTGTGTGTGTGTGTCTCTTGTATGAGTTTGTGTGTGTGTGTTTGTAGCTAGAATCTGACTAGCAACAGGCTGCCATTTGGTAACACAGCCAGACATAGACAGGGTGACATCATTTCATTAGGTAATGCCTCTATCGCAGAACTGAAATGGAGTCGCGACGACGCTGCTATTGAAGTCAACCATTGGGTTAACTGGCATCGCGGCAAATGGTGACCGCAAGCTGTCAGACTCAACTTCATTTTGACACCTTTCAACAAAGCGGTTTCTTCAATGGATCGCTCCAATTTTGAGTTTTGTGTTCATTAGTTAGTTCATCAGAGAGATCCTCTTCTATGCTGCAAGACAACTAGAACTATGCAAACAGAAGTTATGGTCAGACTAGTGGCTTTGCACAACTGTGCGTGCATGTATGTTTGTGGGCTCTATTTTCCTGACTCACGGTGCAAAGCACAGTCAACGTTGCGAGTGCACAGGGCATGGGGACTGATTGTTGGTAAATCATCAACGCCACAGATGTAGGTGTGGCTGGACGATAACCAACCAAATCACCTCTTTTCCTTCACTTTAAAAGGCTATGGCCCCACGAGAGCTTCTCCCAAGAGGGAGGAGGTGCAGAATCACCACAAATAAATACACTGGCTAGTTAATCAATCAGTAAGGCTTTGATGAAGAAAGACGTTGAAGTTCCCATCACTGTGGTTCTCTGTGTGACAATCATCCACATGTGGATGTAGTTAGAATGAAAAATCGATCTTATTTCTTTTCCTGCTAGAGGGATTTAAGTTAAACTGGCCAACACATCATCCGCATCATGAGTTGGTAAGTGTTTGAATAGGATCTGTTCATGTGAGCATCGCTTGGTGAAGCCACAAAAATAGGAACTCGCCTGATCTTTGCACCATGTGTCTTGCCTGTGATCTGAGCAGGAGGGCAACGCAAGGGCAAGGTCCTGCATTCCTTGACACCAAAATTGCACTGCACTGCTTGATGGTTACTGACACGCCCCCTACTGCGCCTCTCCTCCCACTTAGGCACAGTCAAGTTCATGGCGAGTCACCAAAATGTCGACATATCTAGTAGCCTAAGCAGTTATAAAAAAAAAAAGATTATTTGCTAACTTTTAAATATTTTACTCAGTTTTTGTGGTCTTTCTTTACCAACCTAAGTCCAATACTCACATTACGGAAGTCCCTGAAAGGGACAAACTGCACAATGTCCCGAACAGCCTCCTCTCCTGTGTTGGACCTCAGAGCGCTAGCGTCTCCATCCAAAAACTCCATAGCAGCAAAGTCTGCGTTGCCCACACCAATGATGATGATGGACATGGGCAGCTTGGCTGCTTGTACGATGGCGTGGCGCGTCTCATCCATATCGCTGATAACACCGTCTGTTATGATGAGGAGAGTGAAGTACTGCTGTGGAGGAGAAGAAGAAGGGTTGACAGGAAGAGATGAAGAGAAAAGGGGAAGAGGGGAGGCAAGAAGAGAGAAAAGGAGATGAGAGAAAATGAGACGTTTATTTGAGCTTTGCTATGTTGTGTCACTGTCGAGTTTCATCCCAGTCACAGATCCACAAATCTGGGCTGCAGATGGAAAAGTGATTGATGATGATCATTATAATGATAATTATGATGATGTTGATGATATTGAAAATTATGTTGATGATCATGATGAAGATAATATTGATGACAACCATCAATGATGTCAAGTAGAGCGACATACTGCTGTAGAGAGGAAGAAGAGGAGGCCTTGGACAGTGACAGACAGAAGGGGGTAATGATGAAGGAGATGCACAAACTATTAGGAGAGAGGAAGAGCGTGAAGAGGGGATAGGAAATGATTCAAGGAGAACACAATGAATTAGGATTTTCTACATCGCATCAAGTTGAGCCTCATCCCTATGACCGATCACACCATCTGTTCCTGGTGAAAAATGATGACAAAAAATGACAGAAAAACAAAAGAGAGAAAAGAGGGATGGATGAAGCATATTGGAGAAGAAACGAGAAACAAACAAACAGCACAGGCGCAAACAAAATCTGCGTAGAAAGAGGAGGGGGAAGGACGTGGTTTTTTTTCACTCATTGTTTTCATCCAACATTCGTGTGCCATCTGCACAATGTTGATTAGGATAGGCAACACAGCCAGGAGGTCAGAGGTCGAGAGCTAAGTCAGCTTCTGTACGAGGCCGGTTGAAGACAACATAAACAACGAGCGGTCACTCAGAAGCCCCTTAAACGTCCGACCACCCCAAGCCTCATCTATGCCTTTATGTCTTCTATCGGTCTCTGAAAGTAGGATACTGGTTCCCAAGGTTAGAGGACCGAACAGACGGTCCTCTCTCTGAACGCAGGCGTGTCGTTAAATCTGAACATCAAACCACACATCGCTCGTCAAAGTTGTTTTAGTTTACGACAAACAAAACAGGACTCTACTGCACACACACAACAAACAAAATCGCTTTCATGACGGTCATAAAATCTTATTAGAATTGTAATAGAGAGAGAGAGCGCAATGGTAGCTACTACAAATACGATGTGGCATTCTGAGATGGATGGAGAGAAACAGGACAGAGCAACAAGAAAGACTAAAGGAGAGGAAGTGAGAGAAATTGACCGTTCATGCATTTGTTTTGGCTGCACCTGCATTTCCCAGAGATCACCTGTCAATCAAACAGTGTGTCCAGTACTGTGACGATTTTCTGTCGATGAAGTTTCTGTAGGTGGCGCTCTTTTCTTTATCTGTTCGGCCACGGTGGCTATCGCTGCTCTTGCTAACTACCCAGTTCTTCTTCTGTTTATTCCAAACAGACCAGAAACGTAAAACGCATCACTTCCTGTCTCCAGAGGTTTTTTTCCACGGGTAAGACCTACCTCACCCCGGGTGTTTAGAACAGCAAACGTAAAAGCTTTCATGGACTGGCTAGAGAGACGGCGAGTAGCAAAACTGATGTTTATGTCTTTGGAAGTGTCACAGGTTATTTACTTTATCAATGGAAATGGAAAACATGAAATGAATAGGAAAAGTGGCAGAGAGAGAGAGAGAGAGAGAGAGAGAGAGAGAGAGAGAGACTTCTAAGGAAATGTAGGGGCAAAGCTGAGCACATGTAGCAGCACTTATATCACATTTGTTGAGTGACTGATCATTTTTAAGGATTATGGGAATTAGGGACTAGGCTGTAGGCTTGCCAGCGTTAAAATATCACTTGTTCATATAGAGCCAGGCATGTGGTGGAGGGTAAACCCATCACTGTCAGGTTACCAACTTTGTGGAATTGTGGAACCTTTATAGGCTGAGATTATTCATCCATAGTAAACGTAGTATGCATCATTGTAAATAGTATCAAACAGATGTAAGTTGTTTCAAGATTTTAAGGAGAAAAAAAAAAAGAAAAAAATTCTTGTTTATATTGGTGGTTATTTGCCTTATGATGATCACAGAATAGAGGTTATAATGAACCCATCTTTTCATTTATAGAGTGCTATATCGCACCGAAAGAGAAACCATGGCATTAATGAGAAAAGTGCTAAAGTGGGATGCCATGGCTATGCTATTCCATTAGCACACAAAGCTGGAAAGACAGAACATGACATACGGTGTAAAAATCATATGGTGCATGGGGAAAATGATTTCACAGCATAGACACAAGAGAGAAGATCAGCAGGAAAGGGAAGGAGAAAGAAAGCTATACAGGTTGGGTGTTCCTGGATTAAGATTTCCATTCCCACTGGTAATGAAACTCCTGTCGTAAATGTACACATCCTGGTACCGCCAGCAGATTCCCTACATCGAGCCCGGCCCCGAACCCTTCCTGGGTGGGACAGATGCAGGTACAGAGCAGGAAAGTCAAGCGGTACTCCTTCCTTTCCCCTGCCAGAAGCACATCGATGAAAGTGTCTACAAAATGAAATGTACTGTTATGTTTTCCCTCATTTTAACAGAGGAAATGCATCATAGTGAGGCGTAAAAACATGGATTCTGGATTTGTAATAGAACAATAATAATCCCAATGTGGCCTGGAGGTCACCGCTATCTCTTGGTGCACAACAGGAAAGGGACAACATCAAGACAGAAGGGTCTTGATCATCCTGATGGGATGAGGACCGGCTCGCTGTAAATTATCCCTGCTTATTACCAAATCAAAATGTTGATTTAAAGTCATTTTATTACAACCTAAAGAAATTTGATTAAAAATCAACCAGAGTGATGAGACCAGATGTGAACCAGCAAAATGTGTTTATTGTATTATTATAATTATTATTATTATTGTATGATTGTATTATTAGAATCAAAATGAAATAAACCATGAAATAAATACTGTAATAATTCAAGTTTTATTTTAGTTTTATTCACTATCACAATCTGAAAATGCTCATATCACCCAATACAAGCGACACAGAACCGAGGCTAAATTAGGTTCAGCGCACACATGCTAGCAACACGTTTGGTGTCTCAGTAGGCGTGCAAACACACACACACACACACACACACACACACACACACACACACACACACACACACACACACACACTGGTGTGTCTAATGTGGTGTCGTTCAGCGACATCAAAAAGCCTGCAGGCAACAGTGCAGCATGTCGTGGCTGTCCATCTAACTTATACCAAGCAGGAACATGGGCAACACACACACACACACACACACACACACACACACACACACACACACACACACACACACACACACACTATACATCTATTGTGCATATTATAGTAAGTAATAAGTAATAAGTAATAAGAACAAACAATGTGAATGTTCACCATCTACAAGACACACAAACACATATATTCGCAGTTCACACACACATGCACAAACACACACACACAAACACACACGCACACACAGGAAAGGCTCTGAAGCCTGTCTCTTTAATGTGCTAACAGCAGCGCTCATTAGAGAGTCACCATCACACAGCCAGACAGGGACGCTCACACTGGGACACACAGACGACAGGGCAGAGCAGGAGATCTGTGCTCATACAAGGAATGTGTCCACACACAGGCACTCACACACACACACACGCACACACGCGCGCACACACACACACACACACCGGGCTAACCGCCACCCCAGTATGTGGTCTTCGCAGCCTTCCTATGTCAACCTCTGTTTGAACTCGCTGTAATATAAAACAAGAAAAGGACTGCAATCATTTTTTCTGCCTTTTTTTTTCCAACAGTGACAAAAGGACCCTGGAACACAAAATACAGAACAGTAGAATTCTTTGTGTATTTTCCTCATCTATTTGTTCTCTCCAGGGTGACAGGCTACAATTAGGGACAAAAAGCACCGTGGGAGCATAATGATACCCAGCTATTACGCTCTCCTCAGATTCAGGACATGCCATTGGCTACGTACAGGAAGGCTGTGGGCTACGTACCATTTGTTGGAAGTTTTTTTTATATCTAAAGCAACCTAAAGTAGCAGTATGTTTTTAGCGTGCATGACCCCAGTATGAACACGCATTAGGGTCATGCTGAGCTACACACGAGGCCTGAACCTTGCAATGTCAGTGCCATGCTCTGCCCACCGAGCTACCCCAGGCGTGGAACCCCTAACCCCGAGCCCTGCTCCTTGTTTTCTGTCTGCCATTCAGATGAGAAAGAGGCAGAATGTGGTCCACAGAGATATGGACTCATTTAGGCTAAGGCATATGGCGAACCATACCTTTCCACACAAATGACACGCGGGCATGAATTATTAGGTCGGTCTAAAAATATACCGTCTGACTAGAGCAGGCAATTTTCTTTTTGCACAGCGATATGCTTTTAGATAGATAGATAAGATACTTTATTGATCCCGGGGGGACATTATTATGTTGCAGCAGCATTAAAGTATCAAAGAATGCACAAAATACAAAGGCAAGGTACAAAAAACAACCTAAATACTAAAAAAACTACTTCTGCAGAGCGAATGAATAGATGGTACATGTATACAGAGATGTGTACAAGTCCACTTTCTCACTGTGCACTGTTCAGTATGTGGTCTAAATATTCCAATATTCAGTGTGCCAAAATGTACAAAGGCTAAAGCAGATTATGGACACAAAGCAACCAGTACTGATCGGTTGCATATCTTGGTAGGGGCAGAGATCGTCTCAGTTTGGTTTCTGTCACAAATGTCACGCAAGAGCTAGAAAACAAATTAGAGGAGAAAATCAAACAATTACACAGTTCCTGTGCAGCCAATCCCACAGAACAAACACTAAAGGGAACTCCAAGTTGACATTATCATCAATAAAAAGACACAAGACTACGACTACAACCATTTTGAACATAATGACAAATCCGGAAAGTACAACTCAAACTCACTGAGGAGAAATCATTCATTTCAACGATCCAAGACTCAGCATGGAATATCACCAATGATCAACAAACTATAAACAATAATATTGCCCTGCTAAATTCATAACTTAATAATACATATTACAGGATGCACAAAGTTATATTATGTTTCAGGATTTCATCATCTTAATTACTTAACTATATAATGAGTTTTTATCAATCCTGCTTTAATTGCAGTTTTTATTATTTTTAATCATATTTTATCTTATGCCACACACACACACACACACACAGTATATTACATAAACACACACATACATGGACGTATACATGCACACACACACAAACATGCATGCATACATGTAAGCACACACACACACGTACACGTCGGTGTCAAAAGAATTTGGAAGCATTTGTTGCCGGTTGTGTTTTCTTCATCTCTAGTACGTAACCACCTGTCACACGACATAGTAACACACCTCTCAGGCTGAAACGTGTCAGACTGAAGCTCTGTTTCACCCTGACGCTACACCGCTACATCGCTACACCGCTTGATCCTGCAACTGTCAGCGAACTGAGCAACGGCAAGAACAGAGCGCAGCAGGACAGCTAGTTAGTCACCAGCAGGAGCAGCGTTCTCACACCAGAGGTTTCTGAGGTTAGAAAACAAGTAGCGTGTCTGCCATGCCTAGCCTTGTTTTATAGATCGGTTGCTATGCCAGCTAAAGGTAACCTAGGGAGTTGGTTGACCATCTTTACACGCATGTTTGTCTTTCCTCGCTAAGCAATTGCTAAAATCCGTCCAATCAGACCCGTTTGCAGCATCTGAACTGGAACGCCTCCACTCAGCACGTTTACCTCATTCGAATTCGAGGAGCTGCTGTTGTCGGCCAATCAGGGTCCAGTGCATTTACTTGCTAAACATCACGAAGAGCATTATTCTTGCCCTGAGCCATAGTACATTTAAAAACAAAATCATAACTGATCAACTTCCCCATCACCTGCTTTTAAACAGGTTGGATGTGCACAGTCAGTCATTACATCTACCAACATCAGCATTTGTACAGTGAATCACCTGCTACCTTGAGCTGTAATTGAAAGGGGAATTGTAAAGTCTTGCTCTGAGAGTGGGTGAGTTAGAGAGAGAGAGAGAGAGAGGGGCAATAAAAAGAAAGCAAAGAAAGGAAGCAAGAGAGAGAGAAAGGTAAAGAGAAACTGTTTGTGTTGTACTGATAATGGGGATAGAAGGAGAGCAGCAAGAGGTGAACTGCCACAATAGACTGAAAACCACTGACTACAAAACACTCACACACACCCGTTTGAATGACTATACTTGTGAGGACCTTCCTTATTACCTAAGCGTCACCTTCACCCTCTCCACTTCACGCCTAACCCTAACCTAATTTAAACCTAATCCTAATTCTAATCCTAAAGTAGGATTGTAGAAGCGAGGAACGGTAAAAAGTCCTCACTCTGGTTGATTTTCCTTCCTATCCTTGTGAGGACCTCATAAGTATAGGAAAATAAGAACACACACACACACACACACACACACACACACACACACACACACACACACACCCCTACGCAACAGGCAACTATGGGAACTGGAGGAAAGAAACATTGGGCCTGATTCACAAACCTTTTCTTCAATTACTCTTATTTATATTTTTGAGACAAAAAAAACAATGCAGGATTCACAAAACTGGATTTTAGTTTTTAGTTTAGTTTTTAATTAATGCCAATCACAAACTTAATGAAGTTGCTAATAAACCCACACAGGAATGTTAACCCCACCCACCCGGATCCCAGTCAGACTCTGGTCCCGTTAACGTCTTCAGGAGCAGGTGATGACAGACGGCTACAGTTGGGAAGCGAAGCACGGTGAAGGTGAAAGAGTTAGCAGAGGGACAGATATCACGCCGGTGCTTCTTGTTCCTGCTGGGCTCCCACATTACGAGCCTAATACGTTTCTTATTAGGAGCCCTGGCATTACGGTAGCGATTACCCAATCAGCTGTGTTTTGAACCGGCTCCAAGCAGCCCAGCCACGGCCAAGTGAGAAAGCTCTTTGTTAGTTTGAGACTTTTGCATAGCCAAGCTGAAAAATGTCCTGTGTGAAGACCAGGCTACTATTGCACAAACTATAAAGTGTGATTCATTACATCGGCATCCAACAGTGAGGTATGTGTTTTATGAGGGGTCAAAATGAGGCTGTGTTTTCCTGATTAGGGAATCATCTCCTTTTGTTTTCAGTCTTTTCAAATGTCTGGTATTTTGGTCTGCTGACCTCCAGGGGTTAGTGTCCATGCTTTCCTGCTAGGCTTTAACCTTGCTGTGCTACTCGCCACCTGTCCAAATCCACTGTACACACCATTATAAGGAAACAGCATTTTCCATTTTTGTGTGTGTGTGTGTGTGTGTGTGTGTGTGTGTGTGTGTGAGAGTGATAGAGACAGACAGACAGACAGAGAGACTGTTATTATATCCCATCCATCTCCATGTGCCGTCAGGTGTATTTTAGTAATACGTTGCGGAACTGCAGAACTAGTGTCCTGAATGTGCTCTGTGTGTGTGTGTGTGTGTGTGTGTGTGTGTGTGTGTGTGAGTGTGTGTAAACCTAAATCTATGTAGGAGTGGCTAGACGGACACACACTATAACTATAGACTATAGGTAAGATATAGATTTGGTCCTGTTTGGGGTTTTATATGTCTCGTCTCAATTAGCTAATGGTTCAACATCAGAAAGTAGGCAGGAAGTAGAGATGGAAACTGGCTTCAGGAACGATCATCAGGGGCTGCAACTGTTTCTCACGTATGACAGCAAGTCCATCATCAGCTGTGCTTACCTTCAAGCGCGCCGTATCCCAAGTTAACAAATACGGCAATGCTGGTGGAATTTAAAGGTCAGACTAACCTTTTCGAGAGTCACTGTCTACTACCGCTTCATCTGCTGAGGAGAGACGAGCAGAGCAGAGGGCAGGGGGAAACTAAGAATAAAGCAGACGGTGAGACAGGAAAGGAGAGAATGAGCTAGAGGAGAGGGAGAGGAGGATGAAGGGCGCGTCCCTATCATGTCGCCGGGCACAAAACTGCAAAATGCAAACTGCGTGGTCGGCCGAAAGGAAACGCGAGACAGAAGAACAAAGGAGAGAGGGAATGGGAGAGAAAGAAAGGAAGGAGAGCAAAACAGCAAAGTTGTCACTGGAGTCTCCCACCTTCCTCGCTGGCACTCAAGATGCCAAGAGTCCGAACCAACAGATGCAAATACTTGTTTGTCCTGTCAGCCACCGAGCTGCTAAACAGATAAACGATCAGTATAAACTTCCCTGACACCGAGGAACTTCAGTACTGAGAGTAGACTGGAGTTCTGCTATTCTGCTATTCAGTGGTTGTGTGTGTATGTTATTGCATTGCGCTGTGTGCTATGGTCTTTTATTTGCTGTGATTTATCCTCTGGGATCATGAACACACCACAGCCCGGGTGGGGAAGTGCACCACACAGTTAATGATGGCAGTGAAAGGAGGGGGGGGGGGGGGTGGAAGAAGAAATGTAGAAAGGATCTGGAGAAAAGAGGAAGACTGGGGATGTCCCGGTGGCTCAGAGGCTAAAGCTCATAACACTGTTTCCCTGACGTTTAAATGTCTCTCATAACCTGCATTGATCAGCGCAATAACGTCAGTCAGTTCAGTCTCAAACCACAGCACAATTAGCACCCCTGTAATTGAGGAGGCACGCACACACAGGATTTAGCAGGCAGAGAGGTTAGGCTAAGGAAGGTAGGAAAGAAAGGAAAGTATCAGTGGGCAGAAACATCTAGTGAAACGAGGGAACGGGAATCTGTTAACCCTGATCTGAAAGTAGCACTAGACAGGCTCAAAGGAACAGAATCAAAATGTGGGATATTATCGGACTACACAGTATAAAGCTCGTCATTTACGATAAAGAGAGAAGGCAGCGAGAGCCACAGAAGTCTAAACGGCTGGGGTAGGAGGGAAGGAAGGTCACGAAGCGACGGAGACAAGCATGAGAGCACCGAGAAGGGCAGATAATCTCAAGAAGAGATGATAAAAGCGAGAGCGAGCGAGGACAGCTTTCTGCAACTGTAAATTGTCAAATCGCTCTTCAACAAGGAGAAGGGAAAATCATCCAGAAAGAGTGTGAGAAGGTAGAGAGGTTAGAGAGAATGATTAGTTTAGGTGAGTATAGTTCTGATAAATGTTGAGAGTGGGTGTAGAAATTGACTGTTGACCCTTCTAGAGGAATCGTGGGCCTGATTCAACCAAACAGCTGAGAGGGGAGGAAGCTCAGTTGTTTCTCCTTGTGCTCAACCCAAAAAAAAAAACCCACAAGGGATATTAACATGAAATCCTGTGTATTGGTGAATGTGTTGCATTGTCATCCCCTCTGTGTCTCGCGTCTTCTGTAAGGTAAGTAGGTAAAAGCTGGCGTTGTCACTGACCGCTGCTCTTTCTTGCTGCAGGGCCTGGGTAGCAAACCGTGCTACGTGGCTGATGATGGGAGCGAAGTTTGTAGGGCCGTAGAAACGGATGTGAGGGAGGCAGGCAGAGTAGGCCTGGGCTATGCCCTCCACGCCTGGAGACAGAGGGAGACAGAGACAGGCAATTCAAATTTGAAAACACACTTTTACTGGCACAGTACAAATCAGAATAGACAATAATAACACAAATCTCAAACTTAAAGATGGGAGAGAGACACAGAGAGACAGAGAGACAGAGAATAGAGAGAGATAAAGAGGGTGAAAAAAAAGATGGATCACGCACAAAAAAACATGAAACCACTTAATACAATGGCTATTAAACGTCTTCAGCTCGGGACCCAAGTGAGACATTTGATGAAAACATTGTGGTTTTCATCAACCGTGCTAATAACCAGACTAAACCCCTTGTCTGCACATAAAAAAAGATCAACGGTAATGTTGGTCCTTCGTACTGTTTTGACTGGGGTCTTCTTCAGGGGTGTAAATGCATCTATTAAGCCTCCTCCTCCTCGGTCAGGCGAAAACACGTCGGCTGCCAATTTCTTACTCTGCGTCTCACGGTTGTGCTCTCAGCGGTCGATACTGAAGTTGTTTATTTGTTCATTATGTGTTTAACACATTTGCAACCTACACATTAAAAATGCTAACAATGCTTTCACAAATCCAATGTGAAAAAAAATGGCACGTTACTGTGGAACAAGGTGCAAAATATTTACGAGCAGTTCAAATTATAGATATGACGAAGATGAGGAAATGTGTCAGTGAAACATATTTACACTATCGAACCCTTTTGTTGTGGATTGGCAGCTAACGTGCTAGCATGATGCGCTAGCCAGCTTCAGTTTAGCGTGCTATTATTTGACCACTGTTGTAAACATGTGAAGTCTCTCCTGCTCCACAGCCAGCAACGGGCCAAACGCTCAGAGAGGAGGACGCTACTGATAACCGAACGGGAACACCGTCACGCTCTACGCTCTGGCGCTCGGACCTATCTGCACCGTCACGTGTGTGTTTGGTGCCGGGGTGTGCTCTGGCGCTCGCGGTGCCAATTTAGAAACACATCCTAAGTAGAAAGTGTGAAGGTGTTATTTACTCAGCCTCAGCGAGACGCTCACAGACGACTATGACACCTGCTGCTTGCAGATGATTTGGTGTTGACACTTCTTTTTTTGACTGCGAGCCCTGCAACCATGTTAAACTGACGAATACTCTACTCTTTTTGTTTTTTTTATTGCCGTGGTGCTTGGGGGTAATTTTGGTTCCATGCCCATCCCTGTTTTGCTCCTTAGTTTTGGTTCCAGTGCAAAACGTTGCAATAAAACCCTATTTGTCTTATTTGTACACTTTGATTGCAGACTTTATTCTAAACATCGACCCAATACTTTGGGAGAAAATTAGGCTATACTCTACTGTGCTTTGACTTCGTGGCTGCAATCATTTTTCATAAATCACTGCATTCAAATAAATGAGTATCGCACATTTTCCTGTTTTGTGTTTCATGTGCCAAGACACAGCGTGGTAACGCTCGTCCGTTCATGCATCGGTGCAGCAGTTGTGGGTTCAAGGCTAGGAAGAGGGAAAGCTCTAGTCTTTCCTGCAGATGCAGCCATACTAAACGTGTAGCCCAGGGGTGTAGAATGTGACAAAGGGTCACGAATGACACCCGCATGGTAACCTCACCTGAGCAGAAGGGGTTGGTGGGGTTAAAGTTGATGGCAAATTCATGCGACACCTGAGGACACAAGAGACAGAGACAATAAACTGGACACTCAACCTTCCTTCTCATCTATAACACAGTATATCCATTCATGATAGAAGTCCCATTACTTATTGCCACGCTCCTAATGCACTATTACTGCAACTCCCAGATGAATTATTGTGAAATTTCAATCTTTTCTGCCATTATCAGCTGCAGGTGGTGCTCAGACAACCATACATGCATCTGATTGGTTCGACTTTATGACATTAGGGAAGGAACAAGCTGCAGCATCCTAATGCAGGATGGAGAACAACTACCATGGCTACAGCTCCAGCAATATTTTATTTCATTCATTCATCCAGTGATGGAGAATACTGGCATAATGTGTTGGGAATGTGTGTTTCATTATGAACAGATTGGGCTGTGTGTGTGTGTGTGTGTTGCTTTCTTTACCCCTCTTCTTTATTGCCACAATGTTATCTTCTTACCCATTCTGTTACCCTCACCTATTCTCACTTTTTCTCTAATAGGTTTTTCTCATAATCACACACAACCCGACGAAAAATCCTGTCCACTTCTGCATTTCTCCCACTCTCTCTCTCTCTCACTCTACCTATCTCTCTCCATCTTTCTCTTTCGCCCTTTCTCTCCCTCCTTTGTCCTTTTCATCAGCTCAGTGCCATGGCAACACAGATGGGTTGACAGTTGCGTAATCATGTGAATATGCATGTATAATGCTTACGGTCTTTATCTGTGTGTGTGTGTGTGTGTGTGAAATGCATGTATAATACAGGCTCTCTTCAACTGTGAGTTTGCCTATGATAGCCTCCTGTCTCTCTCCCTCTCTCTAATACACACGTCTGTCATACACACGTCCGCCTCTCACACATCACACACACATCTCTCACACACACACACACACACACACACACACACACACACACACACACACACACACACACATAATACCTTCCAGTCTGGTGGGAGTTGGGCTCCAAATCCCAGAGCAGGAAACATTTTGTCGCTGAGGAGGAAACCATGACAACAGATTGGAAGGTTAGTTAAACCATTTTTTTTTTTCACCCAAATTGAACAAGCTGGATTTAAACAGCAGAGGAAATCCTGTTACCTTTTCCACAAAGAGATGTATTCACAGACATTTACAGAGCAACAAACAGAGAGCTGCTAAAAAACTGAAGCAACTTGGGAAAATGACAAAAAGAGGAGAGACTCGTTGTAACCTGAAGGATGTGTTGCACAGCGTTTTTGGAGCATTTTTCACGACACTTTCCTTTCTTACAACCAAATTATTTTGTCAAATTTACTCATCTCTATCCCTGCTGAAGGAAATACTGCCCATCATTGAAAGTTTGTCTATCTTCAAAAAAAAGTTTCTTACATGTAGATCCCTTTAAGTAGAATGACAGTGAAAATAAATGAAAATAACATTAGGTGGAGAAGAAATACTTTCAAAATGACATATTACCATGTTGATTCATCCAGTCAGCCACTGAAATTGCTGGTACTGGTTACGACTAGTGATGTTACTCGCTCACGTCATTTTAGCGTGGAGATGAAATCCTGTTTTGTGTGTTGATTGTCGCCTTGTGCAATAAGGGACCGATTCAGATCTGGACGTACGCGCCGCCCCAGTGGTGCTTGGGTAGTTGCTATGGTTACATTCAAAATACACTACCTTCACAGCGAGCGTAACAGAGCCGCTCTCCGGGCAGATTACCCAGTTTGAGAGTGAAGAGGTTTGGCACCGTGTTAGAAATCCTAGCTGGGTCCGTGCTTGTATGGATAACTCTTTGCCAACAGCAGCAGGAGTAACGCTGCCGTCTGTCGTGTCAGTGGGATGTGCAACTAGTGGCTCCAGCATCATCCAGTCTAGTGCTGCCAGCTCCACAGTGGTGCAGTGACATGGCTGGCTGACTTTGATTTAAAGAACCCTGTTAAGCTTTTAACAATTTCTCTCTTCCTTTTCGCTGCCTTTGTTTTTGTGCCCGAGCCTCGTCCTTCCCGGCAACATTTTCACCAACACCAGCAACGGATGTAGTCGACAAATGAGGTAAATATGATGTTGCAAAGGCATTGCATAAATCTGACCAATTCATAACCACAAGAGGATATGTCAAGCGATATAGACACAAACATAAATACGTTCATAAATAAAATACTGGAATAATAATACTGCTTTGTCATTTCCTTTCTTTCTCTTGAGAACAAGGTTTTTTTAACCTAGCTGAGATTTGCTTCCACATGCAAGGACCTGCATGTACAAATCAATTTGAGTCTTGGGCAATTTTACAACATCTCAACATTTTACTCGTGCTGAGTCTTGCAGTCTAGGTCACATAAATTGTAGACCTAATTGACAAAAAAAAAGAAAAAAAGAACTACAACCAGGATGGCTGCCATCATGTACTCACGTATCATAGTCCTGTATGATTTGTCCTACAGCCAAGATGGCTGCTAGATACTCATTGCTGCCCAGTGGGTTGATGTAGTGGAGGGAGGAGGGCTCTCGAGGGTTCCCATTGGATGCTGTGAAGTCTATACCGACCTATGGGGATACAGAGACGTGTCATATTACAGGGGCATCGTGAGCAGGCAGGCGAAGGTGTACAGAGTAACTTCTGTTTCACAAAGACAGGAAGCATAAGGAGATGGTCTGGTAACTCGTCGAGAAGCTTTGTGTTGTAATATGCCTCAACATCGTCATCAAGCTGCAACTGCCAGTGGTCTTTCCTAACAGAAACAAACATGAAACAATAGATAACGTATCAGGTTTTTACTCATTTGCCCGTATGAAAATAATGAAACATGGAGAAAAAAATAACAGATTGTGCAGGTGAAATAGAGAAGCCATTCCACATGATATGACAAAAATATAAGTGTAACTAAATGACAACCAAACTCAACCAGGAGGGAAAGCAGAGGGAATGACAATAATGACATGAATGAAAAGTAACGGCCCTCATGGAAGTGACAATATGGCAGCGGATGGCTCAGTGTGACAGGAAGTGAATGCTTCATATCTATATGAGACAGAGCAGACGACTGTGTGGGAATGACGACTTCAAATAACGCCTGTCCTCTATGAAAACCTTGTGACTTCCAATTTCGGTGTTTTGCTTGAACATTCACCCGGCCACGTTGTCTACTGAGCAACTTTCAAACCAAACCTGTCAAACCGATTCAGAAAACACACTGGATAACGTCAAAACGGAAGAGTCGCCACGCGGGAAATAAACCTGCTATTCCGGAGATATTTACAAGGTTTTCATCTGAAAGCGACGA
This sequence comes from Hoplostethus mediterraneus, assembly GCA_034670385.1. NCBI lineage: Eukaryota > Metazoa > Chordata > Actinopteri > Trachichthyiformes > Trachichthyidae > Hoplostethus > Hoplostethus mediterraneus. Next base: position 772,933 of record JAXDDW010000003.1, on the reverse strand, counting down.
AACGGCACTGCGACATCTGACGAGGGCCCGGCTGCCCTGAAACCCTGCAGATGTCTATTTTTAAAACCGATGACCACAGGAGAAGGTGACTATCTCCATAGCGATGACTCTATAAATATGAACGCGCACATATGTGTATACGCACATGCATGCGAGCGCGCACACGTACGTTCAACAAGGGTAGCAGTGTAGATAGGCACCCAAGTACACACTCTCTCTCTCTCTCTCTCTCACACACACACACACACACACACACATAAACAGACACCCACCCTAACATAATATGAGATTAAGACTGACATGCTTTTCCTCAGGCGGCGAACAGAGGTTTGTGTGCTGACAAGATCCCAACCCGACAACCCGGCCTCTCTCCTCTCTGCTAAAAGAGTCTAACCCACCTCTTTCTTTCTTTCTTTCTTTCTTTCTTTCTTTCATCTGGTTCAGGTAGAGGGACAACCGTTGAGGACAGGAAAGACGGGGAAGCAGCGAGAGGGAGGAAAGGTGAAATGGTGTGATTACCATTACCAAGAGCGAAAATTGGCTAAATGAGGCAGAGAGAGAGGAAGAGAGGAGGGGTGGGGGTGGGGGGTGGGGGGGAGAGGAAAAGAGAGAGAGTATAAAGAGAGGAGGGGTGGGGGTGGGGGTGGGGGGGAGAGGAAAAGAGAGAGAGTATAAAGAGAGGAGGGGTGGGGGTGGGGGTGGGGGGGAGAGGAAAAGAGAGAGAGTATAAAGAGAGGAGGGGTGGGGGGGAAGAGGAAAAAGAGAGAGAGTATAAAGAGAGAGAGCAGGAGTGACAGGGATTTGAGGTGACAGAATTAGGGTGCTGCTGTGTGTGTGTGTGTGTGTGTGTGTGTGTGTGCATTCAGCACACCACCCTCAGTTTGGAGTGAACAAATTACTTTGGGTGTAATCACGGCTAATGATTTGAACAAATACAGGCTAATAGCTTAAAGGGGCATTAAGCCATTTATGACTTTATGACCTCTCTCAAAGACCGAGGACTGGCAGCAGCACCGACAGGTTACGGTGGCCTGTAATGGACAGAAATACGACTGTGACTCTTTGGCATCAGAAACGAGCTGACCAATTAGAGCAAGGACCGATACGTCTAGTGAAGAGGTCACTGCAAAATATTCTTTTTCAGCTTCAGAATAAAATGCACTCTGACTGACTGCTATTTTCGTAGCTTGTTAAACTGCCATGTAAAGTGGGCACTGGGCTGTCTGAATGGAAGCTCCAACATCAACCTGCATCTTGGCTGCACCGGTACAGCAGCTGGAGTAGCCTTCTACCATGCCGGTTCGGAAATGCCTATTACTGTTTTCAGAACGTATATATTTGTATCACCAAATACGGCAAAAAGTTAGATTGGTAATGACATTTCTTCCCGAAAAACGAGGTACACAATAAACACTTGAATGAACTGTTCTGAGCTAGCACGCATGCATGAATGTATACATTGCTCGCAGGGAAGGGTTCGATTTCTTCCTCCTCTGCTGCTGAATATTTAAGGGATATTCTTCATATTCTTCAGCACGTCCCAGTCTGACAGTCGACCCCTCCTCCCCAAAAAACCTGCATTCCCCTCCCCGGTGACAGGCGTTATTAGTTTGATGACAGTGACTTGGATGACAGTGGGAGATGACACGATTCTATTTCCATGTTATGCCTCGCCCCCGGGCTATTAGTAAGCAGATACACAGCTTCCACAAGCTAACATATAGTCATCTGAAAAAGAAACGAGCAGGGCTGCAACAGAGCAGCATTGCATTTGATTCCAATATTTATATTCACCTAGCACCCTGCACTTTCATTCCCTTTCACGTTCATTCAAATTGAAAATGATGGAATCCTGCTGCAAACTCCTGCTGGGGTTTATGAAACACGAGGAACTCCTGCCAGGAAAAGACTGAACAGACTGACCGAGTGAATCCAGGCGAAAGCGACGATCCTTTATTGAGTTCCTCTATTAAATCTCCTTCCGCTCTGAAAGGGAGACGCAGATGAAGGGGAGGAGACGGGCTGACGAAGGCCTTTTAAGACTTGCAACTGAAGAGTGTGCAACTCCTACTGTTTGGCAGCGTTGTCCTGGCGCTTAAACGTTACTGACTGTGACTTTAGACTTTGATCATGTGGTCTGTCTTCTGGTCGGGGACTTCTGGGACTCATTTGTTTGTAAATGGCCAGAAAATACTTTTTGATGATGACTTTTGATCATTTTGATTTATTTTCTTTAATCTAGTATGTGAGCACTGCAGTCCCCGGGACCTCCGGGACCCATTAGCATTTAAAAGGCCAGACGGGACCTTTGTATTGAGTTATTCTGCCTCTCACTCTCCCAGGAAGCGTCGTGTACGGCCTGGGCTCTTCCTTGTTGGTTAGTCTCATTGTCGCTGATGAATAGTACGGGTTGAATGCCCTACTCTGCCGCCGCTATCTGCTCGACAGCTCGTGCCTCAGGAAGGCGGTATCTTCCGCTGGGAAGCGTGGCGCGATAGGTATCGGTTTTCTACTCTCTCTACTAGCCCGGACTCTCCCCTGCCGCCTCAAGCCTAAAAGCCTGCTCTCCCCTCACGCCGAGATCCCTGAGAACCGGTTATGTTCTCCGCTGCCATAACCTATATCTAACATAAGATAAGAACAATAACGTAATGCGGTTGAAACGAGTCTTCCAGCAGCAGCAGGCTGTCTCTTTGTGGTGGAGTGTGTATAACAGAGGACTGTTGCTCTCTCCTCCAGCTCCCACAGCCCCGAGGAAAGACTTTCCCTTCCTGGAGATTAGGATTAGAGCCACGCTAAGTCTGATTGAACACCGCAGAGCAGTTCTCTGTGTGTGTGTGTGTGTATGTGCGCGCTTCTCTCTGTATGTGTGTGTGTGTGTGTGTGTATAAATCTAAGCGTATAAGCAGTCGGGTGTGAGAAGATGTCATCTGTGTTTGAGTATCTGCGAGATTTCGCGCGCTTGTGCATGTGTAAATCGTTCAGAGAGCGTAAGCAGAGGAACGTGTAACGCCTGTGTGTGTGTGTGTGTGTGTGTGTGTGTGTGTGTGCGCGCGCACTTGGTCAGGGTTCTAAGTATGTGCGAGAGAGTGGCTGTATGAAGGAGATACTGTGTGTAGGTGTGTGTGTGTGTGTATGTGAAAGAGATAGCGTGTGTCTGGGCATGTGTCTGTAAATTGGTCATAGTGTGTGAGTGTGAAAGCAGAAGAGGGAGAGAGTGTGAAGAGGATATTGTATGGGTGCGCTCACGTGTGTATGCATGTATATGTAAATCAGAGTGTGTAAGCAGGAGAGAGTAGAGTGTCTGCATGAAGTGTGTGTGTGTGTGTGTGCATGTGTGTGTGTGTGTGTGTGCAACATTGAAAGAGCTGTAGGTTTGTGACAAAAGGCGAAAGATTAGCTGAACACGAGGAGAAAGCGGCGAGGATTTAAAGAGTTCCCATTCCTCCTGAAACTGCTCATCCACTAGAACAGGCCGAAGCTGCACCAAAACAAGCCAAGCACTGAGCGGGGGGAAACCATCAAATATTGATATCATCTATCAGTCAATAACTACCACCGTTCGCAAATGCTATTGTTATACTTTGTTGCCCTCAGACTATTTCTGACGCAGTGGGTTGAGTGGGCCTTTTTCAACAACAACCTGATCCACACTCCACACAGCTGAGAGCCGCCCAAACCCCGCGCAACCACAGCCTCTTACTAAAGCACTTCAGCGGTGGATGAGAGGGGGGAGAGTGTTTCTCACCCACTCCCCTCCTCCCAGAGACGGCAGGCTTGGATGCAGAGTGCCCCGGCGGCCGCGAACTCCCCGAAACCCGTCGCCGCTGAATCTGAATCGGACATCCGCTCTCAGTCGAGCACAGAGAAGAGAAACAATTTGACATCGCGGCCATTTCAGCCCCTCAAACACCGAATTGATGTTTCGTTATGTATTTGACGCGGCACATCACATGCCTGACCGTCTAGCTAGCGCATTTAGCTCCGCGTTACAATTCGTTAACACAACCAATCCACTTCCCTTTGTTTCAGGTATTTGTTATGCTACCTAGAGTACAGCAAGCTTTATGATTTCATGCTCCATCTAGACGCAATCCACTGCGCATGCATCTTCTGTCCGCAGGGGACGTTCAGATGGATTCACGAGGGATCTGGAAATCACGGGGAATCTGATTTCTCCCAGTTTCGACAAGCTGTGAAACCATGTGCCAGAAAGAGTAAAAAAAAGTCTCCAGTAGCTGTGTATGCTCTGTAAATACAGCCTTTAATAGGATGGTTAAATGTGAATGCTGCAGAAGAACAAGATCCATGTTCTTCTCTTGTTCAGGTAAAACATAAACCATTCTGATTTTCTGTCGCTCTCTTTTCCCGTCCTTCTCTCCCTCTCTCATTCATCGTGGCACAAACATACTATCTTCAACGGCGCAACGCGTAACTATGGCAACGCAATGTAATTGCGTGTGCACGTGCGCGTGTGCGTGCGCTCCTTCACAATCTACCAACCTTCCTCGAGGATCTAGCAGCTATCTGCGGCCAAAAGAAATACACGTCTGCTGGCGGCGGCGGCGGCGTAGCGAAGTTACCTCCCCGCCCGCCTGGAGTCAGGAGGGTCCCCCACAACAGAGGAGTCCAAATGTCATCACAAGAGCACAAGAACAAGGGCTGCGAGGCCATCTGTCACAACGGTATAGGGCAATATTTCTCCTTGGTGTTGCCAGCAAAGTCCTGGCAGAGAGCGGCTGACAACATCACAGAGTGTCAGAGTCGGACTGGGTTCAGGAACAAACAGGACCTGGACCACGCTATTCCCAGCAGGGGCAACTTCAGGAGTTGTGCTGCTAGCAACATCAGGACTCCCAACGTGCTACATAGGACACTTTTGTGGAGGGGCCTACTCCCACTTGTCTGCTCAGCCAAATTAGTCACCATCATCAGCCAGTTCCACAGTGCCAGGTTCAAGTGAGCCCAGTCGACCAGGAGCCGGTGCCGTTCAGCAGATACACCAGAGGAAGCGCCAGCGCTCCTTATCCTCCTCTTACATGTCACTCAGCTTCTCCGCAGGGCATTCCTGGGTCCATTTGGTTGACTGGAGGTGTATTTTTCTTATTGTCATGGATAACTGCACCCAACACGGACGGGGATCTTTTATTCTTAATGTGATTCAGACGGATGTTTCACACGTCCAATATGGATTTTGTGGTCAAAGCCGATCACTTTTTTCATCTCACAGCAAACGTCAGCCAAACAACTCCAGTATTCTACAGGTGCCTGATATCAGAGCACACTTAAAGACATTTCACCAAATCAGGGAGGCAGCAAACCGCCTGATATATATATACTATCTTTGGAGCATGGTTCTAGTTCACGAAGCTGGAAAATTGTAAGAGAGAGAGAGAGAGAGAGAAGGAGAAACAGACACTGTGTAAAATAGTGTTTTATCATCTTCGCAATATTGCCAAGATTTGACCCATGCTAACAGAGGACATTTTTGTACATGCCTTTGTATCATCGATAATCGACTATTGCTATGTCCTCTTTTAGGGCTCACCTACTGGGCGCACTAAAAAAACCCAACTGGTCCAGAATGCTGCTGCCAGAATCCTGACCAAAACTAGGAAATTCAACCACATAACTCCCATCCTGTACCCATTACACTGGCTCCAGGTGTGACATCAAGGTGCTTCTACTTACATATAAATCAGTACATGGGACGTCACCGTCCTACTTATCAGATCTGATTAAACCATATAAACCGCCACGCCCCCTCAGATCTCAGGACGCTGGCTACCTGTCCATCCCAGCAGTCAGAAAGGAAACTGCAGGTAACAGAGCCTTTTCTTTTATACACTGTGTTCACGCTGCTCGCCCAAACTCGACATCTATCGCACACCCAACCGTCCTGGTAGGGGATCCCTCTCTGACTAGCCCCTCCTGAGGTTTTCTTCCAATTTGTTCCTAAAAGAGTTTTTCCTTGTCCTCTGTTGAGGGTCCAAGGCTGGGGATGTCGTGTACTAACCATTTATTGTTTCACATGTTGGGCACTGTGAAGCCTTAGAGACTGTAACGGTGTACAAATAAATGTGGTTTGATTTGTATGTGTGCATGCAATATGTAATGTGCGTGTGCGTGTGAGAGCTCACATTGTATATGTATTTGTATTTGTATGTATTTGTATGTCTTTGCATTTGTATTTATGTGTGTGGGTCCAGACTGTGTGCACAGTGTGTGTCTGAATGCTCTGGAGCGTTTGTCAGCAGGACAGCTATGTTTCAGCTCTGTTAGACATAAATGCCCTGGCCAATAATAAAACAGCATTGTGTGTGTGTGTGTGTGTGTGTGTGTGTGTGTGCGTGCATATAATGAAACAGCACTCTCTCACTAGCTCAGTTCCACACAAAGGTGTGACATCACCAGGGACACAAGTTTTTTTTCCCATCAAAAGACCAAAATAGACTATGACGATTCTCTCTCTCTCCTATCTCCCTCCCTCTCTTTCTCTCTCTATGTCATCTCCCTTTCTCCACCTCTCAAATTTACCTTCATCTGTTCATCCCTCATTTTCTCACTCGCTCTCACTTTCTCTCTTTTTCTGGCCACCTCAAAATATCCTCTTCCTTTCACCTCTTTTCGTCCTCTCCCTGTTCTCTCTCGCCTTCTATTTCTGTTTTCGCTGCACAGGAAAAATACCCACATTTTCACGTCCCCAAATGTCCATTTCTCTCTCACTTTGCTGCTCTCATTCTCCTCCTTTTTTCTCTCTCTCTCTCTTTTCCTCCCCCTTCCCCTCTTCTCTATGTAAATGATTGTGATCCGACTGTACCCCTGGGAGAGGGAAACAGAAATGTGCTTCAGAGAGGGGGAAGCGTGTAACCGGTATCTCATTATCTCGTCATTGCAGAGGCAGAAGAAGGCACGCTGCTATCATACTCACAGTGAACATGAGCTGGCATCCTCCCAGTATATAGTCCAGGAAAGTGTAATCCCTCGTAATCTAGAGAGACAAGAGTCACAGCACTGTAGAAAAAAAGCCGCCGAGGACACAAGGAGCAAACGGAGTAAAATGAAGTAATAAATAAGTAGTAATCTAGTGAGACAAGAGTCGTGCTAAAGCGTTAACTTCAAGTACATCGCCTACAGCAGTGCACAAGAACAACAGTTTTTTTTGGTTGTTATTTAAGGCACCAAGCGTCTGATTTGATCTGAACTTTGAACTCTTTAACACTCTTAAAACAGCCCGCTGGGAAAAAAAAAGTAACTGCAATATATGAGCTCTTTTCCTAATCCCAACCCTTAAAACTTCAAAACATTTACAACTGGGTCGTGTTTTCTGATTCCCCACCACTGGAGCATCAATTATCGTGTTGTTGGGAGCACAATTTCCTCTCCCATTACACTGCGTCTTTAGCATGGATTTTTTTTCTCACCGTCATTAGTCTAATCCCCGTTGGCAGCCAGGAAATATAATTATTAGCAATTTGGTATATTGTGCGCCACGTACGTGTGTGTGTGTGTGTGTGTGTGTGCGCGCGCGCTGCAAAAAAGAAAAGGAACAAAAGGAGAAGAATCAATTATGAAAGCGTGTCATCATACGCACGGAGCTTTAATGTCGCTCTAATAGGCGTCTAAAGACACAATGTTCCAGTTGAATATGGGCTCTGTGGGGCTCAACGCAGCTGAGTTATGAGCGCGCAGTCAGGACTGTTCCAGCTGATCGAAACCACGACGGTGTTAATGAAATGTTCCGGGGTCGTGTGAGGTGACGAGAAAGTGACTTTTTTTCAATTTGTACTCGAGAATCACCGAATTTGAACAGATGTAACTGGATGCAACTTTTTTTCTGGCATGCGATCGTAATTTCAACCCCCGGATTAAGAAAGATCCGTCCGTCGTCACCTTGCATGATTTGAGAATGATAATCCCAGAGTTCTTATAGTTCTTCTTCTTCTTCTGTTTCTTGGGGTTGATGCACTCAAACTCCACCTGCAGAGCAGCGAGACAGAGAGATGGGGGAGGAGAGAGGGAGGGCGAGGGAGGCGAAAAGGAAGAGGAGGAGAGAAGTGGAGGATGAAGGTATAGACAGGTGGAGAGAAACGAGAGGGGAGCAGAATCAGAGAAGAGAAAAGAGACTCAATTTGAACCCGTGTCCGTCCCACAGTAACCAGACAAGCAAACCTTTATCGTTAGTTGACTATATCCACTATAAACTCTCTTCCAGATCTTGGGACTCTCAGTAGAGACACATCTATGTTGCTGAGTGTGTGAACCAGCAGCTAACTTTTAAAAACCAAGGGCTCAGATGATGTGAACCTGTAGATGTTCCAGGATCCAGTCGTTTTAGCGTCTATTGTTTCTATTTGTTCTCCGTAAAACACAAAGATGTTTTTTAAAAGTGTTGTATGATTCAATTTGACGTGATAAATGTTAAGATGAAATGAAAGGAAAGTGGAGCTGGGGAGTGTCACACACACAGACACACACATACACACAGAGTTGGATTAAAGACTGCAATGTGTTTGAAGAGACGTTTGGGACACACACACACACACACACACACACACACACACACACACACACATGCCTTAAGTCAGTTGGTGACTCATGTGACAGGTAGCTCTAAATGCCTCGTCGTGTTAGCAGGGCTCAGCTAAAGGCTGTCTCACATCTCAGAAGCACCTCTCTTTTTCCTCATCCTTCTTTTCACCGTTTCTCATCCTCTTTCCATCCCCCATCTCTCCATCCGGCCTGGCTCTTTTTTTTCTCTTGTTATTCTCTGTTTTCCCCCACATCATTACTACACATGAACAGACTCAGTGGGAGAACGAGGCATGCTGCTGCTTTGGCGCACACACGCGCGCGCGCGCGCACACACACACACACACACACACACACACACACACACACACACACACACACACACACGTAAACTTCATTCTGTGATGATGCAGCTACTAATGAATGCACAATTTTCTGATCCCTGCATCTTTACATCTTCAGCAGACCTGGAGAATACATCTCCATAGTATTTGTATTTGTTAGGAGCTCAGACTTAAGAACCAACCAGTCTCAAGAGCAAAAAAAATGCAGCAATACAGATATATCTTATTGATTATGGGTAATTATTCCAGTTTCCCTGTTGATACACACAACTAAATGCATTTAAACTGCAAATTAGCCGGTGCAGAGCAGAGCTGTGGCCAATCCACTCTTGAAACAGCAGACTCACAAGGCAAAGTTAAACTGCTGGTAGAGCATTCACTCTCAGTTGTTTTGTTCAAGGTCTGTGGAAGGATTTATGTATCTTGTGTTGTTTTATGTATCCTTAGTGTAGATTTTAGGTGTGACATGATGAAAGTGTGCAGGTGCGCAAGTGTCTTGTGGTTCAGAAGTTCATAGGTGACATGATGCACTGTGCCCGGTGTCACATAGAGATCCAAGAGGGATACCGGAGAGCCCTTTACCCAAGACACTTTCACACAGCACACAGTGTTCAGGACGAAGGATGAGATAACCTTGTGGATGTTTAGAAACTACCCCCCCCCCCCCCATGTCTCTCCCTAGCTTCATAATCTCTGTTCAGATGTTGCTGCACACCATACCTTGTGTGTACATCTCTCCTGAGCTCAGCTTGTTGTGTCAATAAATATACTCCAAGACTCTTTGTCAATATCTGAATTCATTCAACAAGGTCAGATATCTGCTTCTGAATTGGTTTTAATTCATAGTAAATTGACCCCAACCGTGTTATAGATTATTTCAGATTCAGAATGTGTGTGTGCTGAAATTGTTTCTTATTTTCTATAACCTTTGTTGGTGTCTCAATATGTTTCAGGCCGTTTCATTCGCCCATTCGGCCTCAGGTCCAGACAGATTCAGAGAGATTACATTTCGGCCTTCTGTTGACATCATGAAGCTGTGATGTCATGGCTTCAAATCTACCTCATGACCTTTGCCCTACCCCATTTTCTGTCCTTTTCCGCTCCGGTGTTTTACCTCCATTGAGTTCTGGGCTTCGCTCATCTTGGTGACGGTGGTCTGAAACTCTCCTATGAAGTCGTGGCCCCCATCGTTATCGTAGTCATAACACAGGACCTGTCATTACATACGACATCACATATCATCATCATCACGTCATATACCCTTATCATACGCGTGACAAGAGACAACTGTCGTGTCATGAGCGCACGCTTTAGGCAACATGTTGGATTGGATACGAGGCTCAAGACACGTTGCCTAAAGCGGGCGTGTTATTGCACAGACATATTTACTGTTCTTTAACATATGGAACAAAGCAATGGTTAGCTTCAATAGTTCCCCTGCTTTTAATTTTGAAGTGCTTTGCCCACTTGGGACGCCTTTACCATTTTACACATAATACATAATGGGGCGGATCTACTAAGATCCCAAATAAAGGGTACTAATTTGCGTGTGCATTCTAAAAGTTTGCGCGTGTGGTTGATGGGCGTTTTGCGGGTGATTTACTAAGAATGCGTGCGTAAATGACAACAGGTGCAAACGTGGTGGAGACAGCAGTATTTAAATGAGGGTTTTGCGTGTTTAATGTTTTGCACCATGGAGAGTTTGGATGGGCAACAGAACCGCAAGCGCAAAATGAAATTTGAGCCTATAGAATTAGAGGTGTTAGTGGAAGAGGCAAATAAACATTTGGATGAGCTACAGCAAAAAAATCTGAATATGACAAAAAATAACACTATTGGGGAGATCATCTGTGAGAAAGTAAATGCCGTTGGTAAAACAAGAAGAACAACGGATGAAATTAAGAGAAGATGGCAAGATATAAGACGAAGAACAAAAGAAAAATTGGCTTATAATAAAACCTCAGCAAAGAAAACAGGTGGAAGAGATGCCTCTAACTAACATTGAGCAACAAGTGCAGTTCAAGTGCAGTTTCTACGTCTCCTTCTCGCTACAATAACGGCAGTCATTTGTGCACAATTACGCATGCAGGGCGTTTGCACCTTCTTTTGAAACGTATTAAATACAGACGCAGTCTCCATCAACGAAATTGCGTTCAGGTTTGATAGATCACAGTGCGTGTGCTACATTAATCTATTTACATTTTCTCCTCCCAGTATTTTGCTAAATAGCGTGTAAACGCCCCATCTTGCATATTCATTGAGGCAAAAGTACTAACTGGATAAGGCGTGTTATTTTGCACATTTGCAAGACGCAGTCCTCAGTGCGCGCTGTTAGTAGATCAGTTTGTACATTTATTTGTGCGTGCTATGAGTTTGCACACCTTTTTACACACGCAAACCTTTAGTAGATCCGCCCCAATGTGTTTTTATCACACAATTTTAAAGATTGGCTTGTCTCCAGGGGCTGTGAAACGTCTTCTACATAAATGCATTGTTGCAAGACGGTAATAGTAAGTCAAAGCTTCAGCAACACAGGACCTGATGACAGAACACGATAAAGGGTGCTCAGAAAACCAAGGCCTGACAAACGTTGCGAGTTTGAGGCTCGATCACGACCTGCGATGCCTAACGTGCCGCCTCCTGTCTTTTCCTTCCACTGTCCATCTGCACTCTAATGTCCAATAAAGCACGAAATTCCTTAAACGTAATCATAGAAAAACAGCGTTGTACCAGATGAATATTGAGCCGTCTCACCACTCACCTTGATGTTTCTGGCCACGTCTCCGTTGCAGAGAGAGATGAGAGGCACGGTGAACGGCTTCCACACCGGGTCCAAAGTGTTCTTTATGACCTAAAGCAGCAGACAAAACACACACTTAACGGTGTCTAAAATAAGACACTTAATGGTGTCTGTTTTGCAGGTATAGGCTGCAGTGGTAGAAGACCCTAATCCTGCATCTATCCTGATTCTGCTCTTCTCAACAGTTTGAAAGTAAAACTAGTATAAAACCTTATTTAACAGATGATGGCTCACGGCTGACAATATTGACAGTTGGATGACCAGAGAGTTTTAAACCCCACCCCAGACTCACCTCTGTCCTGTGCACCAGCATCCATTTCCCATCTTCTCCCTGCTTGTGGAACTCCAGGTAGGGGTCCGACTTTCCAAAGAAGTCCTGCAGGTGAAGACGACAGGCGATATGAATGCTTGGTAATATTTCCCCAAGGACGTTTCCTGTTTTTTTCATGTGCTGTTCAAATAGTTGTTCGGTGGTGAGATTTATTGGACAAGGAGTAAAGATGGACGCGTTTACATTCAGCGGGTGGAATTATTCCCATTACTTAAGTATGTAGGGAGAAAGACGACAAATATTGTTGTCAAATGTACTAAACCGTGCATTCCAGTTTCACCTGCTCCTCTTATGACTCTCAAGAACCATCTCAAGAGAAAAAAACATTAAAAGAATTATACCATATATATAACATATTTGACAGCCTTTGTTTGGGCCTTTAGCATTTGTGAAGATACTCCGAGATTGCTGTGTTTGTGGCGTGTGCATAGTACACACACATCTGCCTGGTTTCAAACCCTGACTCGTGCTGCATTCATTCAGCAGTGGCGGGCCAAGACTGCAAGCTGTCATACAGAAACTAATAAAAACACCGTTGTCTACTCTTTCATGGTTATCATTTCAAACCATCCATGCACCTGACAGCCCATTAGATGGTTACGAGTGACAGTACATCTACTGCACGCGTTAAATGTGTATGTGTGGGCTCGCTCCCGCGTCTCAAAGTAGCATGTGTTGTTCTAATGCACTGTATGTGTGTGTGTGTGTGTGTGTGTGTGGGCGTGTGCATGTGTGTGCATGTGTGTGTGTGTGTGTGTGTGTGTGTGTGTGTGTGTGTGCGTGCATTCCCATCCTGTTTGTATCTGGGTCTAACCGCCTACCTTCTTATCCAGTTTCCGCCCACTCAGGGTCAGAGTGATGATTCTGTTGTCCGACAGCTCCTGAGCTGTTATCTAAAATAACAGTTACAGCAACAACATGAACTGCAACTAAAACATTGAGAGCATCGCTATCATCCTCACCATCATCAACATCATCAGCAGGAACAACCTCAATAACATCATCATCACTATCATCATCGTCAACAACAATAGAAACCTATAACCATGATTGAAAATAACAGCATCCACGTCCCCAACATTATCATTGACATCAGCAACCATTAATGATACTGTACAGCTGTGTGTGTGTGTGTGTGTGTGTGTGTGTGAGAGAGAACCTTGCCTCCATAGTTTTATCTATCTGACCGACAGCATTGTTTCTCACCATAATGGTTCCCTTGCCAGCTGGCTTCCCATTGGCTAAGATCAGCGGCCTGTGAAGTTTCTTATTGGACACAATCTAGTAGACGAAGGGAGACACAAGCAGGAGACATTCAGGATTCAGGGAGGCTTAAGGCAATAATACACAGCAATATCAGAAAAGATATTAGAAGAGAACGGTCCCAAAAACACACAAGAGCTCTATTGTATTCTAGTCTAGTCTACTCTAGTTCATATAGTCTGGGTTTTCTAACTTAGTCCAGATCAGTTTTAGTAGTTTATTCCTGTTGAATGTGTGTTTACTCTTCAGGCTAAAAAAAGGGGCTGATCTGAAGGTAACAGAGCTGTGTGCTTGTTTGTCATCTTGGGTTTTTTTTGGTTTAAGGTGAGATATTTTTATAAGCCCTTTGGGGTTTCTCTATCTCACTTGCACAAATGGTACCTTTTCCTCGCTCTACATTCAATGTATTAACATTTATATGTGCAAATGAACCAAACTAACTGCCAATATGAACTCAAAACACATTGGTTAACATCATCCCTCTCTTTAACTAGAGCTTCAGCTCCCTTGTCCTATTTAAAACAGAACAAACGTCTGGTCACTTCCATACCACTCCCAGTGTACAAATGAATTCTCCCAGGAAGTCGTGCTCGTAGAGCTGCGTTGCACACTTGTCTTCATCGAACATGGCGAAGCGAAGCTTCTGGATCTCCTCGAAGTGGTAGTCCACCTGAAACTTCACTCCGAACACCGGGTTCAAGTTGTTCACGGCTGTCTCTGTGCGGCCGATCTGGGAGACAAGGAGACAAGGGGACAAGGAGACAAGGAGACAAGGGGACAAGGGGAGGGGTTTGGACACGTTAGATACATAGATACATAGATAGACAGACAGACAGACAGACAGACAGATAGATAGATAGATAGATAGATAGATAGATAGATAGATAGATAGATAGATAGATAGATAGATAGATAGATAGATAGATAGATAGATAGATAGATAGATAGATAGACAGATAGATAGATAGATAGATAGATAGATAGATAGATAGATAGATAGATAGATAGATAGATAGCGAGATAGATAGATAGATAGATAGATAGATAGATAGATAGATAGATAGATAGATAGATAGATAGATAGATAGATAGATAGATAGATACTGAGTTGATTTAGTGAACTGCAGGTCTGGTAATAAGCATTGTTCTTATATACAAAGGATGTTTGCAAAGTTTTGAACACTGAAACTGAAAACTATTGCAAAATCTGTAATACATGATAGATGCACGGGAAAATGTATGACGAGGGACTTTACGAGCAACAATTTGATTGGATTGAAACTTCAACTTTAACAGCTTCACTCGTACTCTGAACTCACCAATAGGTTTCCTCACCCTTCATCATTTTCCCCAGCAGGGTCCAGCATGTACAAGTGATCAGCTTGCTGTGTTTCTATCCTTGTGAGGACATGTGCCCCCCCCCCCCCCCAGCACCAGCAGCACACAGCAGATCAGTGTGTGGGCGTGTTTGCGAGCGCTGCGAAAGTCATGTTATTTGCTCTGTGCGCTCTAAACCAGGTGGTTGGGTGACTAATACTCTCTCTGGCCTTGCTACTCTCCCGCCTGACTCACCCAGAACACATTGCGGCGTGTGTGTTGATCCACCATCAGACGGGGGTCAGTGTACCCGTCTGGCCTGTCGCTGCTCCTCCATTAGAAGGGACAGGAAAAGGTGTGTGCTCCCGAGCGGTGTTCGGACCGATGCGCCTGGGACTGATCCTCGCACAGCTTCTCTATTCGCTGTCGTCCATACTCCACGCTCTCTACGCCTCTTCACCCTCCTGGGACTGAATTACAATCTGTCTCTCCCCATTCACAGGCGCTTAATGCACTTCAACCTGATTCAGTTACGTCTTTATATACTGCGCGTTGTATCTCCTGGCCTTGTTTTACTTGGGACTCAAATGTGTTTTCTCATGACTCCAAACTGATCTGAAGTATGATGACGCCCTGTTGTTGGGCTGCTAATCTCCTAGCCCCCGAGGCTTTTATTCATCCTAACTTGTGTTGATGGGACCGACTGTAGGAAGGCTTTAGAAACATGATATAGCCAGTAGATTTCGGCTTCCTCAAATAAACCCGGGAAGCTTTTTAATCATCTCTTGACCCACCTATGGTTCACAGCCCAGTCTTTGAAGACAGTAGTCTTGCTCTGCCGTCTGACTCACAAACAGAGAGCCGTGCAGAGTGAGATAATCCACGTTAGGAGTCGGTATCGCTACCTACGATTTAGCGCTTCTCCTCCTCTTCTGTCGTGCAGCTTGTGGATGTTTAAATGAAAACAATCTGTCAAAGTGGAGAAAAATAAACTAAGATCTGGTCCCGGCGGATTGATCCCCCCGTAGCGGACGTTATTCAGTGTATAGATTTTCAAGAGATGACGTGTACGTTAGCTGTTAGCTAGACCTGAGGTACACCTGCGCCATTTTTATGCCACTTGATCGATGCTTTCATGTGTTACATTTCTCTGATTGCAGACATTTTTTCATATTTGTGTCCCAGTGGGAACAAGACCAACAGCTACTCTACACTGTGTTGTTGCAGCACATTAGCAGGGTTGCTGCTGTTAGATAACCTCCTGTCCTTGTTATTTGGCTCTCACAGCTCTACTGTGAGAGGTGGTATTAAATTAAATGCAGAGAAAAACGTTGCTTTCATCTATAGTTATCAATGCATTCTGCAAAAGAGGATGCCATCGCTTGAAAACCGTCCTCAAATTCCTCCCTGATCAGAGGTGTATACAGCCTACGTACTACATACTGGACATAAACCCCTCCCTCCCCGTCTTGTATTCGACTCCAGTAAGTTGTGGACAAATGAAGGGCAGAGAAGAGAGCGGCGGAAGGAGAGGACGGGTTTTAACTTTAGCCTAGTTGCGGCACTTGCTGCTCAGCCATCAGGCCCGACTCATGGGAAGAGAGCAGAGGAGGACGGCTGCACTTTGTGGCTCGGAAAAAAAAACGGATGTAACTGGGGCATCGGCGGGCTAAGGTGCACATTTCACACCCGTGACGCGGATTTGAAATCTGGCTCACTAGGTTATGGGAGCGAATCGGGCCCTTGTCGCATTTCATCACCTCGGTTTCTCACACTACAGCCCTC
This sequence comes from Hoplostethus mediterraneus, assembly GCA_034670385.1. Classification (NCBI taxonomy): domain Eukaryota; kingdom Metazoa; phylum Chordata; class Actinopteri; order Trachichthyiformes; family Trachichthyidae; genus Hoplostethus; species Hoplostethus mediterraneus. The sequence goes on along the minus strand of JAXDDW010000003.1, from coordinate 756,561 downwards.
TCTGCAATCTAATAAACGTAGACTAGACGTGAAAATAATGCAATAATATGGCGCCGGTTGTGTAACAGGTTGTTCCTTTGAACCAGTTTTGACACAAAAACAAGCATTCTCCTCTCTTCTTGCAAAAAGGTCCAATTCTAAAAAAATGTCAACAACCTCAGTATCAGACTTAATTACCCAAGCTTTACTACAGTCTGATGAAACCCTGTCACTGTCAATGCATTTTGCTTCTTGGCCAGATGTATTTTGCTTATTTTCCACTGCCAATAAGTGTTGATTTTTCCAATTATTCATTAGAGTACAGTTTGAGCTGAGATGACTCCGGGACCACTTTAAAGGACCGCTGCGTTAGAAGAGGTGAGTGTGTCAGAGTAATGAGGATGAGTAAAGTCTCTCTGATCTCGGCGGCGGATACCATCCTGTCTGGCTGACGGAGAGGGAGAGGGCACCGAGGCACGTTACCCAGCCTGCTCGTTGCTAAATGGTTTAATCTACATGACAAGCCCTGGTGGTTTCTCTCATTACTTCAAACCTGCACTACCTTCCCTCAAAAACTTCTTCTAACCCCCCCAAAAAAGAAAGGTTGGGAAAGAAAAACCTGCAGTGCTACATTAAATATATAAAATCTCCCATCTTTCCTCTCACTCTCCACTGTATCCTGTCTAATAAAGCAGAAATGTCCTAGAAAGCAGTCTACAGAGTTCAGTACCACAAAAAGAGTCAAAGAATTTATTTTTTTTAGTCCGGTGTGAATCCAGTTCAGTCAGTACATAGGATGCAACTGAAGAGCTCATCTGAAACCCTTTGTGGCTCCGATAGGGAAAATTGTGTGTAGCTGAAGAACCACACTGTTCGTATTGATAAATGGAGGGATGAGCCCAGTGGTGAGATTTGAATTTTTTGGGGGGGAAAAATAAATATTTGGAAAACGGCGTGCTGATACAAACAAGCTAGGAACCGTCACCTCCACATTTCTGTATCAGGCTATTTAAACCAGCGTTAGCCGCTATCACACCTCTCCATCTTGGTCTCCCTCATTCTCGACTTCATTCAGCCTCCTTGTTAATTTTCCCTTTCTCTCTCTCTTCTTCTTCTTATCCTCCTTTGATCGCTCTCCATCCCACCTCTCTCTGTCTTCCTTCGCCTCTCTCTACCCTCTCTTTCTCTCGCTCCCTCGTTTTTCCTCTCGAAAACTCACCTTTTTCTCATTTCTCTCCGTCACCTTCCCCTCCTTTTCCGAACCTCCTCCTTTCTCTCACATTCCCTCTCCCTCTCTCACACCTTCTCGCTCTCTTTCACGCGCTTACCTTCCCTCTCTCGCCCTCTCCCCCCCCACCCCCCCCCCCAGATGGACCCGGCTGCTTCTCACTCCTCTAGCTCACATGAGAGAACAAGACAGAACTGAGAAAGAGGGAGAGAAGAAGATAAGACAGACAGACAGAGACAGAGAGAGAGAGACAGAGAGAGAGAGAGAGAGACAACATGAGAGGGGGGGATTAAGAGAAAGAAAGAAAAAACAAGACAATGAGAAAGAGAGAAAGCAGGAACGTGAGAGAAATGATGCGCTATGGAAGAAAAGGTGCAAGCCTCATTTTGCCTCCTCCATCCTTCCCTCACGCCGGGAGCACTGGGCTTTTGTTTCTGTCCTCGTTGCCATAGCAACGGTTGGTAATTTCACGATGGAGGCGCGTGCCCTGCTGACCGTCAGCTAGCTACAACCTGAGGCACTCGCCTACACACACACACACACACACACACACACACACACACACACACACACACACACACACAAATATAGAACACACACATGTACCCATACACACACACACACACACACAGCTTGCCCTGCTGACCAGCTGTTAGCTACAGAAAGGCCTTGAGGCACCAGCCTACACACACACACCACACAGCACTGAAACTTTCTTCCTCTGGAGCTTCTTCAACTTCTGGCTCATGAGTTTCTTTTTCTGCTCAACTGCGAGGTCATCATGTCACACATTCATTCTTCATGGATTTTTTTTTAATAAAGTTACTCAAGCATCACAACAGAAACAGATGAGAGAGAAGTGGAGTCACCTGCAGTAAGCCCTGACTCCTAGCAGGTCCCAAGCTGCAGCGTGTAGCGTTTTAACATCAATGAACCGTTTCCACATTCATTTTGAGACGTTACTATGGTTACCGTAAACAAATGAGAAATCTGCTGGACTGCTTTCCAGCATATTTTCTACGTTGCATGTGATACACAACTCTGTTTCCACTATTCTAGCTGCGTATTTCACATCGGCCTACCTTGTTGGAATACATATTGGCTGTTATCAAGGGCTGTTATCGGCTCGTATCCTTATTTTCTCTCTTCAAAACAAACGCACGTCGGGGAAACACAAAATGCTATACGTAGCACCTAGGGCTGCAAAAGTCTGGCAAAAAGTTGGGATTAGTAATCACAATTAATCATCTCAATTTCAGGGAACACAATTCTTTTAATGCACTTTTGCATCTTAACATATATTTTCACTTGTTTGTAGTTGTCTGGTTTACAAAGCATGATCCATTTTTAGGAACTAAAACTATTTTTCACAGGAAGATGTTTCCTTCCTATGTTGGGCCAATCCATCCTTTTCCCACTTTTCTCTCTTTCTTTGCCACCAGAGCTGCCTGCCTCTCCATCTCAACCTTTGTTTTGGCCACAAGGGCGCATGTTGCACGTTTAAAAAATAAATCATATATATATATATATATATATATATATATATATTACACAACAGGAGAGAAATCATGCTCCAACAACAGGAGCAGAGGTGCAGCCATAAAAAAGGTCTATATGTATGAAGACGGTGGACTTGAATAATGACGACTCGAAGCCCCGGATAGGTTTTGATCAGGAAGTATATATAAGTCAAGTTTTACATAATTCAAAATTTCTCTCGCCTCTCACCGTCCACGCTCCATTAAGAGTGCTGTCTACAGAGATTTGCACTGCACAAGAGTGTGGGAGAAGTTCAATTTCCAGGTCCCAGCAGGACGATTATTTTACCTCAGCCAGCTTTCAAATCCAGCTTTGGGTGTGTCAAGATACCAGGGAACAAATGGAGCTTGTTCATCTACTCCTGTACTTGGTGGGGGGGGGGGGGTGAGGGGGGGGCTCTGCTAATGGAATATGTCATGCAAGATTTTAATTGGCCAGTCCTGGGTCGAGGTCAGAGGAGGCAAGGTAGAGCTAGGAAGCACAATAAGACAATGCACTCTCACTCTCCATCCTGCCTTCCACCTAGGGGTTTGCGATTATCGTGTTTATAATCGTAATCGCGATTTAATTATGTAATGACCGTTCGTTTTTTGCGAGCCGCGAGCAAATGTGTCAAGCCGGGCAGGAAGTCAGACACAGGAACGGCATAGAGCATCCGGTCAATTTCAAAATAAAACAAATTTCAAAATAAAACAAAACAAAACAAATAATCGTTCATTAATCATAATCAAGGTAAAAATATCACCCACCCCTACTTCCACCCAATGCCAGTGCACTTGTGGAATACACTCGTCGACCTGCCCTCCCTCTTCTCCCTCTCTCTTCCTCCCTCCCTCCCTCCATGCTTGCGATACCTCCACTCTTTCCATCTACTTCACCGAGCTTCCCCTCCATCCCTCCCAAGCTGCTTCCATCATTGCCTCCCGCCCAGTTTGGCCAGACTCTCTCCAACACACTCATCCAGCATGATATAATCTAATATACTGTCTTCCTCACCTCCACCCAGTTTCCATCCACCTCATTGAAGAGAACGCAGAATGGGTCTGACTTGGAGGCGACATCTCTGTCCAGCAGGCTGGCTCCAGTGACAGACAGCTCCACCCGGGTGATGCAGTGCTGAGCCCCGATGCTTGGGGTCTGGCCGTCAGTGGACGAGCCTAGAGTGTAGGCCATGGTCTGGGGGTCAGGAGAAAATGCCCTGAGGAATAAGGAGGAAAAAAAAGATAAATAAGTATCATATTATTATAAGTATAGTCTCGTCTCGGCTGCGTCTCGGTTGGCCGTGGGTGCCCTTTGAAATCTTGAATGAAAACGAAAGTTAAACATTGGGAAAGTGCAAATAAACACTATACTGCCTACAAATGCTGGGAGCCGTGGTAAGAGGTTTGGAGTATAGTGAACTCACAGTACAAGAGTATGGTGGGTACGACCTTCGCCATCATCAAAGTACCAAATCCGCAACCAGCACATGGGATTTGCTGTATCTACTAGGATTCCACCGACATGGGTTTTTGAATACCAGTACTTTTGGACTGAAGGCCAGCTGATCGCTTGTGCTGATATTCAATACATTTCAATTTGACAATTTTCATGCCACAAAGATTAAAAACATTCATTGTTTCCCCTGCAAAATGCTCCACTGGAACAAATCCAAATGAAATTCTTTCAGGTGGGTCAACAGCTCTTTCAGGCAGGGTGACCCACCCCACCTATCCCATGGTGAGGGAAACTAATGGATACTTTAAAATGAAGAATACATTTACAAAAACATGACTGAACAATTGAATGAATAAATGAAACTTCATTGCGGGTTTTACAGACCTGTTGTGTGCTCAGCGAGAAATCTCCATCATATCAGCAGTGGACGCCATAACAGACCAATATCAGCCTGCAGTCTAACCCTAGTATCCAACCCTTGTGCCGTTTAGGGTGAAAGCTAGCTTGTATGTTAGAGGAAACCGGGGCGGGTAAGAGCAGGTCACCGGGGTTATCAAGCGGGCTCCTCCCATCGCAGATGTTTGGCTGAATTAGACCCAGGACGCCTCCAGAAGGCTCCACAGTGAGTTCTGGCGTTCCAAAACCACCGCCCTCCTCATAGCCTTAACACTTGATGAGACATACACTCACTTACACCACCCCTGACATTATGCGTAGCCGGTCATTTTCTACCTCACCCTCAATTTCAGCGACGGTTGGCTAAAAGGACAGGTGACCCTTCAAGATGACCCGCTTGAAATGATCCACTCAACAGTTCAGAAACCAAACCATAATAGCAATAAACAGGATTGACAGTGAGGAACATCCTCAAGGTTAGGACCTGGAGTTCAGCGATAATGACCGGGAGGCCGTGGGTGACGGTGCAATGTTGGCCCGACATGCACGCCGCACCACCAAGTGACAATACTGCATCATCACCCACTGCCTCAAGGTAATCATTGCTTTTATATTGGAGAGAATCAGCAGCACCTGTCATTTTAGTATGACCAGTTTACCTAAAAGGCCACCCCAACGAAATGGTTAGCTCGTCCCTTTGTTGCCTTTGGTGGTTACGCAACTTTTCAAAAGTGTGTGCTATGCTCGTCTTACACTGATAGTTTACAAATGGAAACATTATTGCACAGAGAGAATTAGACACTTGCAACAAATCGATCGTCCATATTTCTTGCTCAGCAGATGATACATAATACCCTTTCCCCACTGAAATCATTGTTTCTGTAGTACTGTAGCAGAAATAGGACATGTTGGGCAGGTGTAGAGAGTCCATGACTGGGTTATCTTGCAGGATTGGCAGTTTCTACGTGTATTTGCTGCTGATTTGGGTTTTCTTTCCCAATGGAGGACACATGCATAACAAAAATAACAGGAGGAATCTATAAAGGTGCGTAACTAGCTAACAATTAACCAAAAGCTAGGTGTGTTTTCAGCACTCAAAAATTGGCAGTTGGAACGTTTATTTGTAATTACACACACACACACACACACACACACACACACAAACTTGGAGCCTCGCCCTTGTAGGACGAGCCTGGCGCAGGTCATTGCTGCCCTCTGGAAACCCTGGATAAAAAGGACTACGCAGTATAATTAAACACTGCACACTCTCACTCAGTCACACACACACACACACACACACACACACCATGGCCTGAGCCGCGGTCGAGGGCTGGTGCGATGGAAACCAGACGTCTGAACACGCTATGAACCGGCGTTAGAAATAAGATCTCGATACCTCGTGTCATTTCCTAGACGCTACAGTGAAGACAAAAACAACGCCAGAGCACCATGTGTCCATGTTGTTTCTGAGCTGGAAGGATACTGTCTGTTGCTAAGAGACTAGCGTGTCATAACCAGCGTGTCCCTCCCATTCCGGCTCATGTGACGTTATATTGTTAGTGTACTGAAAATACTATGACAATCTTTCTCATTCATTCACTCGGTCATTCATAGGTAGGGGCATCGCTCGTCTTAGCTGGTAAAGTCTTTTACTTTATTCACTGGTGCATTGGTCACGGATTCATTTATTCTATTGTTCATGTCACTGTTTTTACTCATTTCATTTAACAACGCTAACCCATTAAAACACAGGTTTTGATGGAGTCCTGAGTAGAGAGTGGTGTAACTCCACCAGATACCTGCCACTACCTTTAGTGTCCCTCAAATGGCTTTGGTGAGAAATACGTACATTGCCAACAAGCCATTATAAGGAATAACAGCAAATATAAAAATAAACAACTGGAATCCAAAATATCTGAATGGATGAATGAAAAAATAAGCCTATATTGCCCCTGGAGGAATTTTCCTTTTTACTTAGAGACGTGCATATAAGTGCATGTGCTTCAAAGCAGCAGACACTGTAATATTTGCCTGCAATTGTCACGGCCAACATAGGTGAGAGACAACATAGGTGGTTTCTGACTATAAATACAATGTTTTAATTTGGTGCACGGTTTAGTTGGGTTCAGCTGGTAAGGCACCCAAACACACTTGCAAAGGGTGCAGACAGGGGAAACATTCGTGGGTGATGTGCAAGTGATGCGTACCACCGCTCGGCGTTCCAAAGGAAACCACAGGGTGCATATACCACATTATACTGTACCATATCCATGCAGCGATATTCAACATACAGAATGATCGGTTATAGATTGTTCTACTACCCATATGAGCACCCTTTGTGAGCGGATGGTATGGCACTCAGGCAGCCTCCTCCAGGAGCCTGGGGGTATTTTCCATGGCCCTGATGATGACTTCCACACCCAGCAGTACAGTACATTCACCCAAACTGCCTCTCTGTGGGGGGACATCATGGAAAGTCTGACAGGTAGAGTGCGACTGACAAAACAGCATGGTGTAGGGAATCCACTCACACACTCTCACACACACACACACACACACACACACACACACACACACAAAGCAAATACGGTAACAAGTGAAAACACATCTTAATAGCAGAGTGGCTTTTCATACATAGTCATTTAGTTAAGTCTAATGATCTGTCCAGTGAGTTTCTGTGTGGCCAATAGAAATTAAAGACATAGAATGGATCAAAACAGTAGAATAGAAGAACTTAATCACAAGTCTCTCTCTCTCTCTCACACACACGCACACACACACACCTACATGTTTTCTCTTTCATACTGAGCTCGCAACCAAGGTGTTCCTGCAGCGAAATGTTGTCTTCAAAACCACAAACACGCGCCTACTCACAGGCACACGCATGCACGCGCCTGCCTACACGCGTACACACACACACACACACACACACACACACACACACACACACACACACACACACGCGCCAGATTCTCCCCTGTCACCACAGCCGGTGCTATGTCCTGCTTTAATACTTCAGCCCTCAGTATCTCCAATCTCTCTGAAGAGATGAGTGACAGTAAATAATTAATAGGATTACTATGGAAGTCTGAACTTGATAAACGGATGTTGGTGCTGGCTGTAACCACAACACCCACTGGCACACAGCACACATGGCGGTTGAATGGCTACAAAAAAAATGGTGAAAATGTGTTTTTACTCACCTCAGTAAATGACGTCCAACTTCTCACCCGCTTTTCTCTAGACAATGTTTTCTAATATTAGCAGAAAAATCCCCTTTTGAATCACTTTTCTTACAAAAGAGCGCAAATTGAAGTTGCCGTGGCCATTTTTTTTATCCCAAGTATCCCGAAAGGCGCAACAGTGTTTGAGAGTAAATCATTCTAGTGGCTTGTCTTCTCTTTCGCTCGCTCTACCCAAAACCAGTGATGGATGGAGCTGAGTCAAGCTCGCGGGGATAAACCAGCGTAACGCGGGACGTATGGTGATTCTGCCTTCAAAATAAAAGCGTCATTATGACTCCCTGGCCGCTGCAGCACGTGCTCGTCAACGCGAGTTTTATTTTGAGAGGTCTAAGCAGAAATTGTATTTTTCATGCTGTCCGACTTGACACTGGTCTTGGATGGAGAGACGCAAGTGGTTCGCAGAGCTCAAAGAAAAACGCACACGCGCTCCTCTCTCGCGCCCCTCAATAAAATCACCATAATACTCCTATAAAGCCTTATAGTTTGTATGTGGCACTAAATTGTGAGTTTATAGTGACCCTGTCGAACTTTATACCATTTGTATTCTCAGTGGCATCACTATATTCCTAATGGCGTAAAGAGACCAGTTATGTGATATTTGTCTAGTATCCTTCTAAAATGTATTATAGGATTACGATCATACAATCATTTGAACATATTTGGGGATACCTAAGCGATATTTGATTGATTATCTATTTTGTCAACAACCAATCATTCACCATTTATCATAAGCCATATCTGCCTCATTCAAAAAAAATACCAACAAGTGCAGCTGAAGTGGCCGAGGTCTGCATTTCATTGGTGAATTTTGGCGTAGTAGTTTTAGGTTCCATTGATTCATGTTTATTGTTCACCTGGCGCCCTCTTCTGGCTCATATCGGTAACACAAGCGTATGGTCATGTTTGTTCTCGGCCCCTTTCCCGTAGGAAAAGGACTCAGGTGGAGGACTCAGATGCGCTTGCTTGCTTTTCACACTACCAATAATAATCTCTGGGTCAAGGTGCGGTATGGGTCTGGGTCAAGGTGAAGTAGTTAATACTGCTAGCCAATATGTATGTATGCGCCATGGCCTAAGAGACTATGAGGAAATTATTGAATCCTAACATGTTTACCCATTACAAATAAAGCAATGAAATATATATAAAAAAAGAAAAACGAGGAGCCAATTAAAGACAAAATGAGTGAACATTAAATGTAATATGCCATGTGCAAAATTTCTATTACTTGCACCTTAAACATATTTAATGGAAGCATATAATGTCTTGTATCCTTGAGACTTGTGAAAATGAAATACAATTGCACTACTGCTGCAAGGTAAACAGGGATTAACAGTGTTCAATGACTAAGAAAGAAAGAAAGAAAGAAAGAAAGAAAGAGTGAATAAATGTGTAACGATAACCAAGGTTATCTTCTTTAATCGTCAGTCTCTGCTGACATTTCAGTGCAAGTCAGAATGAATTATGAGAACAAAAAATAAAAGCAAATGATGTAATTTGAGAACAAACACCATTAATAACATTTTCAATCAGCAGTATGTTATTTCTATGCCTTGGGACAGCTTGGTCTGTGCTCGGTAACATTTGGACGGTATTCAGAACTGATGGGTCGAGTCGGACAGAATCCAAACCAATGTAAAAAAAAAGGCAAAAAGGAGGCTTCGGACAGTAAACTGGAATGACGTCAGATTAGTCTCACTTGTTCACAAAGATCCAAACTCTGACCCAAGGCCATAGAAATAACACATTATACAGAACGTGAACTCTAAAGGAGTGGTATTCCCCAGGAGAAAAATATACAATACCTCTCATACTGTGCAATATATAAATACAGCATCACAGCATCGTTTACAACATGTGAAATCATTTGAAACAAACAGCTTAAATTACATCAAAATAAATATCAAAGTCCATCATTGAAAATTCCTTGATAAATTCTTTGATAAATACGCAAGTGGATAGAGACCACAACCTAAAAATGAGCAGGAGGGCGGATAACAGCGGTGGTGGCCGGGTATCCTTCCTCCTAACTTTAGTTTCACTGCAAGTTTGTGTGTTGTTGTTTGTTTGTTTGTTTATGTAACTGTGGTCTCTAATGATTGTAAACATAGTGCGGTACCAAGTGGCTCAGTGTGCATCTGAGCCACCGTACCTACAGGGGAAGTCCATCCTCAGATAGTCCTACACTGTCATATAGCATCAATGTGATGATGTTCAATGCATTTCAGGGGTTACTTTGTGATTTCCCTCAAGCTGCCTCGTCTACCTCCACCTCAATGATTTCCTACATTTCTCAGGGTGACAACTCCCGGGGGGGGGTGGGTTTTTATGTGGATTTCTCCCCGTGTGATTGTTGAACGTCGGCGCAGAATGGTGAATCTAGAAAGAAGACTTTGTCGCTCAGGATCCAAGAAGATTTTTTTTAAATGTAAATGCATCATGACATTTATCCGCAATAATAAGAAAAATACACCCCTTGCATTTTTTAGTATTATTATTAGTGGTAGTAATAATGTTTCTGATCGGTCGTGATCAATACCTGATGAGAAATCCCTGCCAACACACTACATGCATTTATCTGTATCTGTGCAAAAACGTTACCGGATAAGGACTTCATGTATTTTCCCTGTTACATCATACCAACAGCTCTCAAAAACAGTACGCAGCCGGCATGAAGTGGAAAAATGTTTTTCAGCATTTTGTTTCAAGCATCATTCAGTGTTCTGCTCGTTGTGTTTGCTCCTAACCAAAACACTTCTTATGTTGCAGGGACGTGGGAATACAATGCATATGTGTGCAGTAGCTTCATACAAAATATGACTTGACTGGTCAGATACTTTCAGTTGTTGAAGTTGGAGACTAACTAGTGAACCCATTTTAATCTTCCTACAACCAAAACTGGGCACCCGACACTGAATTAAAAGGGGCTGGACAGATATAGGCCCCTCCCCTTTTTGAATTCCTTTAGTCTTTTTTTTTCTTTCATTCGATGCTCAGCTCCAGTCAGCAGGCATGTTGTGTCAAGGAGAACTACTTTTCATTTTGTGGGCGGAGCAATACTGCACTGTAGCACTAATTCACCTCCACACGCGCTAAGACGTTGTGAGGGTTTACTCCCGAAGCCGCTGCCAGTCAGACCCGACCTGACCAGATTAGGTGGAGGAGAAGTTGAGCCTCCTGTCCTTCAGTCTGAGTCTCTGGGTGTCAGCGCTAGAGATCTGGTTCCTCCACAGCCTAGACAGCACAACGAAGGGCAATGTAACATCATGAATGTTTAAATATAGTACAAATACAAACAAGGCTCCATGCAGTCTATTCTGCAGCACATTTATGAATTAAACTGAATCCTTTTCACTTCGCTTTTCCCTTTTGTCGGAGAAATCACGTCTGCAAACTACTCAATATACTATCAGCACATAGGTGAGACTAACAAAATGTATTGATCCATGTTCAAGCCAAAACCATCCCTATATAAACCGTGAAAGCGAGTCAGGCTCACCTGATGAGCTGCAGAGCGGGACAGGACTGCAAGGCTGCGACCAGGGCCTCCGCTCCCAAAACACTCACATTGTTGGACTCCAGACTGGGAGAAATGAACACATACATATGTCCATATGTCGTCATGCCAATGTGTGTGTGTGTGTGTGTGTATGTGTGTGTATGTGTGTGTGTGTGTGTGTGTGTGTGTGTGTGTGTGTGTGTGTGTGTGTGTGTGTATGTGTGTGTGTGTGTGTGTGTGTGTGTGTGTGTGTGTGTGTGTGCGCGCATGCATGCTAATAAACTCACTCTAGTCTGACCAGCTTCTGACAGAGAGGCAAAACTTTGGCCAACTCCACTGCCACATCATCGCCACAACCATTCCATCCCAAACTAGAGAGAGAGAGAGAGAGAGAGAGAGAGAGAGAGAGAGAGAGAGAGAGACAGAGATTACAAAGTGAATCCTCCTTGCTTTGAGATCAGGGGTCCCAAACTCAACACGAGGGCCACATTTGAGAAAGGAAGAGTCAAGGGCCGGAATTCAATTATATATTACAGCCCCATTCGGACAGGATTAGTTTTACAGGGTAACGTGGGTAATAAAACATTTGCATGGCTCCTCGGTAATTTCAGGTCATCGATCCGAACAGGGATTCAAATTTACAGACGGAGGAACGTAATTGTCGGACGTACCCGGATGTTGATGAAAATTCCTATTCCCCTGTTCCAGTTCCAAAAAGCAGAAACCCAACAGAACTACTAGAAGGAGCGCTTACCGGCAGCCGTCATTATAACAGCCCATGGAAGCAGTTTTGCGGGACCTGCCTCTTCTAATCTTCCACCTTCTTATGGGCTCCCAAGCAGGAGCACTAACGTTGTATTGTACGTTCATCTCATTCAAGAGAGCAAAAGCCTCCTCGAGTGCTTCCATTTCAAACCGATGAAATGACAGCTGGTGATATGGTAGGCTATCTGTTGCGCGCAAAAGATCATGGCACCAGGAAGTAGTATACCCGCCAGAACTCTTGTTCTAAACAGCCTGCGAACTCTGATATTTATCTCAAATGACCAAGATGTCTATCCGGACGGTCTGAAATGATCAGTGCACCCGTGAGTTTGCTGAAAAACAGAAGGTATTTGGGGCCGGAATTATTACTGGGGTAGGAGGGAAAATCACTGACATGGCCGTTCAGGACGGATTAAAATGACTGAATAACGCTGTAATAAATTGAATTACCTGACCTCCCCTAGAGAAACTAATCCTGTCCGAATGGGGCTTAAGGCTACTAAAATGTAGGCTAAAACAACATGACAAATAAATGTGTATTCAAAATGTGTAAATAATAACATCTTAGTCATGTTTAACTTATAATGGATGTCTTGTCATTTCCAATAGCTTCCACCTCTTTGGGAGCGCGTCCTCCTACGTTTCATGATAGGTTCCTACCAACAACAACTAGCCTCCCGCAGGCCTAAATATGACACATCACCGGGTGCACGATATTCAGCCATACTCTTGTAGAGATTGTTCTGTGACGTTCTAGAATAGTCCTGAACCGTGGCAACTTTCCGGACGGGGGACACGGCGTTTGTCAGCTGTGACCCCCGTGGGATATTTCCACCTAACAAGGCGCTTCAGACGGGGCAGCCTCGAGGCCGGGCTGTGGCGGCGAGGCTCTAATGGAGGGAGAAAACGATCTCGCTTCGAGAGAGAGATTGGACGTCGGCCCTCAGTGGGCAATTCACCGCAATTCGGTCAATCACGCACTCATTGGCTTTCCCCTTAACCAGCCATGAAACTGACAATTTCCTCACAAATCTGAGCAGTGCTGAGTCCTCGCAGCAGATGAGACGCACAAGCTTTTTTGTCTTGACACTCTCAGAGAGGTAATCGGCTCACAAAACTGTCTTGAAATTGTCTGTGAGGGAGGATGAAATGACAACCCAGATTCAACACCTGGGCCGGATCCAAATTCTCGCTGGGGCTGGATCCAGTTATTGATCGTACTCAAAAGTTTTTGGGGTTTTTTTCACACAGTTTTCTTTTCTTTCTCATGTTACCTCACATCCTGTATGAGGTGACAGTTGGCCAGGCTGGCAGCTACGGCACCCAGCTCCGAGGTCCCAATGGAGGTCAAGCTGAGAGACCACAGAATAAAAGTGGAATGAAGTACACACAGTACGAGTAATACACACAGTACGAAACGTGTGACAGGTTGTGTTACAAGGCCGTAGTTCAACGCATTGTAAAGGACCATAATAATAATGAAGAGTCTTACTGAATCTTGGTGAGGTTCTTCATGTAGACTAGTGCTTTGGACAGACTCACGGACCCTTCAGAACCGAGCTTGTTGTCTGATATACTAGGAAAGACACACAAAAGCACATATAGGACATGAACAAAATATCAGGGTAAATATCAGTAAGCGTGTGTGTGTGTGTGTGTGTGTGTGTGTGTGTCTTACTCTAGCACGGTGAGGCGTGCCAGCGAGGGCAGGACTAGGGCCATCCTGGCAGCAGAGAGATCACCGAGATGGTTACTGGACAGACTGGAAGACAGTGGAGGTAGGTGTGTTAATACTGGGTTGTGTTTGTGTCTGGGTACTGATGCACACAAAGCAAGGATTATTTAACTTTAACTTCCATACTTCTGCTTGACCAAAAATGAAATCAGGTCAAATTTTGAAAAAAAAAAGAAACAAAACAGTGCAGGAGAAAATGACGCCCTCTCTGGTGTTTTGACTTTGACAGTGTGGTTAAAAGAAACAGGATGAGGAGCCACTCGTGTGGCCCCGGAGTATAAATGGTACATATGAATGAACAAAAAACATGAATGGGGCCCCTGGTATGGGGCGTTTCATATGTGCAATTACAGTCATCATGCCCTTACTAGAGCTCCTCCAGTTGATTACAGCTCCTCAGGGCCTCCAGCAGCCTCTCTCCTGATTGGTCATTGATAAGGTTCTTTGACAGACTGAGGGACACACACACACACACACACACACACACACACATTACGAGCGGCCTGACCTCTCTGACAGCCTTGGAAACTGTATCGGCACACAGATAAATACAAGCAGGATGGTACAAGACCGATCCCTTACCTGATCTTCCTGAGGCCCGTCCAGACAGGAAGGAGTCTGGTCAGCTGTTCCACCCCTCGATCAGCCATCCTCCAGCCCTCCAAGCTGACAGAGAGAAAAAACACATGCAACAGATACTTAACTTTACTCAGTTAAATACTCCTTGTTCAAGAATACATTGTTTAGACTGTATGACAGCATCACTTCTGTGTGTGTAAAACTCACTCGATCTCCTCCATTTGTGTGAGTCCCTCTATTGCAGCTAGAAGGTCCAGCACACCCTTGGCTTCTGATGGGCCCATCACAACCTTCAGACTGGGAAACACACACACACACACACACACACACACATTACCATTTATAGGATCATTTCGGCCACGGTGAATGTAAAGCCCATTTTCCAGAGTGGCCTCTCTTCCTTATGAAGTTCCTGTTTTCATAGCCGTAGCTGGAGGGATTTTGTAGATGTCCGTCACTTCAGATATCGAAGTGGATAGAAAACAAGCCTTTTATCATCATTCAGTCTGACAGTGCGTCTACTTAGCACTTTCTAATCCACCTCCATAGGAACTACTTGTACTTGGCTTAACAGTCACCGTGGCCGGAGGAGAGAGAGGATGACTTGCAACCACAGTTATGATCCAGATCCAATCGTGAGTACATCCTAACGCACTGAGCCAAATTAACAGCCCTCAAGTCATCAGCTTGAAATCACAAAAATTTGAGAACTAATTTTAACATCATCAACTTTGAAAAACGAATATGACCCAAAGGGGAAGATCACGCTGGAAAACAGAATCATTACATACACGATGTTTCTGCAGAGTAGTCTGCAGACGCTAACTTATTTGCTACGCTATGTCGCCAAAATTGTTCCAAGTTAATTGAGTAGCCTTTAGAATCGCTCATAACCTAAAAAAATTTTAGGTTATGAGAACAATTATTATGAAAATGAAAGTTCCCAGAAGGAAAGTTTTGAAGGCCATTTCTTCCTGATGAGTTTTGCTAATTGTTGCTCGGAGCAGATTGTGTTCCTCACTTGAGTCTGCGTATGGAGCTGGTCTTGCGTAGTCCCTGGGCCAGACACGCCCTGCTGTCCTCATTCAGCGGCACCCAGTCCAGACTGGTGATACACACACACACACACACACACACACACACACCTAACTTAGACATTCAACACATTATAGGAGAGAAAATGTGTGTATGTGCCTGTTGATTGTGTGTTCATGTGTATAACGCGTGAGTGTGTGTTACCAAAGCCCCTCCAGACTGACACACTGTCCCAGGGCTTTGACCAGCTGCAGCGCTCCAGTCGCTGTCCACCCACGACAATGGGACAGACTAGTGGAGACAAGGCAAACAGCAGCATGTCCTCAGAGTTATTTATATGAAACAGTTCAATGTTATCAACAGCATTCACTATAGAATTACAAAGTCAGCATGATATTTATGTCTGACTGTTAAAATAATGTACATAATGTCTATAGATGTTATGCTTACTTGACTGATCTGAGACAGGGCAGCTTCAGGAACGTTCTGGCCAGACTCTCAGCTCCTCTGTCACTGATCACATGACCTGACAGACTGACAAGAGAGAGCAACATCTTTTCAGTCATTTCATTCAGACAACATGGATCCTTCTATACGGGAGTAAACTCCATACTTGACCTGCACTTTTAGTAGTGGGGGAAAGAGTGAGGTTAGGAGTCGACTGAAACTCAACCAGCCACGCATGCAAGGCAGAGCTAGGTCTCTTTCCCCTCTATGTGAAGATCTAAAAGAGTCACGACATACTGGATTCATCTGAACCAGGCTGACTATGACTCCATTAAAGACCAAGTATTGATGCATAACCACAGTAAAAGAGAAAAAGACTGAGCTAGTTAAAGTTACCTCAGACTACACGGTTTCTCAACCAATCAAAAAGAACACCAACGCAAGCTCAAGTGTTATTCAGTACTAAATTGAAACCTTGAATTGGCGGGTCTTGAGATTGAAACCAGAGAAACCAGTGTAAACACTGCGATTTAAAAAAAAAGACTAAATACTGTATGTGCACTGTTGTCTGAAAACACTATTACTTACATATTTTCGCTATTACTTGTATTTAATATGTAGTATTTGATACTACAGTGATGGATATACTATTGTAAATAATTATAGAAATATTGATATTATCATAGTTATCTATCAATAATCGATAAAGAAGATAGAGTAATTGTGCCCTTGTTTTGGATCTTAATATTTTGTTTTATGTGTGTGTTTGAATTCACCGAATTAAAAAAATAAAATGATATGATGAAACATGTTGACTGGTTATCAAGGTGCCTACTCTTGGTTTGATGGTTCGATTGTAAATATCACAAGAAAATGAAGAGCGATAAAATGTGCAGAAGACTCGCTCTCTGAGTAAAGACAAGAGATCTACCGAGAGCAAACAACCCTGCAACATCTCAAACTACACTCTGCTCAGACAGGACAGATGAAATTGCTCTCGACTGTTTTGAGAATAAAACTGTGCCTCGGGTATAAAAAGACTATTTGCTGTATTGCTCACTTTAAGCACTGGATGCCTGTGGAGTGCAGCAGGGCCTCTGACAGCCGCTCGACCACATCCGCACAAGTCTCTTTGGATCCGAGACTACGGGAGAAAAGAACAGACGAGCTTCATGCTGGGATCCTGAAAACAATCGTTCGTAATGGACAAAGTGACAAACGTAAAAAAAAACACTCTTACCTGAGAGTGGTGAGATTTGGCAGCGAGGGCAGGACAGAGCAGAGGAACTCGGCTCCCTCTCTGCCCAGGCTGTTGTGGGATAGACTGTGGACAGCGAGGACAACGTCATCAGAGTGAAGCGAAGTGAACACAGGACTGAGATCATTTCTTTCTTTCATGCACAAATATCTGTGATTGAACATATAACAACTGATGGTACTAACTCCAGCTCTGTCAGCAGAGGGCACCTCTGGATGATGCTGCTCATAGCTGCTAGGTGGCGCCCTTCTACTGCACAGGCCACAAGGCTATAGAGAGGAGGAGAAGATACACGCTTTACAGTTGGGAAAGTGGCTATTGGATGTTGGCATTCATCAACCAGTGTGGCCACAGGTTTCTGCACTATTTACAATTATTTGTTTAACATTTTGTGTTTCTCCAGAGCACGTTTCCTGTAAACCTTGTGTTGTTTTTGTTGAAAAGAGGATGTTGCTACTTGCAAGGGGGGCAAGTAGCAACATCCTCTTTTCTGTCCAGGACCATTGGCACCCTGGCATTTTATGCAGCTTCTGAAATAACTTTGGTATTGTAACTTATTCTATTGTAACTTCACCTTTCATCTGTTAACAGCACATGATCAAACAATAAGGATATAGATACAAAAAAAATATTTTATGGCTTCTAAACTGAGAAGTGGCTGTTGGTTCCCTTTTGTACTATTTAGTTGCAGCCTTTGGTAACAACGACTGCTACCACACATTTCTTGTAACCATCGATTAGCTTCCTGTGTGTTTTGGGTCACTGTCCTGCTGGAGGACAAATGACTTTGGCCTAGTCTTGGCCACAACTTTTTGCAGTCAGACAAGGAAAGCTGATGTGGAGCTGAAACGATGCAGTTGGAATAGAGGAACTGGAATAAAGTTGTGTGTTTCTTCCAAAATAAAAAGTGCTGCCAATCTTCTCAACGATCTTCTCTCTCTCTGTTGAGGGTAATTATACGAATGCCTCAACGTGGTAATGATGTATTGATCTTAAAATTCAACAGGCAGCAGTTTAAAAGAAAAACAACAATGTTTTCTTACCCTATTTTCTCTGTAGGCATTGATGGAGCTGGATCTGTGGAGTCACCACTATAAACACAAACACCAGTACAGTATAGCCTAGATCATTTTCAAGTCTGATATCAGAAAGGAGCCAGAAAACATGCAAACACACCTGCCTTGACGACAGGTGTTGGTTTTATACTATGTGCTGAAGTTAATGTGTGTATACAGATAATAGACAGTGAATAATAAAACACACCATTTCTGTTCAGTCAAATATTGCAAAGTAAAAAATTTGTAATAGAAGACAAAATTCTTTACCTGACTGAAGTCGGACCAGTGAACTTTATCAACGACAAGTGCAGCGTGGTTTGGTGCACCCTGCGAGGCGAATGCACTTTTAATCTTTACACATTACACCATACATATACCTGTATACCAGCACCTTGATGTGGGCCATTCTGTATGTGTGTGTGTGTGTGTGTGTGTGTGTGTGTGTGTGTGTGTGTGTATCCTCTGTGTCTCTACTAGTATGCATCTGCATATCTCACCTGATAGTGTGTATGTTTCTGTTGAGGTTCAGACA
The DNA here is from genome assembly GCA_034670385.1 of Hoplostethus mediterraneus. Lineage (NCBI taxonomy): Eukaryota > Metazoa > Chordata > Actinopteri > Trachichthyiformes > Trachichthyidae > Hoplostethus > Hoplostethus mediterraneus. Next base: position 737,832 of record JAXDDW010000003.1, on the reverse strand, counting down.
GCAGCACACCAAACTAACAGCTGCCTCTGACTTTATCCAATGCTCCTCAATACTGACGAGAGAGAGAGAGAGAGAGAGAGAGAGAGAGAGAGAGAGAGAGAGAGAGAGAGAGAGAGAGAGAGAGAGACAGCACTTAACACTAGAACTGGCTCAATATTCACAATTTGGGCTCAAACACAGACAGTTGTTGAACCAAAGATTCTCCACCCAGCTATAAAATTACAGAGGAAATTGACACAGTGTGCACGTATTCACACATATACACGCCAGAGGAATAGGTGATCATACCATGGTTATTAAGCATTATTAAGCATCAGAGGCTAGTATGAAAAAGTCCTCACATCGCCCTCAAATCAAGTTAGTGCTGTCACTGTGTCATACAAAATCAGGTCTGGAATCTGTCCCTTGATGACATGGATCTTCACTTGGAGGCTAGGGAAGGTCTTTGTGTGCTTGCTTCAGCCACTGAACGGTATGCCACTACAAATTCTGGCTGTGTGTGTGTGTGTGTGTGCGTCTATACGGTATGTGTGTGTGTGTGTGTGTGTGTGTGTGTGTGTGTGTGTGTGTGTGTGTGTGTGTGTGCTTACTTCAGAGTGTGCAGGGAGGGTAGTAAGTTGAGGCTGTTCCATAGGGCCTGCAGTCCGTCAGGCCATGGGCTAATATTGGACAACCTGTTCCAGTGAGGGACACAGATAAAAAATGAGTCGTAGTTGTGTAAGGTTAGCACTCAAATAACATGTCATAAATACTGATACCAGTGCATGAAAACCTCAAGCTCTAGTTCATTTTTGTTTCTTGAAATGAAACATACTCTGTTATTGTAGCTGTTGGGTGGAAGCCTTGTATCTCCCAAATATCAACCTTTCAGGAAGTAAGCTTTGTTTTCAGATTGACCACCATGCATTTTTGAGTTCATGCAATGGGTTTCACCAATAGAGGAGCATGTGACAGAAGTTGCAACATGAACTTACAGTGCCAAAGAAACACATTTGAAAGATGGACATGGATGCCCCAGGTTGTACTCACTCCAGTTTGGTCAAACTGGGACAGCCAGACAGGATCTCTGCCAGTCTGTTCAGGTGGTCAGGTTCCAAACTACTGTCTCTGACGCTGGGGAGGGAAGGGAATGGATGGGGAGAGAAAGAAGCAGGAGGAAGAGTTTGGAAGGGCAAAAAAGTGAGACTGGGAAAGAGAGAGAGAAGGGAGAGGGACAATTCAACAAGAGTGAATCCTACACGACTCAGGAATACAGGATCTCATTCCTGTGATATGATTCTGCAGACAGACAGAGCGTAGTCGCCCAGAGCTGCTAGCTGCATTGTTTTGTGTTATTGGGACTTAAAATCGTTCTTAAATTAGTTCATAACAGTTTCCAAGCTGCTCAAGTGGAAAATATTGTGCTTTGGGTTGAACTTCCTGTCGCGGTGTGCCATCCGGGTTTGTCAGAGTGCGTCCACACTAAGCCGTTTAACTTTGAAAACTCAATTTTTTCCACTTGGGAGAGTTTTTGAAAAACTAATGTAATGTAATATTTCAAATGTAAACGGCTTAGTGTGGACGTAGCCTGAGTGTTAGCCTCACTTACAAGATCTGTTAAATGTGATAAGAAGCCATATTACCGCCTTCAGTGACAGCTTACAATGACATTCATACCTGTTAGTACGTGTTAAGTCAATACTAGATCTGCTGCTACAGGAATAACGAGACACGGAGCCTCTGACTCGACTGTCAGCAACCGTTGTTCCCTCTTTGCACCGTATGTTGTTGTCCTACCTTAGTGCTTTGCCACAGCTTCCATCTTGTTCAAAACGGATGAGCGACCTCTCCTCCGCTCCCAGACTAATGTAATGCATCAGAAAGACAGCCAGGCAGCCAGAGACAGACAGACAGGCAGACAGACAGACAGACAGGCAGACATGAGAATATATTCTCATGAATCTTTTGATTCTTCATGCTCGCCCCCCCCTCCTTCATTCGTTCTTTCCCTCACTCTTTCCTTTGTTGCTAGATGGGACAGTAAACAGACTCACCTGACTTCTACATCAGACGCCTTGTCACAGGTACACAGTGTACTGGCCACATCTAGCGCCCCCTGTTGGGTCAGGCTATTGTTGCTCAGACTGTGGATGGAGAAACACCAAGTGCAGCCTTACATACCGATATTATATATTTATATACACAAATTGGTAAATGCACAGTGAAAAGGGGAAATAAATGAATAAATATGTTTATAAATCAATAAAATAGAATTGAATTGGGAATTGAGTAAGTAAATAAATAAATAAATTAGGAAGAATATATATTTTTTATACTTATATACTTACTTTTAACTTATATATGAATATATTTATTTTTCATTCATATATTTATTTATTTATTGTAGCAGCAAATTCTCAGCCAGTAACTCTGAAAACTTGTATTCATTTATTTATTCCCTTTTTATTTTATTTATTGAGTCATGTATTAATTTATTTCCTTTTTTCTCTGACCATTTACAAATGTATTCATTTATTTATGCCCTTTTTATGCTATTTCAAGTTCCTCAATTCCCCAAAATCACTGTTCTGTGTGTCCTGCATCTTCATAGAAAAAAAAAAAAAATCTTTCAGTATTATTCCAACACAACACATGCACAGTTAAAGGTCTATGAGTGTTGTGCTGGAAAGTGCAGCATAATACAGAAGCAAATAAAGTTAGTGGTGACCAGTTGAATTGCCTGTCTTTTGCAACTTTTGATAAACCTTTCACTGAAAACATCTTTTTTTACTATTAGTTTTGTGGTTGCTCAACAGCATACCTCAACATTGTGCAACATCATGTGTGTATCTTACTTGACAGAGCCGGCGATTTGAAGTCTTGGCAGGGAATCCACAAAATACTTCACTCCCTCGTCTTTCAAAAGGTTACTTGACAAACTACAGTGAAAACAAAGAATAGGTTCCCATCCGTGTCAATAATGTGCCAGCAAGTGAGAGAGTTTATGTGTGAGGATGTGTTTGTGTGAGTGTGAGGCACATACTCCAGGTCAGATATCTGAGGACACTGCTCCAAGATCTCAACCAGCCTCTCCACGTTGTCACTGCTCAGGCTAAAATGACTTAACCTTCAGGGACAGACAGACAGTCAGTTAGACATCCAGACAGACAGTCACATAACCAGCGAGGGCATGTTCACACTATTCCACGTTTTTTTCAGAAAAGGTGCTGCCTCAACTGTGTTTTGTGCTAATAATGAAAAGCAGGTTGCACAACATGCACTTTGTTTCCATAACAACCAGCTGCAGTGGTGCCTCCATCATCAAACAGTGTCCAACTCAGACATTTACTGACACGCCTGCAACACAGTCAATGTGCTCTCATACTAACACTTCATGATCAATGGAACAATTACGTCCAACTTTTCTGCACTACAACTTTTTTTTTTTTTCCATTTTCCTTCTGGTTGTTGTTGTCTTAAACTGTCAGCTGTTTATGTACTGTGAAACCCCGCCTCCTCTTTTGTGTGATTGGTCAGCTCCCAAAAAAAGTGGTCGACATCACGTCAATCAGAAAGATTTCAGCTGAAGCTACATCGGCCATACTGTGAGACAACCTGAATTCTCCTTATCAACCGCCCTCCTTCCAGTATTTCTATCGATGGTCCATGTGATCAGTGCTCGTGACTGACCTGCAGCTGGCTTGTTCTGCTTTCACTGTGTCGAGCTGGATGAAGGATTCGCTCTCAGGCCTGAAGTAGAGTTGAAAGCAACCTTTAACTCTTTCAAACATTATCCATGACAGATATAAAGAAATTAAATCATTGATATGACTGATCTATCACAGTATCTCGTATTCATTCTAGCCTCAAACCAGCTCAACTGTGTTAGTAAATCAGGAACAGGGTAAAACATTTCTTGATGGATGCAACTAAGGTACCTGAGCTCCACTGATTTGACCCGCCGGATGTCAATCAAACAGCTGACCAATGTCAACGCTCCATCTATGGACATATTGGTATGGCTGACACTGTGTAAGAAGGGAAGAAAGGGTTGATGAAAAGTAAGGCAAGATGAAACTGTCCTTTGGGTGCCAGAAGGTTTTCTGAAAATCATCTTAACAATATCATCATAATAATATCTTCATACTATAGCGAAAGAGGGCCCTGGGCAGCAGCTTCGTGTAGGATTTGATGGGTGGTAGAAATTAAGATATAGCTGGAAGACGTGTAGTCAGTTTTACAATTTACACAAAATGATGAGATTGCAAACTGGCTGCTGTGGTGGCCCCGAGGTGGTTCGAATTCCCACAGTAGCTGGTAAAATGAGAAACACTCTTCACTCCCTGACAATCTACTGTTGAGTTGTCCTTGAGCAAGGCACATAACCCTCCAACTGTTCCGGTGGAGCTGGTTGTACTGGGCAGCTCCCAGGCACGTGTGTCTGAAGCAGGGTGTGGCTGCAGAAGAGCAAGCGTGCTCGGATAACGTTCCCTGGATGAGTTAACTGTCGTTTGACCAAATGGCAGTTTTCAGTGATGATATATGAGATGATACACATTTAGAGAGGGCTGTTTCAAGCCAGGGTCAGCCTTCCAATTAGCTTCTGTTGTTGAGTTTAAAGTTATTGGGTGAAATGTAAATGTGGGTGTAGGAATAGGTGTGATGTCAGGATCGTGTTTGTGAGTATAGGTCTGACCAGCGTTGAGGCAGGTGCTTCTGGGATGCCAGAATTGATCGGTGAACTACTGGAGGTGTTGTAAACTTTGATGGGAGGCGCTCACTTGATAAGCCCGATCACGTACCCATGAAAAGTGGTGAAATGTGTCGGCACACCACCACAGGTTCAAGGTTCACTGTATTAAAGCGTTAGGGAAATTCTGTCGGTGCAGTAAAACAGGACATAGATATAGTGGTGGTGACGTAGCGCTGTTGTGCGCTGGGGAGCAACACCGACGCAGGGGATGCCAGCAGACTCAACACTCACAATACATACTCGTGTCAAAGGGCTAAGCAACCTGGAGGCAGTGACAGAGGGAAGGAAGTACCAAGAAGTGCTTCAAGTGCTCATTTGTCACCCAGCTACACAACACTTCCTGCCCCACAGCTGCTGCCTCAGTGAAGTTGATTTTTTTTTATCCTTTATTTAACCAGGGTAATCACGTTGAGATTTCCATCTCTTTTTCAAGTGGGCCCTGGCCAAGAAGGCAGCATACAAATAATTTCACATATAAAACAACATTAAAAACAAACGCAAATAAAAACAAGACAGTAAGAGTACACAGTAAAAAATAGAACAAGTGTCTTCAAAATTTTAATAGAAAAAGACAGAATTAAAAACATGAGCAGTCCATAGCAAGCAGGTGTCCAATTTGTTCTTTAAAAAGGTCGATTCTAATAAGGGAATCTAGCTTCAAATCTTTTTGTAAAATGTTCCAAGAAAGTGGAGCAGCATAGCTGAAAGCGTGTTTCCCAAATTCTGTTCTCACAGTTGGTATAATTTCTTTGATCTCAGATTGTAATGTCCACCTCTAGGTTGAACAAGTAAAGTGCTTAAGTAAGTTGGTAGCTGTCCCAGGATGGCTTTGTATACAAACAAATACCAACGTGACTGTCTTTTAATGTCCAACTTATCAAACATATTCCTGTACATATGTTTGTGTATAAGCCATATTCATTCCTGTATGCCTGCTACTTCCATCTGTAAATGCTAAAATGCACATTTGCACATCCAGACTCATTTCGGGAAGTTACCTCCATCCGTATATTTTCCAAGGTGATAGCCAGCAGTGCGCATCTGAACATATTTTTTTCTGCTCATGTTACCTTCAGGGACCAATTTAGGTTTCATCTAATCTAATACAATGGAATAAAACTGGTACAATAACAAAGCAATCTGCACTCGCCCTCACATACAAAAAATCACCCACACGCTGATCAATTCATGCACTCGGCAACCCACTGACACATGCATGCACACACGACCTGCACGCAATCATTCGGCGAGGGGAGGAGTTACTACTTACTCGAGCCTCTGCAGGGAGGTCATCTTGGGCAGGACTTTCAGCAGCTGCTTCACGGCCTTGTCTTTCAATGAGCTGCGAGACAAACTGACGAAAACACAACTAGTATATACATCTGTCTCTCCTCTCATACCACAATGTCACAAGACATGCGTGTACGACAGGGCGACTTACTCTAGCTCCAAGCGGGAGGGACACCGGCTCAATCTCGTACACAGCTTGGTCATGTATGAATGCTGGATGTTGCTGCGGGTAACCCTACAGTGTAAAAGAGGCCAAGAGAGTTTAGATGTCCCCGCGAAACCACTTTGCTTCTACTCCTACTTTTAATCTGGAAATGATGTTCTCAACCTACTGTACCTGAACCTCTTGAGCTGCTGTTCTTCATCACTGAAACATTGCCAGAGAACATGATTAACTGAGAGACAAGGCATTCGGCGGTATTGAGATGTGTGGACGTTTTCACCGAGGGGGCTTTGCTACCTTTCGTTGGGGTGGAACTTCAGGATCACCTGGTCTCTGCCGCCGTCACTAGAAAAACCAAGAGGATACAGACAGACAGATGAATGAAGTGAATGCCAGCAATACTACGTGGTGATACTACGTGCGCTCATTCTGCCGTTGCACTCATCATGAGGCATTCTGGGAAATAGCTGCCTAAAACCTGACGAGTACCTGACGTGAACTTCTGTCATTCTGCGATGGGAGCAGAGAGCGCTAGCCAGCATCAGCACTCCTTCCATGTTGATGCCATTCTTACTGGCGCTGGGTGACACACACACACACACACACACACACACACACACACACACACACACACAGAGGGAGAAACACACATTTGCCAACAAGATTAGATCAGTTTTGCGTCATAACAACACTGAGAGAGTTATCCACACTTTTATCTCATCTGTCGATGAATACCCTGACCTGTACTACACAGATTACCTGTTAGCTTTAGAATTAGATGATTGTTTTGAGTTTTGAACTTCATGGATTTTTTTCATTTACTTTTTTCCTTTTTAAGTGAGCCTTACTTGATTTCCTGGATGTTGCTAAGATGAGACAGCAGGTCCAACAGTTTCCTCAGACCCCTATTGCCTAAAGAGTTACTGGATAGACTGGATTTAGAAAATGAGGGGTTAGAAAATGTAAGAGGCAAGAGAGACACAGAGAGAGATACAGGCCAAAATCAAGGAAACACTTGAGTAAATGGGGGATGCAAAGTATATTGTCGTTCTGCAGCAGGTTGCAGTGCAAGAGTGCTAGTTTCGTCACAGTGGAGAGTGCTAGTGGCAGTTAGGGTGGGGGGGTGCTTCTTCCTGGCACGGGTTAGATCAGTGGTTTTCGGTGGCATGTCAAGAGTATGCAGGTTTTCAGTTCAACCAAATACCACAGCGACTGATTTATCTGATAAGCACATCTTCAACCAGAGAGGAGGTTGTCATGTAGGTCATGTATTAGTGAAATCAGTTTGGCTGCAATGAAAACCCGCATGCTCTTGGGTCACACAGATTTAAAAAAACACTGGTTTAGAGTCACCGAACCCTTGAGAGGGGAAGGTAAATGGCAATAACGTTATTCTGGGTTGATCATGTTCACCCAGAAGATTTTTCTACCTTGATGGGAGTGGAAACAAAAGCCCACATCTACAGCACACAAGTGAAGTATGTTACTGAATTGCTTGATGACAATGAAGACCATGGCCATACTAGTCAGGTCTCACCACTTGAGCTTTCGTGTAGAAGAATGGTGCCACGTCCCAGACATTTGTATAACCGATGCCTATTTGCACTCAAGTTGTCTGATGGCAAGTTGTTCTATTGAGACATTTTAAGTTGGTGTTTCCTTGTACCTGTACATACAATATGCACCGCAATATAACCTGCCTGTCTTTGGTATAACCTGTCCTATATATTTGTGTATTTCCGATTCACTATTATAAGTCGGTGCGTGCATTAATGTGCGTATGGTTTGTGTGCAGCCTGTGTGTTGTCTCTTACTCCAGCAGGGTGAGGTCAGAGGAGGGTCCAAAACTCCGCCACACTCGCCCCAGGTCAACAGGCAGCAGACCACAGCAGCTGAGACTGACAGAGGCAACATCATCATCTAACAATCACCATGCTCACTAACATCAGAAACATCCAATATCATCAGTAGCATCCTTATATCCATCATCATCATCATCATCATCATCATTTAAAACTTGATGGATACAGAACAACACGACACTCATGTTTAAGGAGAATCCATACCAGAGCTTCCTAGATGTTTCTTGTCTTGGCTGGTCCGTCCCTCCAGAGAACACTATAGACACACTGTCAGGACGCTGCAGTCTGATAAACAGTAAGTTACACCGACAGTTACATTAACCGGTAATGCCGCTTTAAAAAATGAAGTTATTCTTGTGGTTTATCAGTTTTTGTTAACTTTATGAAATTTGAAACTACACTAGGCAAGATATTTAAGTCAAAATACACCCGTCTTGTGAGACTAAATCACAAAGTGGGGCTGCAGCAGAGAAGAGCGTCCCATCCCCTCATTTTAGACACCATAGATTGCCCACATGTAATTCTGGTGCTGGGTATAGACACAGCACACAGCAGCTCCCCGTCCAGAGAAAGCGCTGGACTCATCAATGCAGCTTTAATTATGACTGTTAGGATTGCATCATTACTCCACAGTCCAGGAGGAACCTTGTCTCAGAATAAATTCAATTTGATTTCCACCTCTACAAAACCGGCCCAATACAAGGCTTGTTGTCAAATGATTTGTTTGTATGTGTGAATGTGCGTGCATTTACAGTGTGTATCCGTGCGCATGCATGCATGTGTCTACGTCTAGGTGTGTTTGTACCTGGCGTTTAGCTCCACCACAGCAGGGCAAGTAGACAGCAGAGCAGTCAGAACCACCAAGCCATCCACTGACATATCGCTGTCATTCACACTGAGGAGATATTAAAAACACCAACAAACTGATATTGTGGTCTATTCTTGTGTATGATGTAAACTGTTTCCCTCTGGACAATAAATGGTATTGCATTGTAACAAAAGCCAGGTTGTGTACAACTAAAAATGAAATACGTCATGAATTCTCTATGAAGCTGTCTCTAATATCTGGGTATACAAGACAGTTGTGAAGGCTTACTGGTATCTACTTTAATTTACACAATTAAACTACTTTAATTTTACACACATTATTTACACAAATGACACAAATCAATGTTTACTGTCTGCTGTGTGATGGGTAGTCAGGGGACGAGTCAGGGAAGTTGGTATAACATGTGAATGTCTTACATGATGTTTTTGGTGATGTTGAGCCTGGGCAAAAACTCAGCCAGAGATCTTAAAGTCTCCACCTCCCACTGGCTTCCAGATAGACTGGGGAGCGCAATACACACACACACACACACAATTTGATTTACATAATTATCAGTAAGACTGTAGTACAATAGTATCACACTGCCCTGGTCGTTGGTCATATAAACATCAGTATCTTGCCGATAAACAAGGAAGCCATGGCCCATGGAAGGCATTGTCAAATTGGTGTTGTTCACAGATAAAGAAACTGAACTTCTAGCAACAACTTGCATGAGCTTCGTGCAGTGTGAACATATCTGTGGTTTTGAATGTTACATAATAACTTACTCCAGGATAGATATGGCAGGGCAGCTGGCCAGTGACTGGCTCAGTCTTTCCATCCTAGTTTTGTTCCATGACTGGTTCCGCAAGCTGGTGAAAAATGTTACTATAAGAGCTCAAGGAATTTTTTAAAATAATAATAATAACAATCATAATTGGCAACAAACATGGACACTCAGAACTGGACTCGGCATGCCAGGGGGAGCCACACCACCACTTGAACAACTCAGACACAGAACCGTCAGACTGACGGCCGCCAGAACGAAATGGAAATCAATCACAATGTAAACCAGCGTCACCATCAAATTCAAATAAAGCAACATGAAGTGACAACACAGGACCCCAACAGAGTAAATTCAGTGAGTACATGTTGTGTACAGAGGGACACTTTACAAAACACAAAATGTTGTTAACTATGGTGAAACATTTTACTTCAGAGAGGGAGCAGAGTTCACCTGGCTAGATTGGAAAGATGTGGACAGTGTTCAAGTTCTAACAACAGGGTTATTGTCTTCATGTCTTACCTGACTATTGGTCCACTGTTATTTTTATGGCTGCAAGGACACATGGGGGGTGGGAGGGTGAATAGATAAGAGAGAATTAATGGATGCATTTACCGAATGACGAGTGACAAATTGCATGGTCAATGTTTGGTTCATTTTTATTGTGCTCATTTCACTATGAAACTCACCTGTTCATATCAGAGTTTTGAGAGAAAGTTACTTTGATTTCCTTCATTCCACTGCAAAAAAAAATCTCTTTAAGTATATAATATATAAATATATATACAAATATATTATATAAATACTTATATCGCATATTTGAGCTGACAAATCTAAGAACTTCTATTTTGGTCTATTTTTTGTTTACTTGATCTGAACCTTTCAAAAAGGTATTTAATAATTTAAACAGCATAGTTGTAAATCTGAAAATAAGTTGATGCCTGTGAAGAGACCAACTTCAGTTCACTCTATACTGGGTGTGTGTAGGGTCATACTCAGCATGGACATGTTGGATGTTCAAACAGGAACTCATCTTCCTTATGAGATGGTCAACACCATCCAGAGAGTTGCTGTTTCGACCCAGCCTGCAGGGACACACACACATACATCTACTCAAAACACAGCAGAAAACTGGGTTAAAAAACTCTAAAATGTGCTGGCCCAGTCAGAAGTGTGTACTTACATTACAGAGGTCAGCCTTGGTAGTTTTGTGAAGAGCTTAGCTATGTTCCTGAACCCTCTGTCTCTCAGGTTGTTTGCACTCAGACTGCCACAGAAACACACAGCAACATAATTAGCAGAGTTGTAGGAAATTCAATCAAGAACCAGAGAAATGGACAATTTAACAAGGATATTAGTTAGTACCCAATATGCACTTAATTTGAAGCTACACCCTGGGGATTGACGGTACTAAGGTATAGTACTGATACTATACAAAGGCACTATGTGTACCAGACAGTATCACCACCACACCAGTTATACCAGACCCTCTCAGGTATAGGTCTTTCCAGATGCCCTATTGGAAGATTTCTTGTCGATTCTTATTTGGATAGCAAGCCTTACATTTGGAAAGCTGTACCTAGTTAAAAAAGACTCACCAGCTGTGAACAGATCTGAGCACACCCTGTACTGATTGCTGTCTGCCTTGACATATTTGCGATTAACTGAGGCATGTTCTTTTTATTGCTAATTGTTTTGTTTATTCTCCTTCATGTGCAACAATTTTTGGAAGTCTACAAAATGATTTCTTCGAAGCCATTTTTCCTGCCATACTAGAACAGCCAACCAGTCAACAGAAGTTGACTGTGGTGTTTTCAGTGTTGACAGTGGGACTAGGCATGGTGGTCTCCAACATGGCCGCTAGGGGGTTCTAGAATGTCCCTGCAAGCCAGATCTAGTGCCATCTTGGAGGCCCAGTGGAGAATGGGTTGTATGCAAATAATGCCTAAATACCAGTCTGCTTTTTAAAAAATTTTTTATTTATTTATTTATTTAGTTAGTTAGTTAGTTAGTCGTAGTCACTACTTTAGTGCACTACAAGGTGTAGCTTGAAAAGTGTCAGTTGGTGTTTGCTAGCAAACTAGCTAACTAGCTACTAGATATGTTAGTCTGCAAATCAGGGCAGTGATAGTTAGCTGACCAGATACCGTGGTTAGCTGACAAACTGACATTATCAAAAACAAAAAAATCCATCACATGTATCAGTGGCCAGTCAAAACCAGCACAGAAATGAACTGTGTCTATTTAGGTCTATTAAGCCATATGCTTAGCAATGCAACCAGCTGTTCCCAAGAGCTGAAGACCTCCAGTATGGTGACCAGAGGGTGTGTTATGTCACCTGATATAGTTCAATAATGTTGTCAGTATAACAGAAGGATAATATACTTGATCTCAGTAATGTTGGGACAGTTCTGTAGAGCTGAGGCCAGGCTAGCTGCTCCAACGTCAGTCAGACTGGTACCAGAAAACCTTGGGAAGATAAACACACAATCAGTCCATCGGTGATGTAGCGGTGTTCAGGTGGGCTTACTTCAACATCCCTGATTTCAATGGTAATTAGGCTGATAGGTGATATATTGTAAATACCCAGTACACACTACACCACTATCTGCATGATATGAAGTAAAAGAGAGACCAGAAAGGAACTTTCAACACAGACTATGAAGCAAAAGCTTCCTCACAAGACACTGACTCTGACACTGAAACAATGTTGAGCATTGTTTTTTGGTAGACTCTGCAATGAGCAACCCTGAACTTCATATTTGTTGTACTTCCCCATTCAAATGGCTGTAAAATTCAATGGTAAGCTCAAACAGTTCAACATTTGGTTACATGTTCTCTGTGAATCGTCATGAGTTGATTGATTGTAGGTGTTGCTGAATAGTTTGGTTTGTCCAGCCAGGATATAAACTAGGTGTTAAAGGAATAGTTCATCCAAAATGAAAAGTCAGTCATTATCTACTCAATCTCATGTTTGTCGAAACTCCACTAAAGTTTGTAGGACCACCAAACAGACAGTTAGCTCCCGTTGTTCAATCACAGCCTGCTCCCAAACTCTTTAAAATAACAGGACTATATTTATCTCCTGTGTCTCCCTTACTCAGATTATCAGCCGTCATTCTTAGATTAATAGATTGATCTCCTTGAACACAGCTCCAAAAAAAGCTTAAAACGTCCATCAAATTTCTCCAAACAGCTTGTGTAGTGAGGAAAACAGGAGCTAATGAGGATAATATTGGACCCATGGTGCAATAGTTTGGCCACAAAACACTTGGATTATGCTGCACAAGCTGTTCGGAGAAATCTGGTGGACGTTTTTCAATTTCTTTGGAGCCGTGTTCAGGGAGATCAATCTCTTTTTGCACAAGAAGACAAGCTGTTGCCTCAAATGTCAATACAATTCTTAGTTTTAAATGAGCTGCTGATCACAGCTGATGATCTGAGTAAGGGAGACACAGGAGAGATGGCCGTGATGGGATTCAGGCCAATCACAATTACAAAGGCAGCTATATAGTCAAGTTATATTAAGTTGAACATCAATTAGCAGTATATGTCAGCTTTAAAAGAGTTTAAAAGAGCTTTAAAAAACTAACAGACTTCCAAAGAGGGCAAATATTTGGATACAGGTGCATTGGTCACAGATAAGCTGCAAGGGGAACAACGGTTGCACATAAAGGTTCACTGATAGACACTAAACAGTATAGTACACCACAAAACTACAGCCTCAAAAATGACCACAGGATTGAATCAACACCTCTGTGACTACACAGAACCAATGTAGGCAGAGCAAAGATCGGGTCAGGGATAGGACAGGGAAGGTAAAAATTAGGAACTCACTCCAGTTTTCTCAAGGTTGTCACTTCAGGCAAAATGGAGGACAACTTCTTGGCAAATTTGTCATTGTACCTGCGGCTGCGAAAACTGAAGACATAAAGAGTGAAAATATATAAATACTCGTTCACATTTTACAAACTCATGTATACGATACACATAAGGGAGGTGGAGATGCCCGATGAGGACATGCTCCCACACCACCTCGTACAAGTGGATTATGCTCTCTTTGGTCAATCTTTACCTTAGCTCTATGTACTTACCTGAGGGAGTGAATGTATCGGCAGCTCGGCAGGACATCCAAACACTCGGGCTCCATTGAGCACGCGCCAAAGTCCAACCCGACGCCGATGTCACCAACTGAGCCAACCACAAAGGCCAGCGCATCGATGTCGTTCGGCAGCAGCTGGATGTTCCGCAGTTCCAGGACGGGTCTCGTACCCACAACGTCCCTGGCCAGCTGGCAGTCCTGGGTCTCCCGGACACAGTGGCAAAGCTGTAATACCTGAGTGTATGGATGTATGGATGGATAGATTGATAAGGAGAGATCGACAGAAAGACAGACAGGCAGAAACAACATCATATTTCAGCCCAGTCCAGTCTACCTTTGGTCCAGTCAGGCTGATGCTGCCAGACAGGTTTTTGAGCAGTCTCAGAACCAGGGCTTGTCGTGTTTTGACCAAGCTCTGAGCTGAACCCCTGGCTAACTGAAGCAGGGCCGGGGCGCACAGTGGGGATGCCAGACCGCATACGAAACCATGAAGAGAGTCGGTAAAGACTGTCTTCAGGTCTGACTTGGTGGTCCAACGAGTCTTCAGGTTGAATCTGAGAGAGTAATGGGGGGAGAAGGTCAGTGGCTCTACATGATTCAGCTGAAAGCACACAGCCACATCGATGTGGAACTCTTGCTTTCAGTGTTGCGTTATCGCAGATTGTGACAGGTTGGTTGTATTTCCTGGATTACAGCTTTTATTTATTTTGACCACACCCAACAGGATTCCTCTGGACCTGATGAGGCACATTTCAGTAACACAAAGGAAATTGTGGGTTTGCTCAGGCTCATGATTGAAATTGCACCCTACACTTTGTTGAAGGAGCCGGACTTCATGGGTTGAATTCCTCACCTCTTCTTGAGCTGTGCCTCAGTAACATCCTCACTGGTCATGATTCTGAGCGCGGCCAGAAACTCCTGTACCGTCAGGTGGATGAAGCAGTAGGCATGGCCAAGCGTCCCATCCTCACGTCTCAACTCCACCTGACAGACAGGGAGAGAGGTATTCAATACAACTCTTGAGGATTATTGCTTAATTTAATTACAGAGTGACAGGATGTTTACTGGAAATGTGGGTAAATTGCACGCATGCACACACACACAACCAGGTTGTACCTGTAAGAAGAGTCCGGCCTTCGTGGAAACCTCAAGAACATCCCGAGAAACTTCTTGTTCCATGAAAAGGATCTTGCTTTCCTCTAGCCCTCTCCAGGCCAGCCGACTCAGCTCCCACACCGCCAGCCGATGCCGACTCAGATCAGGTAGACACACTGTGCTGGACGCAGGCACAGACACAGACAGAAATTGTAAATTCAACATGCATTTGAAGGTTGAAATTGTTAAAGTACACATTAAAGTGAAAACTGTCTCAAAGCTTAAAGGTCTTTCTGTAGGGTTTCTTGCATCCTGGATCTAGCTTCCCTCTACATTCACCTGGCCAGTTTGGTGGAAAGAGCAGGCGTTTGTCATGTTTTGTACACTGTGTGGATGGTGAAAAATAGTGTCAATAATGTCTAGTGTCTACCTCTGTCTCTGTGGAGGTGCTGTGGTCTTCATCCTGTCGTCTGTGGCCCTTCCCTCTCTATCAGATCCAGTCCCAGCGCCCCGGCTCAGAAACGCCCCGAGAACAGTGAGGTAGACCTGGGTAAGGGAGGGGGGCGCCTGGGGTGACGAGGTAGATGCACCAAGGAGCCCCTCTCCTCCTCCACTTGCCCCAACCTCTCCTCCTCCTTGTTCTGCCCTTCTTTCTTGACTCACTCCTCCGCTGCTCTCTCCTCCTCTTCCTCCTTCGCCACTCTGTACTGCTCTCCCTTCTTCCCTCTGTTCCAGCAGCAGGTGCTCCAGACAGACGCAGCAGATGTTGCAGAGGGCGGGGAGGGAGGACATGGCGAGGAGGTGTTGACTAGAGAGGAGGAGATCCACTGCCTGCTTGCCAAGGGCTCTGTTTGTTGCATGACCTTTAAAGTTGAAATTTAAGTCAAGTTCAATACTATCTCACCGTGGAAGTGGGATTGCATGAGTTCAGCCTAAAGTCACAAATACAACATCGTAAATACAAACGCATGAAAGTTTTCACCTTTTGCCCCAAAGTAGTTCTCAACGTACTCCACGACCTCGCGGCGCTCCCACCCCAGCAGCTCCCCCGCGCTATCCGCCACGTCTTCCAAGTCCAGGACGTCGCGTGCCCGGCAGGTGACCACCAAAGTGCACCCTGGGAGAATGCTACGACTTAACAACCCTGAGACGAGCTCCACGACAGGCAGCGGCCTTTGCGGGTCCAACAAGTCTGTGTTCCCCTGAGTCTCTGTTCTGGTGATCTTGCTGTGAAACTCATCGTAGCCGTCCAGCACCCAGCAGCTCTGCTCTGGGTTGGAGAGGAGGTAATCCAACACGGCCCTCTGTTCAAACACAGGGTATAATATATAGAATGAAAAAATGACAGAGACTGTTCTGAATGTGTTTTGTTGGTACTTTCACACTAAACATATCAGGAAAGTTCTGCTTTGGCCAGATACTGTAGCTCTCCTATCTCTACATACCTTCTCACTGTCGCCCCCTGCTGCTGGGAGGTAGTGTTGGAATAGCAGCTCAGACAGAGACAGAGGGTGGGACAGGAGGTTGAGCTGACGAAACTCCAGCAGGACAAAGAGGAAGGAAGAAGGGATGGGGCCCTGGATAATAGGAGGGAGGGAGGGAGAGAGATAAGGGGGTAGGAATGAAGGGGATAAAAATGAAGGAGAAGAAGAAGAATGTGAAGAGGAAAGGGAACAACAAAACAAAGAGGGAGGGAGAAAAAATAGGAAGATATTCTGATATTTATTTAAAATAACAATTTATGCAAGTTCTGTTTATGAGACACCCAATAAAAGATGAGACATATAAGAGTGGACTTGCCAGGCCCTGTGCCCAAAGCTGTCCCAGACAGGACATCAGCAGAGTTTTCCCTGATCCAGCCTGGCCCAACAGAACCGTGACCTGTCCTGCAGAGCCCCGGAGGAAGGTCTCTAATGTCACTCTGGCCTCCCTAGACCCGTAGTCTCCATCTGGCTCTGAACATTTGGGGGAAAAAGTAAAATATCAACAAGGTATGAGAGATGAGAAGAATCAGGTTGTGAGGCAACATCCCCCAACTTGCTGCACCTTCACCAGCCTAGGCTGTCGGGTCGCGGTGGGGGTGGCAGGCTTTATATAAACATATATTGGTATAGTTATCCTAGTTATCCTATTTCCCCTCTTGTATGTTTCGGGGTAACATGTTTTCTGGTATTTTAGTTTTGTTAGTATGTTGGTATAGTGGACTGGCGGCATCTTATTCCTCACCCTTCCCTGCCCCACCCTTACCCCTTATTCTGAAAACCCCCATTCTTCACGTGTCACTCACACACACAAGCAAATACCCACGCCATGCATACATGCACACACACACACAAGATTTGTGTGTTTTGATTTAGTCTCCATATTTGCTGCTAAGCACTCATCACTGTGGTGTTTCTGCACTGCGCATAGAGATCAATCAATCAGTGTGTCGAGTACTGTGACGTCCTTCCTTTGACTGTTCAGCCGTGGTGGCTATCGCTGCTCAAGCTAACTACCCAGGTCTTCCTCTATTTATTCAAAACAAGGTGCTGTTTAAAAGGCATCACTTCCTGTGCACCAGAGGATTTTCCTATCTGGAAAAGACCTACCTGACGGGTGTTGGTGATAGAGAGATAGCAGCATACAGGGCCTGCAGATGTATCCGTCATTTCCTCGTTCCCTCTACTAACCTGGTGTTCTGCTCCCCCTGTCTCCTGGCCCAGGGGTTTGGTCAGGCCTCTCCCTGGCTCTGTTCATGTTTCTCGGGCTGACCCATACATCCTCTAGTTGGACTTCCCTCACCAGGCGCTCGGCCTGTCTCTTCCACCTCCTCTGCAGCAAACTCCTCACTGCAGTGGTGTAGTGCTCCCAGTGGTCTGGGGGGCCGGGGTGGGGGCAATGGTCACTATCCAATAAGTCAGTACATCACTAATACTATAAACTAAGGATTTTGTTTCCTCTGTAGCATTGTAGATGTGTTTTATGTAAAATGTAAAAAATGTATTATTATAATAATCATAAACATCATTTTGACCGATGAGATCACAGATGTTTACATACACAGAGAATTACATTCTTACTAAGGTGACTCAAGTAACCTGGTTTTTTGTTTGTTTGTGAACATCATAACTCAAACACACTCCTTTCACTTTTACGTTTCACTGTCTCTGCAAACCCCCAGTGTTACGGGTGATGACCATGTGATTACATGGTGGAGAGCATTGCGTACCATTGGAATCATTGTGTTACAAGTAACAAAGAGGGAGGAGGAATATGTTGTGTTAACTGGTTTATTCATGGAAACAGGGAGACTGCTGCAAGGTATCAAAGGTGCATGCAACAGCTTATCCCTAATACGATTTTTAACTGGAGAATGGCCAATATCCGGGTTGCTTTGTTCATGTCAATGTAACCACAGGGAAATAACCCCTCTGTGTGTCATGCATTTGTCCTACCGATACGTGGGCGTTTGCTGGCTTGCTGTTCAGAGGGCGGCGATGGGGACTTATCATCCGTTAGACTGGGGCTGCTGCTTTCAAAACCATCTACAGTGCAGAAAGAGACAGAAATAACCAGGGAATACCAGAATGTAAAAAAAAACAGTGGTGCTAGAAATATGAATTGTGCTGCATTTTGCATATTTTGCCGCTGGTGGGTACAGTTAGATCATTTTTGGTTTCACAATCATCTGCAGAGATGAAAGTAAAGCATTAAAGGAAATAAAGGGGGATCCCAGAGTGAAACAAAAGAATAATGTTGCAAAACTGGATAAAAAACATTCTGATCATCGTCGGACTAACACTGCTCTCTTTCACTTTCACTTTTTTCACTTCGGTTTGTCATCGGTATTATCTGCTTTGAGACCTCTGGCTCAAAACCAAATGTAGATATTATTGATATTTAACTCTCGAAAAAAGAAACATCTTTCACTAAAACTCCAAAGTGTAGCATTTGCTTGTTACTAAGTATGTTGGCTCAAGAGTTTTAGACGTTTATCGATGAAAAACGGTAGACAAGCATAAGGGCCATGATAGAAAGGCAGCAATTTGGCAATAGGCCTATTCCCTTCAGCAGGAATTATGACTGAATCAAGGTGTATAACATCATAAACTATCATAACTAGGGATGTTCAATAATCCACATATGGTATGCTTGTGGTCGTGGAGGAAACATATTCAACTGAAAATATCTTGACTGGCTATTCTCAGTTGAACCACAACAGAGAGAGAAAAGGGAGAGAGAGAGAAAGTTTGCACACTTTTTTTATTCGTGCCAGGAATATTCTTTTTTTTTAATAATAACTAATGTAGCATTAGTGAGGACATTTTTTTGCTTTTTCTCCCCCCCCGTGGGCCTGGTGCCCCTGCTCTGCTCGTCTGACTGGGACTGGATTATTAAGAGTCCCTGTCCTCTGAGCATGTGTTCAGTACAGCGGTGCATGATGGGTCTCCCCTTCGCTCCAGACTACTGCAACTCATGTGCAGGAGTTTCATTTCTGTTTATACCAGAATATGCAAAATAAACAACAAGTAGAGGTAAAATGAAATGATGATTTTTTTTTTTAAATAAATGAATACAAAAAGGTGCAATAAAATAATTAAGGTGGTTGGTGGTGGTGCTCATCCAGTTGCATAGACTAGTTCAGAGTGAGAATGAGGAAATGCATTTCATTCATGAATACTGTTCTGTTAATTCTGTTAATTGACAGTTCATTGTCAGGTTATACCTTATTGGTATTGATAAGCCATTTTAAAGCCATATGATTAATGCTTACAAGGGGATCACAAGGGGATCACAAGGGGAAAATGAAGAAATTGGGGGATTTTTAACGTTAACTACACCACAACTTTCGGTTTCATCTTGCAGATAAAAATTGCTTAACTTTCGTTACTTATCAGACCTTTCAGAGGCTGAATGCTGTTCTACAAACTGGTTTTACAGTTTACAATTAGATCATGACAAAGGAGATAATGAAGGAATGTGATCACCAGCCTTGCTGTGATGTCTTTGATGAAATAAAAAATAATTATGTTTTTTTAATAGCACACTTTTCAAAAAGAGAATACAAAAGTGCTATATTAATAAAGTATATCTTTTTAATATTACCAACCATGCAGATCTACTGGTCTGTTGAAATGGGGCCTATTCATGTAGAGTCGACTGTCATAGACAGTATTTAATAGTAACGCCGTGTTGTGTTACAACATGAAATGCAATGCAAATACATCCAAAGCAGCACAGATAATAGCTGAGGGTGCGGTGGTAGCTAGCCTAGAGGTTAGTGAGGAGGAGGAGGGTTGCCAGTTCAAATCCCTGGATCATCTAGGAAGATCTGGGCAGGAATGCTGTCAGCCCCATTGAGGCACCCTTACGACATGAAACCTCTAGCTGCTCAGTTTATGAGAGCATGCACATGAAATAAAAGTTAAATTCTTGTTCAATGTAAAACACATATAAATGCACGTGCACAACAAACACAAAACATAATTCTTTTCACACACACTCGAGCACATATACTCTTACACACGCTGACATACACACACACACACACACAGTTAGCTACCTGTGTCTCTGAGAGAAGCTGGTTCTCTGGCTGGTAGCATGGCATCGGCTGGACAGACAGACAGGCGGACAGACAGATAGACATGCAAGCAGATAAACAGACAGACAGATTTATTTCTGTTTTTTTTGCCTGTATCCTGGTATCAATATTAATATCACTCATTATTCTTTACATATTGTTAAACAACAGTTGTTTTGTTTTCTTTTGCTTTTTTGAAACTATGGCTTTATGGCAAACAACATTTCGGTCGGCAGGCTTGTTTCTGGTGGGTCTCCACATTTAAAGACTGCAGGTTTGAACTTTGAACTTTGAACTAGCCACTTAAAAGAGATTTGGGATGTACAATACAGACACGTAAAGCTTCCCTCACACGTCAACACACTTTTATAACTTTCTCTCATACTCACTGGTTGGATATCCAGCCACCGATATGAGCCGGGACTCCAGGCGCAAAGGCATGTTCTCACATAACATACACATACACTGCAGAAAGTTACGGCAAACCGCAGCGTTCGCGGTGCTGAAGTACTCCAACATCATCGAGATGCATTCCCCCGCCGCTGGCACCGAACTAGTCGGGGCCGGCTGGTCGGCGCGGCGCCGAGCATCGCCGGGCATCATGTCCCACAACGTCATTAGGACCGCAGGTGATTGACAGCTGAGGATGTGGAAGAGCTCGGTGGATTCCTGAGCCAAAACGGAGCACGCTCCTTCCTCCTCGAGGTCGACCTCCTCCTCCTCCTCCATGGTCAGTCTCCATCAGCTGGGACGCACACAGACAGATATGAGCGAGCGTGAACGCAAGGGCACAAAAGTACACATACATACACACACAGCAGCATACATACACACACAAGAATAGATGTGCACCTTAAAATACATCATTGGTTATTAATGTTGTTGCATTAAGCCCACGCCACTTGCAGACCTCAAAATTGCAATTGAACCAGAGCTTGTAGGATCATGAAGGATCCTCACCACCCCAACAACGGACTGTTTCAGCTGCTGCGGTCAGGCAAGCGCCTCCACAGTCACGCTGCCAAAACAGAGAGACTGAGACGGAGTTTCTTCCCTCAGGCCATCAGGACTGTGACCTCTAACCTCACCAGGGCCCCCACCAAGTTAAACACACTGCCCCTCTTATGCGTGCGCACACACACACACACACATAGATATACATATAGTGACTAGACATCAAATCAAATCAAACTTTATTGTCATTTGGCTGTACATACAACAGTAGTGCAGGCAAAATGAGACAGCGTTTCTCTAGGGCTCAATAAAAGTGACACAGTAAAAGGAGAAATAATTTTAAACACACACACCTATGCAAGCACGCACCCACCCCCCAACACACACACGCGCACACACACACACACACACACACACACACACACACACACACACACACACACACACACACACACACACATATCCCTGAGACGTGTAGCAGCAAAACTGTCATTTAAATTATCTCTGTATAAAATGTCTAAAATGTCCATAGCAGCAGCCTGTGAATAAAATGCCAGTTAAAGTGACTATATGAGAGGTAATAAATAATTTAAAACTGGAACTATGACTAAGACTGAGACTAAGGTGCAGTAGTGTGCATATTCCAGATCAGCAGTTCAGCATTCTAACAGCTTGTGGGAGGAAGCTGTTGATCAGTCTTGTGGTTCTGCCTTTAATGATGGCAGCAGTTCAAAGAATTTGTGGAGAGGGTGTAAGGGTGAGGTTGTGAGGGTGAGGGTGTGAGGGGTCCCTGACAATGTTCAGTGCCCTTCTCCTGCAGCGGCTCTGGAAGAGTTCTTGGACAGAGGGGAGGGAAACTCCGATGACCCTCTCAGCTCCCCTAGTTATCCTCTGCAGTCCAACATACTGCAGCTAGAGTACCATAACTTACATATTTATATTTTTCACATATTTTTCATACTTTTTGATTCATAGTCTTAATATATTGTAAATAGGGTTGCTTCTTTTTACTTTGTACTGTAAATATTGCTGCTTCGTTATATTGTATATACTGTTTTTTTGCACAATCCCGTAAGCATTACCACTTTCATTTCACTAGACATCCTGTATGTGTATGTGACAAATAAAGTTCTTGAATCTTGAATGTACTCGATTTAAATACTAGTACATATAGAATTCACACTATAATCAGTACAGCTTCAACAACATTAACTTAATAACACATCCACATCTAAGTACATTCATAGCAAGTGCAGGTTCCTCTTAGCCTTGCCTATTTGTGTCAGTTATGTGTCTCAGCTCTTGTTTATTGGCTCTTGTTTATTGGATACACTTATTTGTCTTAGCTCTTGTTTATTTG
This sequence comes from Hoplostethus mediterraneus, assembly GCA_034670385.1. Lineage (NCBI taxonomy): Eukaryota > Metazoa > Chordata > Actinopteri > Trachichthyiformes > Trachichthyidae > Hoplostethus > Hoplostethus mediterraneus. The sequence continues at coordinate 715,119 of JAXDDW010000003.1, read as the reverse complement.
ATTCACTTATTTGTCTTAGCTCTTGTTTATTTGATTCACTTATTTGTCTTAGCTCTTGTTTATTTGATTTTCTTATTTGTCTCATTTGTTTAAGATAAGGCAGGTTGCTAACTTATTGTACTCTTACCTTAACACTAGTTATGCTCTTAGTTGCTTGTTTATGAAGGAAATGCACTCATGATTTCTGGTGACTAGTAGTTCTCTACCTACCTATGTTGAATGCACTTATTGTAAGTCGCTTTGGATAAAAGCGTCTGCTAAATGACTGTAATGTAATGTATGTGGTTGGTGAGGGTTATTATTATATGTTTATTATATGAAATACAAATATATGTATCCCCATCGTTCTCTATTCCTCAACCATTTTATAATTTGTCTAAATGTAGCAAAAACGTATCTGTTACGTAGCTAGAGAGAGAGAGAGAGAGAGAGAGCGAGAGAGCGAGAGAGAGTCATCGAGTTATTTTCTATAGTTCCTGCTGGTGAAAACTCCTGCGACTCTCTCACATTGATAAAAAAAACAACAACACTAAAACAAACCCTGTCACTTTAAGACACAATCGGCATATCATATCGTTAGCCTCATAGCATAATTGCCTGAGTCATATTTTGGCCAAATTGTGATATCTGCCTAATTCTACTCTATGGGGCAGAAAATTTTGTTTTTTCTACTTTTCTGAAAACCTTAATGACTTAGGCAATTATGCTATGAGGCTAACGATATGTTACTGTAAAATTATTGTTTTTGCTAAATTGTACTTAATGTAACTAATCGGCCCAATAAACCAAACAGCACATCCTCGTGTCCTGCCCTGAAACAATGAGCCAGCTTAGGTCATTCGAGGTAACGAGCATCGCTTCAGGTTACTGTCGCGCGCACCTCTTACTCAGCGAGTTTTCAGCCTCTCGTTTACCGGCGTTACTCAGCTCTACTTTTATGTAGTAATAGATAGAAGAGCCTGGAAAATAAATATCCACACTCACCGAATGTTGTCGTAGACTGCATCTCTCTGCAGCCAGGCTGGCTATTTACATAAAACGAAACCATGGGTACGGGATTAGTTTTAGTTTCGTTTTGGGCATCGCCGACTTATGTGTTTCAAACTTTGCGGGTTGGCAGTTCAGTTCCTGTCTCGTGGTTTTAACAATAAGCCACTGAACCCACACTCTGTAACAGTCGTCCATCCAAACCACTTAAAAGTATTTTCAGGTTTTACACATTATCAGAGTTGGTCACAGGGAGCCGCCGCTCGTGCTTTAGCTGCGTGCGTACCTAGGCGGCAAGCCACACCTTTTGCACAGTAGTCCTGTCTTGTGCCAATATATGAAAGATGGAGACAATTCTCCCAAGGGTGGCGCTACAGCAGCGGGTTAAAGTTCGAAACTCTAAAAATCCATACTAACTATTGGCAATTATGAAGTCCACGATTGGACTTCATAACCAAACCAAAATCCAGACCATCCTTCCTCAGAAGGTCCCTGTTAAATGACATGTTAAGATTTTTTTTTAAATGTTCACAGTGATCATAACTGTCTGTAAATTGTACTACACACACACACACACACACACACACACACACACACACACACACACACACACACACACACATTTCAGTACCTTGCCTAATGTTTGACCAATCTCAGTAACATTATTGTAATATTTCTGTTAGCACCATGATGAAGTGTGATTTCTTGTGTGAATTTTAGCTTTGAAATTTACATTTTGACAAAATGTCAAACTTTTCACAAATGAACGGATTTTACACATAGCATGTTGCAGTTGTCTTTGAAGGTTTCGCAGTACTTTCTGAGCCTGTTCTCTGGGGGAGATTTAATAATCCAGCCCATGTACGAAGGCCACAGACTCAGATACAGAACACTGACAAGAAGTTGATGCGCTGCTTGAAATCTGTCATATTGAGGGCAAAAGTAAAGAGGGTGCACTTTGAAGTAAGTTTTCTATTTGATTTCTTCACTGATAATTAGAAAAGAGAAAGTCCACTGATATTGCACCCCTTGTACGTTTATAAACCTGTATCATGATGGACAGATGACTTTTTTTTTTCTTTGAAACCCCAGGAACTGGAATCAAATGCCATCTATATGTGGCACAAGCCAGCATTGTGAAACAGAAAACACCCTAAAATCCCATTAAGGTGCATTGAAGGGACGTTAGTATGAGACTCAAAATTCAAACTTTCTCACTAGGAAACAATTTTGATAGAGAGACACTTTAGTCCAGTGAATACTTTTCCAAGGTAGATTTTTTTTGTTGGAATTTTATACTTATTTTTAACAGATTTTATAGCACAATAAAATGTAGAAAAGGTCAGGGGGCTGGTGCTTTTTATATCTCCTGTAGTTTTCCCAACAGTATCCATCATTGAGGCTTTACAACACGCCATTTCATCATCTCCATCAACTCACTAAGCAATATGATTATTGTCACGAGAATAAGTGTCCTGTCCTCTTGATGTCATCACTCAAACTCATCAGCTCTCCATAACTCTCAGCCCACATGAAATTGTTCAGGACTCATGACAGGTTTCACTGAAATGCTTCCTTAAAAACATTCAAGTCATCATCACTGTATGTACAGTCACCTTTATTGACAAAGTACATTTTTACATGGTTCCTGACATGACACAAAAATCATACAATAAGCTGAAGCTTAAGAGAATATATATTTAGAAAATAAAAATATATTACACACATTCAGTAACACTATATATACTGTAACATAAACTGGACTAGGGGATGGCAGCAGGAAACAAATGTTAATGCATCAGCAGTTTTATTGCTTAAACAATCATGGTAACGAACAGCTTCATCTGGTGAGAGCTTGTTCTAGGTTTTGACTTAAACTCTTTGATTTATGTGTGTGTGTGTTTTGTAGCCTTTGGTTGACCTTGTCCATGGCAGTAGTAAGCAAGGATTGGAACAGTAAAAAACCTATTTCAAGTAAATCCCCACCCAGCCTTGGATCCCTGGAAGAGGTAACAAGTTAGAAGACGGCAGACCATTCATAACATCTGTGTTCCAGTTTATATTGAGAAGTGCTGGAGTAGTGCGTGTGCAATTCATCTCTGGTTCAACCTCCATAAAATCACTAATGAATGTCAACACTGAAGTCTGCCCACCCCCATAAATAGTGCTGAGAATGCATAACATTTAGTGTACACCTCTATCCAAAGTGCCATGCAGGAGTGTAAGTGCATCCATGTTTGTAGTATGTGCGACTGCCAAAAAAGGCCCCAGTCCAACACCTTACCCTGGCATTGTATGCATTTAGCTGGTGCTCTCATCCAAAGCCAAGTGGCAGGTAGTGGCAGAACACAGAGCACGGTGGGTAGGACCGGACCACGGCGTGGAGGTACGGGGGTGCAAACTCCTTCACAGACTTGTGAGCCAGGGTTTGCGATTCGATACGAGCAGCCACGGGCAACCAGTGGAGGGAGTGCAGGAGACCTCCAGTCTGAGTTGTAACTCAGATCAACAGGCAATGCCACTTTGCTATTGGCTGGCGGACGGCGCGCATCATCAGGCTCCAGTGCTGGTCCTCGGAGCGCTTCCCCTTCCCCACAGTAACCTGGCCGAGCAGATTCCTAGACGGCATCCTAACTGTGTGGGTCTCGTACACAGAGACCAGGATTTTACACTGTTCGAGAGGAAACTCCGGTAGGGAGAACACGAGGACCTGGTTGAAGACGGTCACCTGGCTTCGGGCCACTGCAGAGGTTTTCTGGTGCCGTAGCCTGGATTGGTTGCAGCGCACGCTGATCCTGGCATACAGGGCTGCACAAGACATCAAACAGATTAGGAATTGGGTTATTCATGCATTACATGTGTATGACAGCTAGCAGCTCTTTCTGAGTGTGTGTGTGTGTGTGTGTGTGTGTGTGTGTGTGTGTGTGTGTTTTACTTATATGAGAGTGCGTCTCAGTGGGCAGCGTTCTGATCTTTAGCAGCCCAACCTCCAGCCTCTGAGAAGTGGGAAGAAACTTCAGCGAGAGAAGTACCTCTCCTACATGATCCTACGCACACAGAGAGAGATTTGTTTTATCAAGGAAGTTTTTTAGATTCAATACAATGTACAGTCATAATACACTGAGAACATATAATACAAAATATAAGTAATAAAAAATAAATGCTAAGACGAAACTCCTTGAACTCCTCCTCATTGATCTCCTTGTTTCAGTGGAGGAAATAGACAAACAGAATATAAGCACAAAGACGGCCTGCATACATGAACACAAATGTACGTGTGTGTGTGTGTGTGTGTGTGTGTGTGTGTGTGTGTGTGCACGTGAGACCCACCTTCTGAGGTGCCTGCAGATCTTCTTGTAGTTCCAGAGGGTAGGAGATCTTAAGGTTCCCCAGAGGAACCTTCACCTCACCTAAGACCACGTGTCTGGAGAACTTATCAAAGTCCCTCACCTGAGATGCAGACAGACAGTTTAGTTATAGAGACCCACAATGCACTTCTCTATGACACCTGATTACTCTAAGGGACAGCGGAGTATTTGTTACATCTATATACCAGGACGCTGTGGCTCTGGCCATCCTTACTGTTGGTTACTTGTTCTGGTGACGATCTAGGAATTTAACCTTTAACTGTTGCACTCAGCAATTAGCATTTAGTATTGAGTGTTAAGATCTTGAAACAAGCGTAAATATCTTGATACTAGACGAGGGATCTGCCTCACTTCAAAAGACAGTGACAGACAGAGACAGTGTTTATCTACCTCCATCCTGAGGGTGATGTGATGCAGCTCCTCCTCCTCTTGCAGGCTGCAGCTGAACTGGTCTCCAAACAGAGGGTTAGCGCTGTCCTTCACAATGCGCGTCTGCCACTGCTGCAGCACTGTCCAGTAACCATGGGCTGCTTCTTCACACTAGGAGGGTCACAGCAGTAATGCATCACGCCTATACAGTACATGAGAAAGGCTACCAGTGGCATTTTAGGTGAAACTTAATGACAATTTGTGCACAATGTGTTTCTGCTGAGACAAAAAAAAAAAAAGACTAAAACTCAAAAAAAGGTATTAAGTTGTTGTTGGGTTTTTTTTGTTTTGTTTTTTACAAATTACAAGTAATCCTACTAAATAATGTATATTAAAGCTGCACTAGGCAAGATCTTTATGTAAAAATACACTCATCATATCAGTCTCAACCACAAAGTGGGGCTGCGAGATTGTCCCGTCCATCCTTATTCAACTCTGGTGTGGTCATGGTGGGAAATCTACCCCGCGAACAGGAAGTGACAAATTGAAATTTAAGAGAGCAAAGTACAAAACGTACTCCTAAACAGCAGAGTCCAGAGTCCAACAATAGCTGAATCTCTTCACCTGCTGCACCCCTACCAGACACTAAGAAGAAGAAGAAGTGTATTTATTGGTTTTCAAGTCCTCAAAAGCGAAGCAGTTACCCCTTGTTGCCATTAGGGGGCGCCAACATGCCTAGTGAAGCTTTAAATTTAGGGAAATATTTCAATTCATAATACAATTGTCAGTGTACTTTCAGTATTGTAACGTGAGATGATTATCATCCTTTTTTTAAGCCAAATTACCTCCTCATCCACAACCCCGCCCCCTTTCACTCCATCTGATCCTGCCCTCATCAGTCGTAGCCTCACAAAGGGCTGGAGGCTGCGGCTTTGGTTCTTCCCCTGCAGCCCCTCTGCCTGCAGCACGGTGACCACCAGACAGGACTGCAGCTGGTCGTAGTAGAGGGAGAAACGCAGCGATCCATGCAACTGGTCGGGGGGTGAGGGGGGGTGGAGAAGGGCGTATTACATTCAAAGATACATACTGCATGGAAAATATACTGTAATGTCCTTAGTTTTTTCATTAATGTGATCATCTGATGACATTCAGTGTTAGAAAGATAGACACATCAGTGTATCATTCTCTAGTTTTGAGACAGGCTCTGCTCATGTTACTTTAAATACATATGAAATATGAAAAGTACCTCATACTGTATATCCTGATTTTGGCTATTTTTAAAAATAGAAATTAACAGCTGATATCTTTTCTTTTGTTTATGTAACTTTTAATGTGTTTTTGTATTTTACATGATGGGTTTTTGAAACGATTTCATACATTCTAGGATCATTTACAGGATTATGTAAGCTTTCCAGTGAATTAAGAAAATGAGAAAAAATAAATAAATAATTGAAGTTGCAAGATTTTGAGGCGACGGCGGGAAAATAACGTCTATTACCGTCTCGAGGCTGGTTTGCTCCTCCGGGTCCTCCCCTGCCTGGCTGGACAACGAGCCCAGAGATAGACAGCGACTCATCCTGCAGGCCTCCATGCTTACATCCTGCACCTGCACACACACATGCACACACACACGCACACGCACACGCACACGCACACGCACACGCACACGCACACGCACACACACACACACACACACACACACACCCTTTTTCATCACCTATTGCTGTAGCTCACATGTTTTCTATGAGCATCTACATCTATGGACACAGGCAACACTGCAGCTTGGTTTTCTTTACTGTGTATAACTAGTGTCACCTCTCCCTTGTCTGAACAAATATCCTTATTAATCCACAGATCACACACAGAGACTAGAATATCAACATCCTCCACTGGTCTAACACACACACACACACACACACACACACACACACACCTCGCCCAGTGTTTGGTTTACTGTGTGTAGGAGATTCACCTTCAGATACAATGGTGTCACATGTTTCTAATGACTAGAATGTCAAGATGAGAACTTGTTTTTTTATTCACTTTTGTGTCTTTGGCAGTTTGTTTTCACTTGTCAAGACTGATGATCAGTATATTCTGGTAGCCTATTAGCATGTTACTAATAATAAATAAAAAATGTTGCTAGAGGCAGCATCTATATGCCTAAAACGGTATGTGTTTACATTTGGACTGTCTGTACTAACGGCCTGTCTCTGTTGTTGAGGTAAAGTATTATGGTATGATATTATGGTAATGCCCTTTCAACACTTCTCCAGCTTGTATGTACTAGTAGGATATTATCTTTGATGTATTCTTATATCACTGGACTTAGAATTCACTGGCAAAACAATCCTTAAAATAATGATCAAGACTGACCACCTATACAGTATGCCGGGAGTGCTGCTTTGAATTCTGGGATGTCTGATACAATGGGCTGGGCATGTAAGAGCATAAGGTCAAAAGAAATTAAGCCCACTAATCCAGTTTCAAAAAAATATATTGTTATAGTCCACATCCCCTCAAGCCTGGGCCTACTACTTTATCACCACCTTCCTCCCCAGTTTTCTGCTGCCCAGTATGTCTTACCGTAGTACGTAGTACCGTAGGAGTTCCTGAGTAGTTTCCTGCTGTTGAGTACTTGCCATCAGAGCGGAGCAGGCTGCTACTATTCACTAAAGGAAGATTCAGGCACAAGTTTGATGTTTGCTGTTGATGATTACTGTCTTCGTCAGACAGCCAATAAGCATACTCTATTCTATTCCCGAGTACTCACCAGTATCTTGTGTAGTGTGTGTAGAATATGTCTGTGTGCAGCATCTGATGACCTGCCACAGTAGGATGCCCAGGGCCAGCAGCAGTAGAGTCACGGAGATGGCCAGCATGCAGTACTTGACGGGGTCTGAGAAGGGCATCCTCAGCACCCCAGCAGCAGCAGACAGCCACAGAGAGGCTGGGCCGTCCATCGCCACCATGTCTACCTCCGAGGGTCCTACATACCTCTGCAACACAGGAACACAGACCATGTAAGGAGGCTGTCAATAATGAAGAGGCAATTAAATAAATGTTTCAATTCCAATGCCATTAACATATCATGATTTGCACACTAATATTTACACTACACTAATAAAACTAACATTTTCGGATGTACATATATTTTTGTGAATCTCCCTCTAATTGGGTGGATACTTTTGAGACTTTTTGCGTTTGAAATTTACTTTAGTCAGAATATCTAAGAGTAACTTCCGGTTTGGGCGGCCGTCCTTCAAAACAAAAGTACGAGTAAAAAAACGTGTAAAAAAAATGTTTTTTAAGCGTAATTCTTTTTATTTATTAATCAAAATAAATAAGGGAGAAATCAAATGAATGTTTGATGTCATAAAATGCCGTTGTCATATTTTGCATTCACAGACAAGAAATTATGCATTACGTATGATTGAGGGGCGTGGCCTATGCGCCGAATGCGGAAGAAGAGTCCGGGTGGCGGAGAGTTTGAGAAACAAGCGGAGCACTCAAGAAAAAGAAGACTTGTACCTTCGGATAATCAAACCCCATCAGCTCAGGTGACCAAGAAAAATAAAATATTTCAGCTATCAGAAATAGGCCTAAGTGCAAGAAATGAAGGCGACTGTCTTAGAACGAGAACAAGAGTAAATATTAGTTACCGTTACGCCTTCTCCAGATGGAGAAAACTCAGAGAAGAACCGGCGCTACCTTGTAAGCGGATATGAGGACAAACTTTGTGTCGTCTTTCAGCCAAACACGGAAAGAATGCGACCAGGTCGAGCGAGTATATCTTTTCACATTGACAGATACAAATATTTCGCCTGGAGAGACTTTCAACAATATCAAAACTTGCTGAGTTATGTGTTTCCCCGTTTGGGGGCGTGGCTGTGCAGAGGAGCTACAAGGTTTAGTTTCGAAAGGATCTCTGGGATTTGCGGTAGGAAAACTCATTGCAACGACAGCTGTCACCTCTAGGCGTCGCCAAACAGACGGACTTCATGATTGACACTTGAACCAAAAAGCATAAAATATTACATTGAGCAGCAGCCACATTGCTAAACACATGCTAAATTAGACACTACACAATTCACCATTCAAAAATTGAATTCATTTTGCTTCAAAAATACTCCTACAACTTTAACAACACACTAACACGTAGGCCAAGTGGTCACAATTATAGGAAGGCCCTCAAAAACACAACCACTGATGATGAAAGGATTTATTCAGCGCATTTGCCCCACTACAGGTTGTATGTTTTAATGAGGGAGGAGTCAGACTGTATGTGACATGACTGAAAATAGCATTGAGTCCTGGGTTGCCACAGATGGAATCCTCACGAGTAAAAGAGAGGAAAGAAAAGGGGGTTGTGAAAGGATTGACAGATGATATGGATTCAGACTTGTTGATCATATAAATTTTGCACGTGCAATTATCTCGATTGCTTCAACCTGCCTTGGATTAGTCAGGTCACGGTAGCTTGAATTGGGCTTTGTGGAACTGCTTTATCCCCGATTGACTTGAATCTCCGCTTTTCTTAACCTGCTTTGTGGAACAGGGCCCTGGTCTCTGATGCTGCATTGTACTTGGTAGCAAAAGTAACTCCATGCTAGTGGAAGCTGGACCTGCCAGATTGAAGTTTGGTCTTATATATATATATATATATATATATATATATATCCATCCATATGCATATAATCTGATGCATGTATATCAAGTTTGTATAACTCGGGGGTAGGAAGGGCGGCATCTTTACAAACCCTTATATATTTTTTATTATAATAATAGTTCTAGACTCTTACAATAATAATATGGTTTGATTATCTTCTTAATGAGTTTACTTAAGCTCGTTTCTTGTGTACATATGATTGTAGAAGGTATGCCTATCAGGTATATCTCTAGGAACTTGGGAAGTAGGAGAGGCAATAAAGAGGGAAGCCAGAGGTTGAGTTGAGTGTTTGAGGGGCCCCAGATGACCTGGGTCCAGCCCATCTCCCGGGCAGAACAACCCCACCAACCCTTCCTGCGCCCATCCATTTGTTTTCTTTGTTTTGAATAACTCTTCATTGCCACAGCACCTAACAAGCCTGTCCTGCCTTTTGTAACATCAGCCTCTTGTTCCAGTGACTAAGTTTTGATTCGTCACTTCCTGTGGGCAGAGGAGTAGCTGACATTGACACCAGAATTTCATTTGGGGGGGCGGCGGCGGCTGTGGGTCAGGAGGTAGAGCGGGTCGTCCTCTAATCAGAAGATCGGAGGTTCGATCCCCGGCTCCTCCAGTCTGCATGTGGAAGTGTCCTTGGGCAAGACACTGAACCCCATATTGCTCCTGATGGTCAGGCCAGCACCTTGCATGGTAGTGTGCCACTGCCATCGGTGTGTGAATGGGTGAATGAGAGGCATACATTGTAAAGCGCTTTGTATAAAAGCGCTATATAAATGCAGTCCAGTCCATTCCAGCCCATTTGGGTAAACAGGGTCTCTTCTATTGAGGCTGATAAAGCAGGTGTATTTCCTTTCTAGTGTAACTTAAAAATGAGTTGCTTTGTTAAATACAGTTTACAGTTTACTGTCACAGTAACCTACATTTGGAAATAAATCCCATCAGACCATTCACCTTTTACTTATAGCATTACTGAATGGACCTACAGCCACACCACCACTTATCTTTTTCAGATATCTCATTTTTAGACGGACAATGGCTCTTCATGATGGCACCAGCTATGGCTGCTGGGAGATTTGTGATGCATCTGCAAAGCGTCTATACCAAAACGGATACGAGACTGAGTAGATACGTAAGTGGAGTTAGGAAATGGACACTAAGACTTTATAATAATGTCTTAAATTGCTGATTTGTCCTATTATAACAAAGCAACAATATAGATATGATGTAAATAACCTTTTAGATGGTGAGTTATTTGTTCAGTACCCCTCAACTAAGAACATGGAAGTGTCTGTGGCCTTGTCATGCTTATCGTCTACCAGGAACTGTCTAGTCAAATAGCTTATCTTGCTGCCATTTAATGCAAAACAAGTTTACTCTGCAGGGACAATCTATCGGCAAGTCGTATTCCTATTAAATGTATAAAACAGTATTTTCATTTGAAACAGTATTGATACAATACTTCTGATGTACAGGGAGCGCCAGCAAGCTGTAAGAACAGTGACACGTTGTTGATTTGGCTCCATACTATTGGATTACTTCGGGTGTGAAAAATGGCAAACGATGCCACCGCACAAATACTACTTTGCTCAGTTACAGTACATGTCACGTATATAAGGTGGTTCTAGTTATTGGTTAAAGGTGTACATAATTCAATATCCTGTATATCAGCCTATTCCATTTGTTGTGGGACTGTTTTAGAGTACAGAGTTGCTGCTTTCCACTTGCATCCTAAAAAATATTGAATATGAATTTAAGACACATAAGTTTACCTTCAGTAAGAAATGAAAACTCCACTCTTCTTTCTTTTTCGGCAGGAATGCAAATGTGCTATAAATCCACGCTTTCAGCACTGTTAAAAAGTTCAACAAAACAAAACCAAAAAGCGGTCTAGCTGGGACACCTTATCCTACAGCTGCCCCTTCTGTTTCTGTGAGCGGTGTTGCTCTTGATAAAAGCTCCTCCTCTCCTCCTGGCACTCGATCTCTCAGACACACTCTTCACTCTCTAAATACACAGGCATGACTGTATACACGGAGCACCTGACTCCCCTACACACCTTTCTGGGCAAACTGGTCTGATCACATTGAAGTGATGTTTCAGAGCTTGACAGTGTCCCCAACTTTCCCATTTTTTTACCTTGTCGCTCTTTTTTTAAGACATCTGATAATTCCAATCCGTTAGCTGTTGAACATATGACATTTATGATTTATGACACAGTTGATCTGTTCAGTTAATGTGTCTCTGTGTATTTCATAAGCTACAACTTTAACCGGCTCTATCTTGTGATTTGGAAGCTGTGTGTATTTTGGAATGGATTTCTGCGTGGGGTTTTAAGACGAGCAAGGCACCGAGGCCCTCCACCAGTCACTTCTGTTTGCTGAGTCGGTGCCAGCTCTGCTTTATCATCCAACTGTACCCAAATCAGCCGCACAGGCACTGAGGATAAGACGCTCTAAACTCTCCTCAGCTGTTAGAGCTTTTACAGCAGGTTCACAGGTGCTGCCAAGACAGGATCATATATTTGTTAAACACCCTTTTGTCCCAAGTGGTTTTCATGACCATCATTTTATCAGCTTGTAGACTCGTCGGCTAGTCATTTGCTGGACTGCTAGATGAAAAAGAATCACTCACTCATTCATTCATTCATTCCACAAGGCGCTAAACCACATAGTGTAGAATTGCCTGGGGAGCAAACTCGTCATCCCAAGAATGAGGAAGAAAACTAATTTTAGATGAAACTTCCTGGTTCGGCTTACATTCTTCCTCAGGACATACACACCTACCAAGCAGTCTAACGTTAACAAACAACGAGGAACAAGGAAAGATCAAAAGTATGGCCCTGACAATGATTATCAAACATGATCCCGTTCGTAGCCGCGGCCCAGGAAAACACTTTTACCGTAGCGCTGAAACCCTGTAGGAGAAACCCACACGCACACTCGAGATTTCAAACTTTTATTAGCACTTCAAGTTAGCCGTAATGCTAATACTAGCGCTGGTGAAAACCGGTCACTCTTTGCAGCAATAACTTACATCACACTTCTCAATTCATAGCTGCACAGCCAACAACAAGGAACTGCAGGAAACCTCATCATACTAGTACAGCTCATTGTGAAAAAGTCCTCATAAGAAAATAAACACTATTGCAGTCCTACTCAAAGAAAGCTAAGAAATAATAAATATATAGTAAAATATTACATTTGAAATTAGTGTAGCACTGCCTGTGGTCTTACAATATAACACAACTCCATTTTTTCTTTAAGCTGTAACTAATAATATAAGCATTAAAATGTGGGATCTGTATTCAGTGAGTCCTACTAGAAATAAAAATCCTAGCTTCAACCCGGAGCCTTCGATACATTCATCTTTTCATAGTGCAAGTTTGCCGTAACACACCCGCGTATACCCATTTTATGAACATCCAAACTTCGTTGATACAGTTCATAGTCGTCGTGCTCGTCACCATGGTGATCGAGGTCACCAAGGCAACGTTTCCCCTGTGTAGTTCAGAAATGACCCGTGATCCTTTTCTGTCAGTCCACCAATCACAGACAACATGGAAGAAACGCTCTCCTCTGGACTCAGTGGAGCCTGGAAGGAGAGAGATAAACGTTAAACAATATTTCATTATTATTAATACATCGAACTGTAAAACCTTCTGCAGTTTTCCAATGATTGGACATTTCATTTTCTGGCATTCCATCCCAGTATTCCATTTATTTTTAATTGCCTATCGGATTACGTCGTCGTAGTTCTATGACCATTAGTTGGTGCATTAAAATATTGGCAAGTGCATTTCTTGTTTTCGTCTTTGGAAAGCGTCAAATATGAAAACATTAGCTGACACTGATGAGCAACAACAACTCTTTCCATTTTTTGCGTAGATGTGTTTTTTCTGACATAGCTACATTCAGGAAGTCGTTTTATTTCCTTTAACCCAGCTGATGGAAATGCAACTATTTTTTATTTTTTTTTGACATTTCAAATACATTTTAGTTTATGATTTTCACAAGAGCAAATGTGGTGTAATGTTCAAACTCACTCAGCTGGCCTGCGCTGACATCGCCCTGCTGCATACAAGCCACACGAAGCTACAGCTTCATTCAAACTAGCACTCAAGCTCACACCTAGCTATACGCTAATAGCACTGTTCTCCCATCAGTATAGTCAGGTGGTAACAGGAAATACTCCCCTTACCTCAGGCCCACCCATGTCGGTGCGGACCCAGCCCGGGTGTATAGCCATGCAGAGAATCCCATCAGGCTCCAGGTCCACTGCCATGCAGCGACTCACCATGTTCAGGGCAGTCTGACAAAGCAGGCAAAACAAGCTGATGTTTTCTCTCAGGTTTCCTCAAAATCCATCGCTATTAATATTTTGAGCCAGAAACGGGGATGAGATTTCTTTTCATCCCCCATCGACTCACAAATCCCAATACCCAGCACCTGGGAGGGTGTGAAGGGTGTTTTTGTCGCATGAGCGCAATACCTTGGACGTCTTGTAGGGGTACCATTTGAAGTTGTTGGCCCTTTCCCCCCAGTTGAGCTCGACGGAGCCCAGCAGAGAGGTCATATTGACGACGGCTGCCCTCCGGATGCCCATGCTGCCTGGGCCGCCTGCTCCTCCTCTGGACGCCGCCTGCTTCAACAGGGGCAGGAAGGCCTGACGGGGACAGAAGCGCGTTCAAATGAAGTGGCAGGAGTAGCGAGGCTATGAGGCTGGTGCAAGATTTAGGTTTAGTCATGATTAGATCTTATGTGGGATCTTATGATGGTGGTTGGTGTCGCGCCGGCGCAACTAAACGGCCTTTTGTGTCAAAAATAGTCAAATCTGCATGAAAAATCCCACATAGTGAGGAAGCGAGCAACTCCCGCGATCATGAAAAAGGAAGATGGTGAGAGGTCTATTCTCTGGAGCTGCTGCCTTCATCACCATGTGGAATATTTCATGTAAATAATCTTACATGGGTTGTTCTCAGATACTTCCTCCAAGCCACAAGAGATCTGCCAAATTTGGCTGAGACAATAATGTCTGTGCATAAAATCTTGCACCGTGTATTTACCTGAAACACACATCTTGACAACTTTTCCACAGCTTTCCTAGTAAAGTTCATTTCACAGTGTATCTGTGTCCCAGGCCAGGCTAGGAGTTGCCTCTGGGCGTATATACCCCACTTCCACACTGCAATGTTTATTCCAGAGCTACTCAAGTTCCTGCAAAGTCATGTGACCCTTGGTGACCCCCAGGGGTAAAAAGGTGACGGAACGTGCTGAAGTGTTCCTGATCAAGACACTGAATCCTTACCAGCTCCACACGTCCCAAACAGAGTATATTTGTCATTGAGTTACGTTAAAGTAGCCAGTCCGGTAACGTGAGTGTACACAGGAAACGGACGATCCGGGCGAAACAAGCTTACCTTGGTGATCATGAGAGGGGCCACAGAGTTGGTGCGGAAGTTCTCCATCATCATCTCTGCCGTAACGGTGTGGAAGTCGGCCACCACGTTGATCCCTGCGTTGTTGATCAAGCAGTTCAGGCCCTCGTCCTGTACCAGCTGGCCCACCACTGCTGCAGCCTCCTCTATGCTCTCCTGGCTCACTACGTCTGGTGGAGACACGACATGACAGCACACACACACACACACTGAAAACGGTAACACAGTTGCCAAGCAAAGACTAATCAAAATTGGAAGAGGATACAGGCTACGCATTGTTTTAGGTGGAAGAAAACACTCCCGTGGATAGTTGCTGCATCAAGTAACGCTGACGTTTTGACTGCAACCATCTTCTTCAGGATGGACGCAACATGCAATATATATGCCCTTGTGGTTGAAAGCTCAGTGTGACTGGATAAAACATTAAATGGAGTGTTTTTTTTTCCAGTTAGGAGGGTTCTTGGTCCAGGGAGACACAAAATAAAATACAGCCCATTTAAAGCTTAATTTATTATTTTTTTAAGTTTTCTAGGAAGCTCTGTGGTTACAGCTTTGTGTTAAAAAGTCACATAAGGCAGTTTTGAAATTAGAGGGGAGGTTCTTATATGTACCTTCCGGGATACAACTCTGAGCACAATATACAAGTGAAGGTGCAACACCCCAAAATGCATCTCTGTGGAGTCAGGCCTGAACATAATGCAGTGGTAGAACTAGTCACATGCCAATATTTGTCACCATCCAGGCCTTTCATGACCCTAATTCTCTTAATCCCTATCTAATCCTTCTTCTTCAGTCTTACCCAAGGTGATTATGTGGATGTTGGGATGTGTCTCTGCCAGTTTCTGAAGTTCCTGTAGGTCAAAAGCAGAGCATTATGAAGCCACACGTTGTGATCACAAGAGCAATGGTACCCTCTAGTGTTGACACCTGCATCATGCACCTACAGGCTCTGCCATTATGTGGGGCGATGCCATGTAGGGCATAGGTCCGCTGTTACTATTACTAGTCCATTAGAATGAAGGTTTTCGGCATTCCTGCAGGTTCATCTTGCGGATTATTATTATTTGAATAATCGCGGTTCAAATATCTGGCTATTGCTTGCCGGTATATTAGTGAACTAACGAAGGAAATAAATAAACACATAAAATAATTTGTTTAGATAAATAAGGAAATAAAAACATACAGGAGATAATATAATAAGGGAATAAAAACATACAGGAGATAATATATTTATTAATATATGTCAGATTTTATTTATTAATTTATTTCTGTGAACATTTATTTATTTTTAATGCTGGTTTGATCCGGCCCTCAGTCTAGTAGTATGGCTGTCTGTCTGTAATAGTCTGTAATAGCGCCATTCTTCGCAGCACTATAAGCTATATGGGTGCAGGGTACTGACGAGATAACGTTACTGGAACTAGATGTTTACCTGCGCGCCCCCGGGGTTTCTAGTCGTGGCTATAATCTTGCCCGGTGAGAATCCTCCGGTCGCCAGGCTGTCTACAATCTGCAGCCCGAGCCCTCGACTGGCTCCCGTGACCAGCACGGAACGGCAGTTTTTGAAGTTCATTGCCCCGCTCATCGTTAATTTGACCCGTACCAGGTAAATTAGCGTTATAAAGCCTAGTGGCCCAGCCGGTGATGTACTTTTCTATCCAGAGCTTTCACGTGACGGGGTTTAAATTCGAGAACTCTCGCGACTGCTCCGGTGTGTGGGGTCGTGCTCAAAAATGTCCAGTGGGTGGTAGGATTGCTCCACGTGATCAACCAAAGCCGAGACAGAACTTTTATACCAGAAGGTTGTTCCTCAGGAAATCAGCGTTGGGCAATCCACACAACACAAGATACACAAAAAAACTTATTTTGAAAGGACAAAAATAAGCACGTGATGTCCAAGATCAGCCAATAGCAGTAGCATGGTTTTAAACATTCGATGGCAGTCTCTGAGTTTTGTTACCCTTTGATAATTTATTAAACAGTAAGGGAACACTGAATCATTAAGAAAAATACTGCACACACATTTCAAATGTTGTTTAAAAATATATAAATATATATATAAATCGGGCAAAATAGGCGTTGCAGCTGTATATCAGCTGCTGGGTACTGTTTCCATATGCTTGGTGTGTTTAATGAGGGGGCACATTCGGTTCAGAGAGTTTGAGAAAGGAGAGCTGCTCTCTGACAGTCAGGGATTCATATTTGAAAAATACAGATTGCCCCAAAACAAAACAAACAAAAGTAGGAAACAAAAGTAAGACGTTGATAAGTTGATGGCTACCTAACTGGAGGCAACATCCAATTATTATATACTGTAACTACAGCACATACAAGCTCGTCCCCCTTGCTCAGAACAGCTACAGCTACTCTACTCTCTATGACTGCAGATCAGGGGTGGGCAATCGTGCAATGGAGGGCCCAGAGTCTGCAGGTTTAGACTACACCAGGGGATTTCAGTGATTAGTCCCTCCTGTCTGGTTGAAGGGAATCAGTGAAATCACCTGGTGACAAACGCTTTCACCAACATTTGGGCGTTCATCATTGTTTTTTCTTACCTGGGGAGGGGGGCAGATATGCTTTAGAGCCCTGCAAATTATTGCCATGAAAGGCAGTTTACCTCTGCCACCTCCACATGCCCCGTGACCCGCTCAGACCTGAAAGCAGACCAGCTAATTGCGTCTGTTTTAGATGATGTCGTGGGTTTTACCTGTCCAGAATACGCTGGGCAAAGAAATGGCTGGTATAACTACACACAGTGTCAGCAGATCTTTTATGTGCTGCTCTGATGGACGGGCCTGCCCCCAAGGCTTGTGACATGAGATGAACCTGATTACAGTCTAAGTGTGCCAAAGAAAGGTTGTCACAAGGAAGGAAACTCTGAGAACAAACTGAAGCTCGGGCGCCTTAGCAAGAATTGTTGACTGATAAATTCCAGCGAAATCAATATTTCATTGATTCAATTCATTGGGACCAAACTGTCAGCTGAGTTCCAGAGTGCATACAGCGGCGATCAGCGACATCTGCAGGACTGCAAGTGCAGGGGAGCATTATTGATGTAGCACCACCCACATTTTTTTTTTTCTTTTGGCAGCCTTGTAGGAAGATGCTGACTGGCAGGCTTTGCTGAGGGAGCAAAAGTCCCTCGGGCGTCTTTTTCTCAAGCTGAAGTGCACTTTATGATGATTTCCACTTAAGTAGTAATGAAATACGCTCAGTGGTGTGTAGGATGACAGAGAAATAAATGTAATTATTTAAGTGCATGAAGCTATTGCAATTTTTGGACAGAATTGTGCCAATTTATTCACTTTTATATCTAGGCTTATGCTTTTCTGTGGCCATGCAATGTCAACTCAACCCGCGGAACATAAAGAACAACCTGCAGATGTATTTGGAACAATGCATGTTGACAGTGAGACATGTTAGGTAAAACCATGAACACCATGTTAGTACAAACATGAGCACAGAGAAGCATCCTTATAGTTTGAGATGGACTGTGCGTGTGCCTCGCGTGTTCGTGTTCAATCAATTAAGATGCACAGCTGTTCACTTTCCCATCTGTTTCAACTGGGTCTCTACTACAGTCCATAGAGCTGTTTGGAGACAAGCATAGTTCTTGCAATGAATCTTGGGGCTTCGCATTCATTCTCATCAGCTCGTCACCATCCGATGCATCCTCAGCTGGCGAGTAAACTTCTGGGATCTGTGTCCGTCCTCCGTCCTCACGTTCTTCTTTTGGAATCGTACTTCCCATCGTTAGATATTGCATCAAACGCATCACG
Source organism: Hoplostethus mediterraneus (assembly GCA_034670385.1). NCBI lineage: Eukaryota > Metazoa > Chordata > Actinopteri > Trachichthyiformes > Trachichthyidae > Hoplostethus > Hoplostethus mediterraneus. The sequence goes on along the minus strand of JAXDDW010000003.1, from coordinate 696,516 downwards.
TAGGATATGAAGAGCGCATGAGAACTCAAATTGAGAGCAGGGCGTTGTAGCAGTATGCAGTATGTGGTTAACGTAAAAGGTTATTATGAATGAGAATAAATAGTAACTAACATTCTGGGTTTTTTTTACTCTCCATTCACCTCAGTTGTTTGAGAGTCCACCATTCATTCAAAACCATTCACCTTACAGATTCTGAAAAAAAAAAAAAAAAAAATCACATTCTTTACTAGCTCCTGCAGATCCAATGTTGAATTGCAACATTATCTACAATTGTTGGAAAGTGTCTTTACCTGGAACAATGTGTCTCAATAAAATAGCACAATAGTAATACATGAATTATCTGAATGAACTGCTTGTGTTTTAGTCTTCACAGGGGGATGAACGGGGTCCATTGAACCGCTATGCCAACAGCTGACTGATATTTCCTCATGGGGATCCGTCGCTTCCAATTTCGATCTAAAATTGAGCCCACATTATGACTGGATCTCGGAGCATACCGACGGTGCTGCATCCTAACTGACGCGTTACCATGTTCACATTTTAATATAACAGCTGCTTTTGTTGTTATTTTATTATTATATTTCTTCTTTTTTTATTCTAGTCTGACCTTCGAGCGACAAAGTACTAATTAGATCATTTTGTAGAACTGCTGGCGGATACTTTTGAAGCTCATTTTATTTGTCAATGCATTTGTTTTGGACTAAATCCTAACAGCTTGATAAATGAGACAGAAGTGAATGAATTGGAGCCCATGCAGTCGCAGCACACAGATGGTGTCCCTGGCAAGCGCTCTAGTCCAGATTTTCTTAAACCTTTTGGTGCTTGGGTCCAGCAAATATTTATGGTCTTTATTGCTCAATAGGTCAGTTCGTTTGGAGTTTGGCTTGTATGCCACCGTTTACAGACAGAACTACGCTGGCACACAGCACAAATGATGGCTTGGTAGCAGTACAATGTTGCACTGCAGAGAGCTGCGCCTCTGAAGCTGATGGGGGTTAACCGCCTTTTCCGAGGCCAAGCAATAGTGGTGCAGCGTCTTCTTGAAAAAGCAAATAGTTCACTACTTGGTTTGCAGTTGGTTTCTCCAGTAAACGTTGCATAGGATGTACTGATAAACAAACAGATCAGTGTTTCCATTTTGCCAGTCCCGTCCATCAGAAACTAGCTTGTTGACTCGGGATGAGAAAGTCCAATTTTTGGGACATTATAGAGAGCAGAGGCTGCGTACTTAGTACACATGAACTGATTATCATCACCAATACTGTACCTTTTACCTGAAAGAAGACTCACCTGAAAGGTTACTATCACTGCGCCTCCCACAGATGAAACATTTACCCAGACAAGTTTGTAATCACAGGTGAATTCATCTCTTTGGGGCGTGGAAAGATGAGGCAAAACCTGACTTTAGATTCAAAACTTCAAACATGAATGCCAGGGGGTTTTCCAAGATTTCCAACTGGCTCACTGGCTAATTATTTGCCACAAGGTCTTTCACTGCCTGTGATTAGCGTTGATGTCTACACACAGTTTTGTTATACCTTGTTCGGTCATGAGGCCAGATTGCATGCTTACAGTAGCAGTAGCTAGAGACACGTTTGGCATGAAAACACAATGCCTAGAATTACTTCTGCTTAAACTGAAGTGTCCAAATGAAAACCATTTGGCCCACATTACGACTCCACACATCTGCCTAGCAATACATCAGTAACAACCTTAACATTTATTCGAACACATTTATTCAGCCTCGTTACTTTTAACAGTTTCTTCTTGATTGTACACAGTGCCAATGGAGAGAGAGAGAATAATTGTTAGGGACTGGATTTGAACCCAAGACCAAACCAGCAGCTTAAAGACGTCCCTTATTAAAAGTTTAGCAGTCTCTGGGTATGTAACCTTCAAAGAAAACAAGATAGAGGCCAAGATATTCCAGATTTGGATGCAATTGATGAAGGCAGTATCGATCATCTTGTAGTTACTTCTTCCTATCTCTGTATCCCTCAAGGATCATCTTTCATATGCACTTCCTGAACTATTCCAGGTCTCCCTGGCTTTCAGGGAGTCTCAAGTGGTTGTGAACAAACAGTAGGACTCTCAAGAGCCCCATGCAAGGACGAAACATGACAGATCATTGACAGGCTTTCGACAAGAAAAGTGTAGTATTTTGTGCAACTGTTTGAGTGTTTTGGGTTAACATGTAGGTGGTCAGAAATAATCATTTGGTGGTGCGTGAGATAGTCAGGACAATGTGGCTGAGGAGGTCATTGTCATTTTATGTTGACGGTTTTGTTGTTCAGTTTAGAGCATGCAATCGTTTTTTTTCTTGTTTCATTATTGGTGCATTTTCATGTTGTATTACTGCCCTCTTCTGGAGTGCAGTCCCTAATGGAGGAAGTGCTAATAAATACAACGTAGACCATCACTCTTAAATATTTGATCGTTACAAAAAAATTGTAGAAGTAGCTGATGTTGATTTCCATCTGTGTTCAGCCCAAAAGTCAGTAGACACCTGACCATCACACCTATATGAGCTTGGTGGACATCCCATTCTAAAACCATGGGCATTAATATGGAGTTGGACCCCCCCACTCTTCTGGAAGGCTTTCCACAAGCTGTTGGAGTGTGTCTGTGGGAATTTGTGCCCATTCAGCCAAAAGCGCATTTGTGAGGTCAGGCAGTGATGTTGGACGAGAAGGCCTGGCTCACAATCGGCATTCTACTTCCTCCCAAAGGTGTTCAGTGGGGTTGAGGTCAGGGATCTGTGCTCATCTAACCATGTCTTTAACGACCTTGCTTTGTGCACAGGGGCACAGTCATGCTGGAACAGCAAAGGGCCTTCCCCAAACTGTTGCCACAAAGTTGGAAGCGCCCAATTGGCTAAAATGTCTTGGTATCCTGTAGCATAAGGATTACCTTCACTGGAACTAAGGAGCCAAGCCCAAACCCTGAGGAACACCTGAACTCAATAACTAGTAGGGGTGACCACTGACTTTTGGCCATATAGTGTATTTCCATTCAAAGTTAGCTTAGCCTGGTCATGCGGTCAGACCACGTGATGTTAACTGTTCAATAAAAACATGTAAAAGTACACTTTATGAGTGTTATTTGTGAAATCACATTGTGTTCATCTATTGTTATGACTCGGATGAAGATCACACCATATTTTAGGAGCCATTTATGCCTATAGGGTTCACAAACTTTCTCTCGCCACCGTCGGTCTGTGCGCGTGGCTGGGTGTGCGGGATACACAAGAATCTAGGTTAGAACATCCATTTTCAATCACTTATTTAATTCACATGAGCTATATTTAAAAAGATCATAAATAAAATACCAGGGTTCCTTTCATCAATGAATAAATCATGGCCGTTATCCTCTCGTTATCCTCTCCTCTGCCGGTCTCTCTTTCTCTCCTGAGCTGCAGTGTAGTCGGCAGCCTCTCGCCTTGATCACGTTGCTGCTGCACGGAGATAGACGTGTGATCGAGTGTGTTGCGCCACGCCAGCATCCTGTCATAATTCGGTCGACTCACCTATTCCATTCTTTTGTGGTGTTTTTCAGGAAATACTGTTTACAATAACCTGCTTGTCCCATGTGAAACATGAACAAGATACATGACTCAATATGATTCTGTGTCCTGAGGGGAACTCAGTTTGCCATACCAGTAGAGAAAACAGTATTTGTGAGCTGGGTAACCACACTCACTTAATTCTTCAGTCCAGTAATGCCTAGAGCTTTTCCAGAGAGACTATTTGTCCCGTTTTTAAGTGTACAACACAACAAAACAGCGGGCGACATATGAAACAACGGTCTTGACTGACAGTCCCGGTATGGGATGCTCCCGGGGAGGCCAGCGGATGGGAATATGCTGCACATCATGCACATCAGTGGGCAGCATGGTAAACAGCATCTCTAGGTTTACGCCGCCTCGGGAGATTTATCACCGAAAAGCAAAGAGTATTATTATTTCGGAAAATGCCATTTGTCTCTTGAACAGATTTATAGCTGTGTGACAAAGCTGCGTCCGTTTAAAAATAGGGGGGTATTAAATCTAAAGTCTCCTCCTGGATGGTGGTGGTGTGTGTGCTTAGCAACATGGTGTGTTGAGTGATTATAGATCCTTCTTGTCTGTCTTTTATTTATTGCCTTTAGTGCAGACCCACTAAACTCACTCTAGCTCTAGTTGTCTTCCTCAGGTCTTCCTTCAGTTTCTGATGCTTATAATGACTGTGTGTACTGTGTGTTTACCTGCTGCAGTCGGTGCAGATGGTGCACGTGCAGCTTGTGCTTCTTTTTTTGTTTTGATGATTTATCCATTATTGTTGACTTCACCTTCTGGATCTGCTTCCTTTCTGAAATCTGTCTCTTTTTTTTGTCAATGAGGTTGAGTTGTAAGATATTCTCACACCAATGCACCACACTCTTTTTTTTTTTCGTGTTAAGTCATCTCTGTATTTCACTACCAGGCAGTAATTCTTGGGAGGATGCTGGTGGTGCACGTGGATATGTTCAGAGAGAGCAATGTGGACCTGTTCGTTTTCATGTACTGCGCAAGAAGTCCATCAGCGACACTTGGACTCACATGCAGGTTGGAGAGGTTTCTCACGGAGCAGCTGCAGTTGCACACAAGTAAAGTCTAACGAAGAGAATGCATATGAGTAGGTTTTCTTCCAGGGTGAAGGTGACGTGCAACACAGCTCCAACTGTTAACGTGTTATGTCTGGACTAAGAAACTGATGAAACCATATAGAAATGGCTGTCCCTTTTGACCGCTGCACCATCTGCAGTGTAATGGAATACACTGCATGACACCACATAGTAGTTTTTGCATTTACACTCTTTCTGAGGCCCACCAAGTATTAAAGGCTCTGCAACTGCTTGGGACGACTTGACACGGCACATAAGAGCATTTCAGGTTAATCCGATGAGGAATATCACATGATAGAAGTGATGCGTTAGTGTGCTATCTGTTGGGATGAAGACATGGCCGACCCTGTCATGTCTCCTTAAGAGTTATAGCTCTGGGTCTGAGTACCGTTGACTAGTACAACGTACTGTAGATGTACTCTGTCATGCTTCCTTGCTTGTCTCTTGAATCTTCATCTTTGATTGTACTATAGACATGAACAGTCCATCAGAATCAACTCCATTCTTGTTGCAATTTCATTGAAAAAGCGCATTTTTTCTTGCTTGTCATATAAAGATTTAAATGCTGCTGATTAATTGATGTGTGTTTGCACCAGCTCTGCAGTGAGATTGGAGCCGGTGCGCCCGCTGTATTATTCAGGTGGCTTTAAAAGCATGTCAGCTCAATTAAAGGGATTTTACTAGAAATATCATGTCCTGTCCTACTACCTCAGGAGTAACATCTCGGCGTCGCTCGGGAGTTTTAAGACGTGTCCCGCCACAGATAAAAACCTGCAAGAAACAAAACAGCCCGCTGGAAATATCCCGGTGTATTTTCTTGTATTTCTTTCATCATCCTTCACTCTGTTGTTGACTCCGCTTCACTTTATAGTCAGGTTGGATTGTTGTTACATTCATTCGTAAAATACACTGTATAAATAAAGATTGCTTGCTTTATATTCAGCACATGAACCTATATAACGAAGACACTTCAAGCTGTCAAAACAAACATTCTCTGTATTTTTTTTTTCTAGGCTTCCATTTTCAAGCTTAAGATTTCCATTTCAGTTATGTCAGGTAATATCAGCTGTCATTAAGATGCAATACCTTCAACTCCCAAGATGTACTCTGCCCCCTTGTAGGGTATAATAATGGGGCCACACTCGTTTTAATAAGGGTTTCCATATTTCCGTTCCATATTAATGTAATTCTGAACAATTGGGTCTGTGGTGAGCACAGACCCAGATAAGAGCTTTTACACTGGGGTGTTTCATCTTATGTAAATTTATGCTTCGCCTAAGCCTGGAGTTCCTCAACACTATTTTATTTCCCATCAGAAGTCGGTCAGAAATATGACTTGATTTTTAAATGAATGTGAACCAGAAGCAAGGATTTTTGAAAACGTTTGTTGACAGTCATGGATTTACAATATAGATGAAAGATTTCTTCATGAGGGAAATACCATTTTTATGTGTGTGTGTGTCGCACTTGGTTTGGACCGCCCTTTGCTTCCTTTTACTGTCTAAAGATGCAGCAGTTCAGAAGTGTGTGGGGATCATGCCTCATTTCATCTACAAAAAGGGGGGGGGGGGTAAAAAAAATGCAGGCCTTGTCACTCAGTGCAGGATCAGCGATATCGGCCCACTTGCTTCCTGGTTCGTTTTCATTATGCAAGCTTGCTGACTCGGTGTGGGAGAATGACATTACGCTGCAAATGGAGCTGTCAGCGGGAGTCCTCCTCAAAACAAAGGTGGAAGCGAAATTCAATAAAAGGGGTTTATTTCTTACACTATCTGTTCAAGTACTTTACGGTAGAATATTTCGAGCAGCAAATTTGCAGGGCGAGCGCGAGAGATCGTAGTTGCTACTGTTCCGTTGTCTACCAATGACGACCCGACATCATCTTTCTCTCCAGTAACTTTATGATAAAGGCCTAATAGCTTTAGATTAGACACGTTCTTGCTTCTCTACAATGCAAACTTGAAATGGATCAGGAAGTGAATCACTGGGAGTACCTTTTGTAATAAAAATGATATTCATACAATGTTGAAAATTAGGGCATCTTAATCTTAAGATATTTTATTAATATTTTCAATTGACAGTATCAGCCAAAAACCAACATTGAAACCGAAATAACATAACATGGCGATAGTACAGAAGAGAATGGAACAAGAACTTCAGGAAAATTAGAGGTGGAAAAATCATATCAGTTCCATCACAGACTATAAATGAGATCAAAGTTAAGTTCAACACAGTCGTCTGCATTTACGTTTGACTATATATTGTATTTAATGCTGAGTCGAAGAGCAAGGGAATGGAAAGGGAATGGAAGGCAGGGTCACGGTTCAGGGGTTATTATCATTTTTGAATGGGTTACTATTGCGGGTTGGAATAAGGACTTGGGGGTTTTGGACAGGGGGGAGTCAGGCAGAGCATGGCGGACAGGGATTGGGATGAAAGTGGGTCAGATGGGAGGGTTAGGATCAGGGTGGATAGTCTGGATTGGATTTGTTAAGAGGGTGTGGCTGGTCATGACTGGGGTTTGGTTGAGGGTTACAGGGTCATGGAGGAGAGCTGACAGGTCACTCTAAAGGGCTTTCATCATGAGAGTGAAAAGCTAGCGGTTTTGGACAGAAGGGTCAGGCATAGGGTTGAGAGGTCAGGTTTCAGACATCGGGGGTTTGAAAAAGGAAGAGCTGCGTTGTGCTGACGGTGCACTTGTCATTCATTCTGAAGTTATAACATGAGGGGATGTGTCCGGCACATGCACCTGGTATCTGTTGCCAGGCAGCTGGAAGTGGGTGTGGTCTTGGGAGAGTAGGGCGGGGCAGGCAGAGAGAATGATGATTCGCAAACGAGAGGAGGGAAGGGTCACACCATTGGCTCCCTGCAGAGGACGATTTCCAGCTCGCTGCGGTAGAGCTTCCCTCCGTCGGACAGGGCCATGATGCTCTGCTTGTAGCCCGTCAGGTTCTTCAGGTCCACCTCCTGAACAAAAGACAGGGAGGTTAATTATGTCACGCACACTAAGGACTATAGTCCTGTCAAGCGTACATGATTCTTTGGCCCCGTCCCCTTTCAGTATAATGTACAGTAAAGCCATTTCTTTACTTGTTGAGGTGATTCTGATGGGGTTTGTGGCTGCAATGAAGGAAAAAAAATGCTAACCATACTTAGCGTAGCCTCCTAGCATTTGACCCTTTGTGAAGGATGGATAACTCAATATCAGCATCATGATTATATAATAATAATAATAATAATAATAATAATAATAATAATAACGTTCATTTTTAGAGCACCTTTCAAGGTACCCAAGCCACTTAACAATAGAAGAGAGAACAACTAGATAAGGTGAAAAACAAAGAGGGAAAAAAACAACAACAAAAAAACAACTAGGCTACTGATTGGTAGCAAGTAATGCGTTACAATGTGTAATATCTTCATCATATGTCATTCCCGCTTTCATTATTTCACCCATTTTAAGAAAAGAGTGATTGGCAAATGAGATCCGATATTCCCATTTATTTTTGCCGTAGACAAAAAACAAATGCGGATAGAGACTGAAAGACTGAAACGTTTGAGAGGACTGTAGCATTCACTTTGGCTGAATTACTTCCCAGTCACACGTCCTGTGCTTACAAGCAAGATGGATTAGCTGAGCCACAGATTGTGCCAAATCAAGAGTGTACACTTGATTTGGACCAAGGATAGTATTTCTGTCAGCGGGATGCGTTTACTTGACAATCTTAAAGAATGGTGGTAGTGACTTCAGAAAATCTTTCTAATTAATGCCCGTTTGGACCAGTCTCCACATCCTGGCCACAGTTCCAATAGACAACTAACAGACTTTGAAATGCTAGGATCAATAAAGCTAAAATAAGTAGCAAAAGACATCATGGAGTTAAAGCTTCTGATCTGAGCCTTTGCAACTTTGCACCACTGAACCAGAACAATCAAAATCACACTTCACATGCAGCTTGTTTCTGTGGAACGTACAACAAGTAGTAACATGTAGGTATATATAAAGGTATTTCTGCTTTATAATATATGGTGGTTATATATAATACATAGCTGAGAGTGGTAGGAACAATCAGAGGGAGAGGGTATGACATGTGCCAAAAGTCAGAAGCCAGATTCAAACCCACAACGAGTACACGGTACATGCTTTAGCCCGTTGAGCCGTGATGTGTACCGGTATATAGAATACCAGTATACTGAAGACATCATCTCACCTTCTTGTTCTTTTGGTAAAGGTCTCGTAGCAGGGCATCCAACTCCAGCTCGTCGATGTAGCCGTTCCCGTCCTGGGAGAAGGAGACACACAACACACAAGGCTAGATGATGTAGAATGGTTTAAGTCACGGTTTCCCACATTGTGTATAGAACGACACAGGAACTGATAGAAAGTGCACTCATCGGTACAACAGGGGGATCTCTCTCTCTCAGTATACCTAACATGGATGAATTTCATGGCACCTTGCACGCACCAGCCAACTGGCCGTCCAAGAACGACCATTTAAGAAACAATCCCCATTCTGTGTCTTGCAGTTCTATGCAGAGAATCATCTGCGATGCCGAGACACAATTAGGAAACCGCTTCACTAACTAACGAGTTGTGTCTCACAGTAGTGTTAAGACTTTTGAACCAGAAAATATGCCCAAATTACTGGAAAATCTCCCCAGGCGCTGTCACAAAATGATCCTTCCATTCATCCAGGCTCACTCTCATGGTGACTTCAGAAATTAGCGTCTTGCCTATCTAATTATGGTACCTTTGGGAGAGATGCTCTTTCAAGTTCACAAACCAAGGCTGAAGTGCCCTACGTCAGGGGAATACAGCGCCAATTCTCTTCCTTTTTTCCCCGTTAACGCTCCAAGTCACGGGACTAGGTAGAGTTACCGGAAAGTGGAGCAACATCGGGATCAGCCAGCCTGGACGTCTTAGTGCGCGCCGTCATGCATTTAAAAAAATAAATTGCACAAAGCTTTGCACAATTTGGGGCTCTGGCACTGTGAGCCATGTTAGTGTTCAGTTGACCGGCCACAGTTTGCCGTCTGGCCATTCCCTACCCACAATCCCTCAGCACCAGCGACAACAGCTGCTTGCGTTTCAGCTGCAGGGGTTGGGCTCATAACAAAATGATGAAACTAATTACACACGTAAATGCTAGCGCTCCAGTGCTACACGGATTGCTGAGTGTCTAGAAGAATGGACCACAGTGGCTCATCCATAATTGAATGTTCGACCCCGTCTTCGGCGAGTGAGCGAGGGAGTGCGCTTTAGTCCAGTCCGTGACATGAACATGCACGCAAAACCCCCTAGTGCTGTCAAGGAGTTCTTGCACCGGTCCGCATTATTGCCAAGGTCCATATATTGAATAAGGTCAAGACAATGACAACAAAACGATCCAGTAATGCAGAAATTTGGCAACCATAGCATTATCTTTTTTTCTAGAGCCAGGTAAACATTATAAAATATGAAGGGTTTTTACTGCCCCATAGCACAAAATGACCATAATACTGTATGTCCGTGGGGGATGGATGGGGTTGTTGATCAATACCAATGACTCGACGATTACTTCACCGGGTGCTGAGACTTCTGGCTTTCATAACTCACTTTCCAGAACAAAATCTCTCTGCCCATTGGGATTCAAGACATTCCCAATACCCTCCCGTCACATTTTTTTTAGACTGCTCAGTGATGAAGGACGGTGATACGAGTGAGTACCGTTTTCAGCATCACGCATCGTGATATATTACCTCTTCACCGGAAGATTCTGTCGGATCTTTCTAATTAGCTAGCGGATCTCTCTAATACACAAAGGAAGCGGAAAAGGAGGGGTATTTTGTTGAAACTCACCACACCCAATGGGTAGGCTATACCAATCGCCCGCTTCCTGTAGGTCAGACTATAGATTACTTAATGCTACTTTAAAGTGGTAATCTGTCATTTTTATTTTGCTGCCATCTTTGGCGCTAATCACTCATCGCTGTGGTGTTTCTGCACTCCGCTTCCCAGCGATCGCCTGTCAATCGATCAACGTGTCCAACACTGTGCCGGCTTTTTCCTTGGATTTTCTGTCGGTGAAGTTAGGTCGAATCACTACTGTGTCGTATCAGTCAGCGATAGAGAGCGGCAAAATGCACATTTGTTTAAATCAAAGTGTTATTTCTTTAAAGCGAGAGAACATATAGAAAGCAAAACACAATTGAACTAGCGTCTAAACTAAGTAGAGCACTGGCACTGTGCCACAGCCAGCTGAGTTGTTTATTCCCTCAAAATAGACACAGCCTTCTTACAGCTGTGTTGATTATGGTTGGTCTCTCAGGCACACGAAAACTCAGCAGATATCATAAACAAGAAAAATGAATTAGCAGATGTGCAACTTCCATTCTACTCTGCTCTCTTCCCCTCTTCCCTATACTACATCACTCCAGTCATCTCACAACCAAGGTACTAATGGTCTTGTAATATGGAAAGTGTGGTTGAAACGGCCATCAACTGAACCACTGCACAACCACCCCCAGTCATTACACAGGGCCAGGTGGGGAGGACCGAACAACGGCGATGACAGAAGGGAAACTCCAAAACAAATAATGCCGAGTCATCTGGCAAATTTGACTCGAGTCTCCTTGAGTCTCGAGTCTCCTATCTCTGTTACACTATCTCGCCCCGAGTCATCTCACCGTGTTTTATTAGCCTTTCAGATAGTACGGGGAAAACAGCACAGATAAGAACAGGAGAGGAGAGGAAACTATGACAGTATATTATAAGAGACTCAAGCACATCCACTCCATCAGAGCACCTGCTATCTATATCACCGGTCCTCAGCCTGGCGCTCAGGACACCCAAGGGGTCGGGTGTTGCTGTTTTTTTGGGGGGGTTTGAGTGTCGCGGCCCGAAAATGGATGACAGTTATTGATCTGTGTGATTCTATTACCTAACTGCACCAGGTCGCCGCTGATAAACTGTCGCTTACCTTGTCATAGAATGTGAAGATGGCATTGAACTGCTCAGTGGTCAGCTTGACACCCTGTGAAAAACAGAAGGTTTGACTCTGATTGCCAGGCTACAAATCGTCAAAATTGTGCATGCAAAAGGACTTTTTGTTTTGTGTGATCATTTCTTCTTCTTGCCGTGTTTACTTTAAAAAGCTGATGGGAATTGCTCACTAAATTCTGTTCAGCTGGGTTGGAGCGTCACATTTTTCCAGTGCACCTACCTGGAACTTGAGTAAGAAGTTCTCCTGAACAGGGAGAAGCCTGTGGGAGAGGAAGTCTCCATCAGTTATGTAACACAATAGTTGTGGAAGTCTTAAACTGTGAACATCAGAAGGCAATAGACTGAATGTTGAATCAGTATTAGTGATGAATGCTTGAATGTTTTTAAGTCAAGATGCTGTGCAGTCCCACGGTACCTAGTTAGGTGTGTAGTTTAATTTACTACAGTCCTGGAATACTCAGGATAACCACATCATTCATTTATGTATTGTCAAGAAGAACAGATCCACTCTACTATATTGCTATGCTTTGCCAGCTCAATCTAGTTGTAATTAAAACTAAAATATTTTCTCCCCTGCGCAGATTAGCCACGGCATTTGCAAGTTTTACACAGATTATGAGACTGTAACATAGGGCGAGTGAGCACCACTCAATATAGGTGAGAGAGTGCCATGGGTGGGAGTGTGCAGTAGGTGAGACGGCCAATCAGATGGTCATCTTGTCTTGTTGAATACAAGGAAGCATTGTGGGAGTTTAATAAACAATTAAGGTGTTAAGTCAACTATGTTAAATGTTCACAAAGATTGAAGTGTTACTTCACTGTTATCTTAATTAGATACTACTTTATAAACCAAAGAAAGACCAAAAAATATACAATCATTGTATATTGACTTTTTGACCAACTGTCCTGAAATTGGCTCCACATCTGGGAAAAAATGTGGTGAATGAAGAAGGAAAATGCACATTCCACGTTACCTTGCCATCTCTGACAGGCCCAACTTCCCGTCTCCATTCAGATCAAACATCCTGAGCTACAAAGTGGAAGGAGAACATAGACGTGAGAGATTAAAGGGAAATTCCACCAAAATAGACTTGTTAGAGGCTGTTATTGTGAAAAGGTGGACATTTTCCTGACATTTTCCAAGTTCTTTGGATTATTTTTTTTTTAATGGGTTTTAAGTTATTAATTGTCAAGATTAATGTAAATGTGGTCCTATGGGATCACTCAATTGCATTGGCTGACATGGTTGAGAGGAAATGATTTCATGAGTTACGTTCCTCTACCTTTATGAAACATCCACACTATATTTGTCATAGTTCTAGATGTTTAATAGAGGTACAGCAAAGTGACTGTCCATAAAACCAACCATGGATGGTGATCTACCAGGGGACACGTGGATGATTTTGATGTCTATGTTCTCAGGAGTTAACGGGTAAATCTCCCAAACACTTGGTGTATTCCTTGAATTAGAACTGTCATCATCTGAGTTGTAAAAGAGTAAACGCTGAACAACTTTATCTGTGAACGCTCAGGAAACACAAGCCAAGGTGGCTTGTCTTGCTTTGGCAAATCAGGTCAGGCTCTGAGGCTTCCAGGAAGAAGCAGATGTCAGCACATCTGGGCTTTGAACACACAACCTGCAGGACATGATGGGTCGCGACCACTCAGCCGCACAGTGCTGCTTGCGACACCATAGGCCTCTGTTGTCCTCTTGGCCAGATGGACACTGCATATTACCGTGCTAGACTGAGACTGTAATACGTATGTCAGTGCATAGAGGAGTGTGTAATACTAACCTGAGAGTTTTAGCCCTCCAGACTATGGATAGACGCTTCCAGATAACATTGTGCATGTCGGAGTAGAGGAAGTGTCTGTGATGCTTCAGTGTGTGTGTGTGTGTGTGTGTGAGAGAGAAAGTGAGACGGGTGTACTCTTGCAGCCTATGAAATCATATAGGATTTCAAACATCGCTGTGGTTTTCGGCTGGAGGAAATGTGTGTGTATGGTGTGTACACATCTGTGTGTGTGTTTATGAGTGAGAGGGCATCTTACTATGGTCTGTGTGTACTCCTGGAGCTTCTGGTCATCGTAGTGTCTGTTGGCTTTCTCCAGCAGGTCTGACAGGAAGCCCTGAGGACCGAAATAGAAAGATGGTTTGCAGGAAGAGGTTTCATTTGTTGTACAAGGATCTCAGTTCACATGTACTGCGGTTACTGTAACGTTGAATACAAGGCCTTATGGTGGACCGGTGTGATTCTTTCATTACACCAAGTTAAGTAGTTAATGATGTTGGCTAAAATAGGTGGACGTCCCACACTCAACACCCCAGTCAACGCTGGGTATCCCACACTACTAGTGTACATCTGGTTCGTTATAATGTGTAGAGCAGTATAAACAGAATGTCCCTGAAAAAACAGTTCATAGTTGGGAGACCTACAGTATGCATTGACCTATTGTTTCTATAACACCATGGTGTAATTTGCTGAAATCATCCTGCTCATTGCGGCACATGCTTGACCTCTAGATCGGTACTTGGCGGTACAGCTGACAGAAATTGGAAAAAATGTTGTGGTATCAATTTTTTTAAATCCCTCTAAAAGGCCTGAAGGCTCCAAAACAACAAACCAAGTGTGTTTTGTCCAAAATGTCTGATCATTGCTGTCATGGAATGAATCACTTTCTAATAGGTGAAACCTTGGATAGAAAGGATTTGGTTTATCTGGCAACAGTCACAAGGTTACTGATACTGGATATTGACTCTTGCTTCAATAATACTGATCATTTTCAGTTGCAAATTAAACACAACACAACAACCTTTTGTCTTTTTAATCTTTGACTAAATCTGTAATATTCAAGCCTCTTTGCCTGAGATCTCATCTGCATTTTAGCCACACACACACAAAAAAAGCTTTCAAAATGGCACACCTGAGTAACTCATCTGCAGCTGGTCAGCTGGAATAAATGTGATCCCACAACAACCCAAACAGCCTAATGTGAACACGAGACATATGTAATCACTGACCCCATAATGCGTGACTCCCCAGTGAAGCACTTTCCCTTCATACCGTTTGAATTTCCGAAAGGAGTTGGACTGAAAGCGAACAACATTCGTGCTATCTACAAAAGCGTTTTGCATTTGAATCCTCACATGAAAAACACTCGTGGTCATTGGGGGGTTTCTCCCAGAGCAGAGCATTTTAGCTTTCCTCTGTCAAAGCTGCTGCCTGGCTTTACTCACCCATATGCTCCCATTTCTCTCAAAAGGTGAGAAATGCTGCTGAACCCTCTCAAACGTAGTGTCCAGCGTTATTTAACATTCTCTTTACTGACTTACTCTTTACAGTTGTTCAAAGGCCGTTAGTCATACAGATTCAGAGTCAGTATGCTGGGCCTGTCACTGATCATGACACAAGAAATGTGAAGGAATTATAGGCCAGAAATATTGTACTAAGTGAAAGAGAAACTACTTAGGGTGCTTTTATTTTGGAGGATATAGGAGACATCCCACAGATCAAACATACCTTCAGTTCATTTGCTTCAATGTAGCCACTGCGATCTGTATCATATCGTCGCCATGCCTGAAAAAAAAATTAATCCAGTACATCAAAGTCACAAAAACATTAGAAACCAAGAGACAGCGGATGGTCTCTCACACACACACACACACACACACACACACACACACACACACACACACACACACTGATTTACATCTCCCCCCCATATGAATCCTGTCTAATCCACCCCCAGCTTGCTCTTTAACTGCGCTAATAGTTTGGTTTCCTCCAGTGCAGATCAGAGATCAGTCCCAGAGGGGAGGGAACCGTCACAGGTGTAATCAGACCGTTTCCACCGCGGTCCCGTTCTCCCCACATCCGGAGCCGAGGACGAGCAAGGCGGAGAGAGGGGAAGAGAGAGCGGGGCGGGAGAGAAAGTCATTTTAATGAATGTTTTAATCTAGCAGCTGTCCCTGTCCAAAGAAGGGCTCCTTATCAAAGATGGATGGCCATCCCCCTTTCCCCCTCCCCTCCCCTCCCCCCTTCATCTCCTCTCCTCCTCTGGGCTGAGCAGAGAGGAGTTACAGCGGCGTTATCCATTATATATGACTCTGAAAATAGAGGGTTCTGTTTCCTCGTTCTTACCCTTTAAAAACCTCTCTACCCTCTTCCTCCAAAAAAACGACTGATTAATCTCCCTCTCTCGCTTCTCTCCCCCTCTCTCTCTGGTGTTTTTGTTCATGTTCCCGTCGACATTTGGCTTCTATCGCTCACCCTCCGTCCCCCGTTGTCTTCCATTCGGTCTCTCGTTTCATTTTTCCCCACTCTTGACATGACGCGGGACGAGAGGACAAGCCTCTTCCCCTCTTGTAATTGGTTTCGGTGCTATTCTCACGGGGCGGCGGATCTAATACACAGGATGCAATTTTGTCATCTTCTGGAAATATTTTTTGAATAAATGGTTTCCGACCATGGCACCTTTTCAACAGCCCTCGTCTGCACCGCTGAGGGCTTTTTGTCATACCAGAATAGATAAACCTGGGCTGTTCCGGTACTTGCGGGGTACAGCTAACCTATTTCCTTGTTTCTACCGGTCTCTCTTTATGAGTCTTATAATAAAGGTTACAGCCTGAGACAGAGACAGTTAAATAAGCCCCTTGTAAAAGTTGACATGGCCGACATCATGAAAGATGTTGGTTCACCGATGATGTACACGGGGTGGACGGGACGGGAACTGGCTACCTCACTATTGTGTTTCTCCCATTTGACCCTCCTTCTCTGTACGTATCACACATATGTACACAGTCATGCTTGAAAGTTTGTGAACTCGGGAGCTGGTTGTTAGAGGACTGACCTTTTAAACCCCTTAAGTCATAATGAAGATATCCCAAATGCACAAATAAATACACTTCATACACTTCCATTCTTTATTTAATGAAACTCAGCTATTCCTGTGTGCTAAAATATGTGAACTCCTTCAATCAATAACGTGGCTCCTCCGTTAGCAGGGATGACTTGGAGTAAACGTCTCTTTGAGCCACTGATCACTGATCAGTCTCTTCGTCTTCCTGGAGTGTTTTTCTCCCAGTCCTCCTCACAGAGCTGAACCAACTCAGTGAGCTTTGAGGTCTCACATCAACAGCAGCTTCAGCTTCAGGTCTTCCCACAGCATCTCAGGTGGATTAAGGTCAGGACTTTGACTTGGCCAATCCGAATCACTGAACTTCTTCTTCCTGAGCCATTCTTTGGTTGATTTGCTTGAACGCTCAGGATCTTTGTCTTGTTGAACACACGCTTTCGTCTCAGCTTCAGCTTTCAGACCGATGGCCTGATGTTCTGTTCAAGGCTTCTCTGGTTTCCCTCAGAATTCATGGTTCCCTTCATGATGTCGAGTTGCCCAGACCATGACACTCCCACCACCACGCTTGGCCGTAGGGAGAAGGTTGTTTTGGTGGAGGGCAGTTCTGGGTTGTTGCCAAACATAGCATCTTTGATTGCGACCTAACAGTTCAGCTTTGGACTCATCTGTCCAGAGAACAGACGTCCAGAAATCCTCAGGTTTGTCCAGGTCGTCTCTGGCAAAGTTAAGAGGGGCAACTTCGTTCTTTGCAGACAGTAGAGGTTCTTCTTGGCATCCCTTACATGAAGGCCATTTCTATTCAGTCTTCTTATTGTTTATCGATGCACAATGACATCGGGGGGTGTTCCACAAAGCAAGCTTACCACCTTAGCCAGGCTTATTTCATTCAGACAAAGTGAAATAAGCCTGGCTAAGGTGGTAAGCTTGCTTTGTGGAACACCCCCCAGATGTAGTAATGGAGGCTTGTAGATCTCTGGGTGTTATTCTTGTGTTGTTTTTTTACTTGTTTTAATACTTATAGTGATATTGGTGATATTTTAGAAGGACATCCTCTTCTAGGCAGAGTCTCTGTCATGTTAAATGTTCTACATTTGTATATTATCTGTCTCACAGTGCACTGATGTAGCCCAAATCCTTTTGATAGGACTTCCTAACCTTCCCCAGACTGATGCTCACTCACTACTCTCTTCCTTTTCATTTTACAAAATGCACAATTTCTTTTAAGACATATGAAATTGATAAATACAGATCCTTTATTTCAGTTAAGAAAATGTCCAATGAAATAAGGATTGCATGAAAAAAGTCAAATTCTCTGTAATTGCACAAGGGGTTCACACACTTTTTTTCTCTAGTAGCGAGGAAACACTGGAACGTGATGTTCTTTGAGCAAATTCACAGATAGACTCTGATACAAACTGTGAACCACCAATTTATTATTTGTTTTACGTCCTTTTGCTGTTTGTGGCCAAATTTGAGTTAAATTCATACTCTATATTCTCTGTGTAACATATAAAATAGAGTGTGACATTCACACTCACAAGGGACAGCAGAGGGTAGTTGCAGTTGCGAGTAACTCGCATTGTGAGAGCAGAGGGCTTTAAGGTGCGTGTCAAATCAAATCTGTCTCTCTCTGCTTTCGACTATCTAAATAAAAGTAAAATATGACCAAAATAATCTTTTTTTTTTTTTTAAATGAATAAATAACACACTTACTGCCATGAACTCAGCACTGGAGCTGACAAACTCTCTGAAGCAGAGCAAGAAGTTCTCTTCAGTCGGAAGGATCTGGGCCAGCTGGAGGAGCGAGAGAGGGAGAGTGAGAGGTGGGATGGTGAGAAACAACATGATGGAGTTCATAGGCTAGGAGACAGGAGACGGAGACAGGGGAGGTTTTTGTCTATGAAAGCCCCAAATGGGCATCGCAGACATAAATAATAGAGTACCATAACCTCAGATGCTGGGCTATGCTCAAGTTAGAATCATTTTTAAACAGAAATCTTGGATTTTCAAAAGAAAGCTTCAATTAGGACAATAGAGCCCAAAAGTCATGCAGGTGTATCATATTGGTGGAGGTTTACTGATATTGCAAAAGGATTTTTTTTCTGTCACAAATGCATGTGAGAGTAAAAAGTGCTCCTCTTTCATCTCTTTCAACTGAAATTAGATCCCAAAACGTTAGAATTAAGGGTAGGAAAGCAGCAGCAGCACACTGACACCCCATAGAGATCATTGCAAAGAATGTACTTGTGGAGCTGCATGGGGTATTGATCGGGCTACTGAAGCCTCCGAGTTGCATCCCAGAATTAATCCTCCTTTTTTTTGCACCTCTAACTCTGCCCTCCATAGAAAGGGGCGGGGGGGGCTGAAATGTTCTTTTCTACAATTGATTTGGAGTCAATGGAAACCACAGACTTTGAGGAACAACAGAGCCTTACCTCAGACATCTCAATTCGTCCATCTTTGTTCTTGTCAAACTTCTGCATGAACTCCTTCATCTTTTCTCTGAATGTGGGGTTTGTAGGGTCCTGTGAAATACACACACATGCACACATGCACAAACGTGCTGAATACCACCGACATCAGAGTCAGAAAGCCTCTCTCTGAGTTGTATCTCTGCGGACTCACCACCCCTGCTCCTCGCCGGGCGACCTCCAACTCCCTGAAGAAGTTCTCCAGCTCCTTCCCCTCGATGTAGCCGTTGCCTAGGGGGGAGAGGGAGAGGGCTATTTTAAAATGACTGAAATGCAAAGAAATCTCATCAGCATGACGTTCAGACGTGGTTACAGTGTCAAACGGATACCACTGAAGCTTCATTCTGCCCTGGTATTGATTCAAACATGAGCCTTTATCAATAACCCTCTTCCTTCTTCCCCTCCGTCTTGGTAGATTAGACTATTGACTAACAGAATGCAAACTGATCACTCCTCTAAGATTGTGTGTGTGTGTGGGGGGGGGGGGCGTACTTGCAAGGAGAAGCTATATATGGAAAACTGCTTTTTTTTTTTACATCTTTGAAGGTGATGATCTACAGGCAACTTCTTTTAGTCGGTCGATATGATCAATATCGCCTGCAGCAGGGATGGGTTTGGTAAATGGGACAAATCATCATGGGTGTGCTGTAATGAACAAAAGATTAGTGATCATTTCCGCAACCCTTTATATCCATTTCTTTTTTTTGGGGGGGGGGGGGGGGTCACTACCTGAAGTTCTTCTTCATAACGTGATCATGTCTGTCAAACTGTCATTTTGTCAACAAAGGACCGAAGCTACCTCCTGTCCTTCAGTACTTATGTCAATCTGTTTGAACTGTACATCATTTTGTCATAGGTGTTTTTTTTCAGTCTCATTTTAGATTGAAACTCCCGAGATGCTGTTAAGTACAGGTAAGTCAGCCATCTACATTGTTTTGTGTATTCAGGTACACGGGGGTGGATTGAACGTGTCTTGCTCCGGCCAGGTAGGGTATGAAACCCGGAGCCAATACAGTATCAACAAGCGAACTGAGTGGTCGGACAGATGGCTCCAAACGATGTGACTGGCTGCTTCAATAAAACCCTGGAAGGCAGAGATGCCTCATTAAACACTAACAGAGATTATCCTGCCATCCTCTCTCCTCTCTCTCTCTCTCTCTCTCTCTCTCTGTCATCTATCTCCTTCTCTCTATCTAACCAACATCTTAGCGTCTTTGTTCTATCCACAGAAGTTCTGCGCGCGCGTGTGCATGTGTGTGTGTGTGTGTGTGTGTGTGTGTGTGTGTGTGCGCGCGTGTGCGTGTGTGCGTGCGTGCATGTGTGTACGTGTGCGCGCGTGCCAATTGATGTTGTTGTCAAAACTCATGAATACCAGCTCTGCCGTTTGAATAAGTGGGACAGCGAAATGCCTCTCTGCTGTAGAGCCTCGTCTCCTGTGGGTTTTATTGACATTTACTCATCGCTAGTACTCCGGAGAGAAATCGCCTGATAATTAAACAAAGAGTACGACATGATTAATGACTAGACAAATTGCATAAAATCACAATAAAAAAAAATAAAAAAAATAGATGATGGATATTTTATGAGCGAGGACTGCCGCGTGTTCAGTGACTGCAGCGATAGATCCGCGTGCGTATGGGAGCATCTGTTTGGGCCCGCGCTGTGCTTACTCAAATGTGGACTAAGTACTGTCTGTTCCAAACTTTGCCTCCGAGCTAAACCCATATGCTTAATGTACCCTATGGTTTTTCTAACAAAATGCCACATGTGCTGTGGCCTAATTAGTAATTACATCCATCGTGTCCCCATATTGCCACCAAACTATAAAGTCAACCAATTTCCAACGGGCACAAACCCACACAACCTTCTCCTGTACTCCGTTACAGCAAATATCAAAGCTACTAATTCACAAGTTCTTTTAAATGTCAAAGAACTACTTTTATGTACTTAACATAGAGCAAAGAAAGTACTCCTGTGCTGCACATGAATCTGCACGCCGTTCGTATGTTACTGCACTCTGCATCATCCTGTGGCAGCACAGCACTTAGGGCCTGCACAAAACTGGCAACATAAAAGGTTCACAAAAAATATTTTTTGGCTCAAATCTCTTAGAGATACTGCGTCACTATTCCCAGTAGTCGCTGGTAAAGACCCTTTATTCTGGTTTTAACTAAAATCCATCCAACACAGGAAAACTCTCAGAGTGGGCAGCTGTGCCAAGTGAGCACATATAAGCCCATATGTTTATCTGCGTTTCAAAGGAGAGTGCAGTCCACCCATTAAAAATATATTCTTTATTGAGATCAGGGCTGGGTTCAATTCACGGTCAATTCAGGAGATTTAATTCATTTTTTTCATATCCATATCCAAGAAATAACTGGCAACAAATGCTGTGTGATTAGCAGAGGAGTTGCTGTTTCTTTCCCCTGAGATAGCGGGGAAGATGAGAGGGACAGGAGTGGAGGAGAAACAATCCAGATGAGATTTGATTCTAGGCCAGCAGGGGAATATGTGGTTTCATCATCTCTTGGTGCACTGCCTCCTGTGTATTTTTATCTGCTACTCAGATGTTTACTCCATCTCAACTAACAAATTATCTCTCCTTTCTCACAGTGCGGGCTGAAGATGCCTGTAGAAATCAAACACTGTAGCCAAATCCATTGATGCACTGGTTGGATTTGATTTGCAAAGTGGGTTGTTGCAAACTGCGGTATGGAAAAATCTATTCAGTGGCAGGGCTCGTGCACCTGGACTCAATAGACGTTTGGACTGATGTCCTCAGACATGGTCAATGCAAGCCAATACAAGAGATGTGGTAAATCAACTTTGCCTTTATACTTGTTCATATAGAAGAGGAGCTTAGCTGCAAAGGGCCTCCACCCCACTCCCCATTCCACCTTGATTTCCCTTGGGAATACATTTCAGCATGAGCACAGGCCGAAAAACACTAAGCAATCCCCAGAGTATGTAAAGGAACCAGATGCAACAAACTTCTCCGCTCTGCACTTGTCTTTTGGACATTTCTGGAAAGTTCTGTTTGGCTGCAGAACCAGCTGCACTTAAGACCTCTGGTTCCTCGTTGTTTGCCGATTATATAGTGGGCAAGTCTAACTGGTCAGATAGATGTACCAGCCCTCGGTGACTAATTACGCTTCATGGTGAAATGGAATTAGTTGCTTCTGCCAGCCAAGTAACCAGGGAGCTTGTTAATGGCATCAGTTAGCTGTTACTTACCAATTATATGGCACCCTAAAGAGCCCGTGGGTTGTATAGGATAAAGTACTTGTCCCAAATCTCTAATAAAATTTGTTTAAAAAAAACAAAACAATGTGTGACAGATGATGGATTGCTAGGTACACAGACACAAATATTTGCACAGAGGACAGAGGGACAAGAGGAGAGGCGGACCAAGAGAGACACTGAGAAAAAAGGAGAAAGGGAAAGAGATGCAGAGGGAAGAGAGGAGGGGAGGGGAGGGGGGGGGGTCTTTGAATAAATGAGTGCTTCTGTGTTGGCTCATCTGGGACAGTGTTATGTACAGACGTCACATCATAAATCCACCTCCATCTCTCACCGTTTTTCTCCTACAGGCTATTTCCGACATCATTCTGTAAAGGGCTCCAAGTGATTATTGACACAACTTCAAACGAGCCTATTTTGGGTCGACTGTTCCTTTAAATTGGAATCGGACGCGAATGCGACGGGCAGCAGCGACCACAGCCGCTTACTGGTGTAATCATCCAAAATTAAAACGATCATAGGCTTTTTATCCACACGGGGCATTATTGACACAACCCCCCCCCGCGCCCTTGCTCTGACACTTGAAATCAGATGCGTTCATTCCTGAGGCAGGACAAATGTCGGGACGACGTCGTTTGGGCAAGTTTGTGAGGAGGACAGGTGCGCGTCTCTCCCAGCCCCACGGTGATATTGGGATAATAGTGGTGTAGTGGACGGTAACCCCACCTAAACTCAACTTTCACCCGCATTTTTATTGGCGGAAAACAGTTTACGCCACATTACTATGCTGGCATACATCATACTGATAGGAAATTCCCAGTCAGTGACGTGTTGATGTGAATTATATGGGGATATTAAGGAGAAAAAATATGTATAAATAATCTTTTTCCGGAAAAAATAATGGCTTTTTTTTTATTGGTGGTTGTTTGCCTTATGGTATATGTATATATATATATATAATATATTATATTTACTCCATATCCCCCCCTTTTTTCACTGGGAATAAGTTTATACTGCGTGGAGGGGAGGGCAGATCTTTAAAAATAAGACTGCCAAATCTCTCCATCAACGAAAATGAAAAACAACCAAAAAGCAATAAAGAGTGAAAACTCCTCATCGTTTAGGCTGGCTCAGCATGGGCATGATGGAAAAGCCTAAAAAAGAAACCACGCAACCGCTGTCCGTCTCGGGAGTGGTCTGCATCAATAATTCATTTGAGAAATGTCGAACTTTTCAAGGGTTGCAGTCATTTAGGGGCCGTATGGGAGCTACTAAAACACCATCAACTAGTATCAGCTGTTAAACAACAGTACTTTCATCAAAACAGTTTCATCACGTACAAAGCAAGGAAACGATAGGATAGCGACTATCATGATTTCCAGTGCCTTAAATCACAAAGTGTCCCCCTAACTAAAAGTCCCTATAATATTCCTATAGGGACTTAGTTTCTCTGTGGTGCTGAATAGTGATCTTATGGTACATTTTATAAACTCTGATACCACTATAATATTCCTCTAATATTTCTAAACTATAGTTTGTATTTTTTGTGATATTGTATTTTTTCTTAATAAGGGCACGCTTTTCTTTTATGCCTTTTATCAGATCCGTTTTATCTGACATTTCATTCATAGATTTGTCATGCATTTTCAGTTTGGATAACTTTTGCCGAAAGAAAAACATAGGTGGCCTACCGTCAGCATCGAAATGTTTCCAAATGTCAAGGAACTGGGATGCGGTGACCTCGGCCAGGTGCAGGTGAGGAGGCTGCTGTGGTTTGTTTGCCATGTTGTTCTCGACAGATACAGTAGATCAGACGACAGAAAATCCGACTCGAACTTTTCTGCTCCTCTGTTCAAACACAACCCACACTGTGGCTCCCGTGCGCTGCCCGGCGCTTTTTAACCCCGGCGAGGAGCCTGCAGCACCGCCGCTCGGCCACTGGGGGCGCGCTGTCACCAGCAACATCTATCTGTCTGTCTGTCTGTGTGTGTGTGTGTGTGTGTGTGTGTGTGTGTGTGTGTGTGTGTGTGTGTGTGCGCGCGCGCGCGCGCTATGGGTATTTCAAAGCATGATATACTTGCGTGATAGGATGTCTTGGGCACTGCAGTGGTGGATGGATTGTTGTGTGCTCTGTGTGCGCGTGTGTGACAGACGTGTGTCTGCGCGTGTGTGTGATCAGTTGTGGTTTGCAGAATCCTGCGTGTGTGTGTGTGTGTGTGTGTGTGTGTGTGTGTGTGTCTGTACCCATATGCGTGTGTGCATGTGCGAGTGTGTTTGTGCTACATCTGTGTGTGTATCTAAGCGTGCAGCTCCCCGAGCCTGTCTGCCAGTGCGCGAGGCTTCACAGAGTTAATTAGAACTCACACACTAATCACATTTCCCACACAGCCTCTAGCCAGTAGTGATTAGCCCACATAATAAATGTAAATTAGGGAAAAACCTTTTTCATTAATGGCGAGGCTGCTGCAGTAGGGCAAGCACAGCCACATCTTATTAGCAGAATCGGAATTTTAAAAGATCTACTCATATTTCTTCATCTCATTTACTGAAAGAGGCGATAATATTCAAGCCAAAGTAATAAGACTATAATGAGCAGGAGGACAAGTTTCCCCAAAAGCATTACCCTGCAGTTGGGTAAAAATCATTATATCTAAAGTCAGTTTTTCTGGGATGAAGAAAATCATTCTTATTTTTCAATCGACTCTTTTTTTTTTTAAATTGTAGAATGAGTTTTTGGATGTGTTTTACAAGCCCTAAGATGACGAAACTCACTCCGGGTTTAAATGACCCAGGAGTGAAAAATGAAACCACCAACATTGTAGTTATGTGTTTTTTTTAATACGACTAATTGTGTCATCACAGGTAGCCATGATAAGTACTATAACATCTTCTCAAGATCAGTTAAGCCCAGTTGTCAAACACACAATTCAGTTCAAAACCTTTATTTATATATTATACATAGCACTGTATTTTAGAGCCAGTCAGGAGCTCAGGTTAGAGGTTTGCTCTTGAAACAGGATGCCTGTCCTCTTCAACTCCATTACTGAGATGCTATTTGGACCACCCTGCAGGTGGTCGGTGATAATGTCTCATCAGGTAACAAAGAGGAAGACAGGGCTGTCATTAACACTAACACTGCTGGATCTTCATCATGGTTCAGCATGTACAGTGAATTCAGGGCTTGCATGCTGGAGGAGGCGGAGGTTGAGGGCAGGGAAATCACTGAGACCATCAAGATGATCAACTGTCCATCACAGGTGTTTCGTTGCATTCGACCCACCACACCGCCAGGGGGGTGGAGCAATAATGTGTCAGTGCTGAGTTGGATCTTATTGTAGGCAGTATGTGAAAGTCACCGGCAGTATTACTTACGGTGTAAAAGTCACACGCACTAACACCGGCGCCGCTGTACTCGGTGACACGGTGGGCTCAGGTACGCGACAGTGCGAGAGAACAGTTTGTGTGTGCGTGCGTGTGGCAGAGAGAGAGAGAGAGAGAGAGAGAGAGAGAGGGAGAGAGACAAAGACCGAGTGTGTGACAGTGTGTGACAGTATTTAAGAGTGTAAACTCAGCAGAGCTGTCCCGCTCTATTCCCCCAGCCTCTCTTTTCACCCCGTAATAATCAATAGCAGGCCCTGGGCTCGGTTGGCACGGCAACAATAGATAGCTCATCATTACATTACAGATCAGGGCTGTCGCATATGTGTGCATATGCACTCTCTCATGCACGCGCACACCGCCTTGACTTAAAGAGCTCATGACAGCTGAGCAATGGTCCAGCGTCCCTCCTTTTTCAAGTCTCTTTCATTTTGTCTTACTTGCTATCTCTTCCATCTCCATCGCTCATGTATTCCTTTATCCCGCCTCTCTCCCCTCCTCAAACTGTCTCTCCGCCCTATCTTCACCTCTCCTATCTCACTCCCTTTATTTACTCCTATCTCCTGTCTTCATCTGTCTGTTCCCGTCCTCTCCCCCCCTCCGCCCCTTCTTCCCTCCATTCAAAGCAGATACAGCCTGGCCATTTGCATCCTCTGCGAGCACCTTGCTGGACGTCACGCTTTTTCTGCAGCGAGGCCGCCGAGCTGCATTGCATCTGCGTGAAAGTGTGTAGTATGGTGATGCAACCCACTAGTGAAAGCAATCCAGCCCCGTAGGTGTTGCTGTTTCCGCTGTCAGGCTGCCTGGTTCGCCCTATTAATATTTCAGATCTGCCGTATGAATTATGTAATGGACAGGAGCAGGGCACGGGGACCGCCACCCCCACTTAGCTTATTCTCACCGCGTCTCCCGTCTGCTTGAGGTGTGTTTTTTTTAACTTTTTTTTTTACCCGCGAGGGGGTCGAGCGGGACTGAGCGACAGTTGATGTGTGTGTGTGTGTGATGGGAGAGCGAGATCGAAGCGACTGAGTGTGTTGATATGGTGTGTGTGTGTGTGTGTGTGTGTGTCGCGGATGGGAGGGGAGTGCGGCCTCTCCTTTATCTTCCTGCTTTTCACGGATTCCTCCCTGTTCATTGATCATCGTTATTGATGGTAGTGAAAGTAACTCCTTTTCTCCTTGGAACAAACCTTAACATCCATATTGATTGATTCCCCTACACACACACACACACACACACACACACACACACACACACACACACACACACACCAGACAAACATAGATACCATGACAGCAAAGTGTACAATTGTGTAGGTTTTATTTCAGAGCTGTGATATCTTGTATGAAAATACATTCTGTTTTAAGTCATCAGAGGCAGAAAGGCGTTACCTTTTGTATGTGTAGTCTAACCTGTGACATTAAAGGGGAATGCCACCTCATTTAAGAATACATAGATGCCATTGGAGTGTATTGGAGTCTACTTGAACCCGTGACCCGTCATGAAGAGCTGCCCTGTACACAATGAACTGGAAAACATCCACTTGGCTTTTCTGGAGATGATGGTACATTTTAGGGTTCAGACCTGATGATACTACTATACAACAAAGCAATCATGGGTCTAAAAATGAATTGTTCGCATCTGCAGAATCAGTGTCCTATTCATTGTGTATGGAGCAGCCCTGGCTCTTCTACTTTGATCGTATGGCGTGTTATTCTCCTCCTGAGTGGAATTCCCCTTTCAGACTTCAGCATTAGCACCTTAATCGAAAGCCTGGTGTATGCAGCGTCTCAGAGGTGGCCCGCTGATCTAGGATCACTCTGGCTTCTCGGGCTCTAATGAATGAGCCGGTCAAGGGAACCTGGCAGGAAGGTCCCAGATCAGTGGCGAGGAGATTGAAAAATGCAGGCCCAGGTATTACAGCCCTGCTTGATATTACAGTTCCAGTGTTTTGGAGTGCAAATAATTTGGATCCAAACACAATCCACTACAGAAAGACCTTCATACATCACTACTGCTGGAACACACTTGCACTTTGGCTATTTCTTTCAGATTATATTGTGCAGAATATATATTATTTTACTATTTTACAATTATATATTATTTTAAATCTAGAGATCCACAAGATTTCCACAAGACACAAAGCTCTCTATTATATTGGACCGGCTTTTTAGACAATGATTCAGATAAACCCTATGCTCCTTTTGTATGCCCCCCCCCCCATTCAACCATTCAACACACTGGGCCCAGTGTCATTATTAATAACAAGCAACTAAAAAAGAAAGTTAAGTAAGTCCCACTTGGTCCCATTGATCCTGAAAACAGGATTTATGTTTGATCACAAGAATGATTCTATATTCTGTAATGACTAGGTATTATTATGTGGGCTTATTTCTGACATTAAGCCTACAGGAGTAATGGACCCGTGGCTCTGGTGCCGTGCAGGAGTGTACACTACTCTCACACAAGGCAAAAATAAGACATATGTGTTTCAGTAACAGATACAGGTAAGTATTGCTCTATAACCGATGTGTTGAGTTCGCAGCTTGTTAGTGATAACTAGCAACCCTAGCATCAAATCAAACAGCGGTAGTAATAAAAACAAAAACAAAAATCAACAACACAGTTTTGCCAAGTCTCTGATTTGGACGCTCCCTTGTAATAAAACGACTTCTAATCATAACGCAAGCATCACATTTTCAAAGTTGTGATTATTAACTTGCCAATGACCATGAAGCTATGAACTGCCGCTGACTAGACCACTGAATTAACAGCTTTCCCGCCTTCTGATTGAACCCCATCCCATTTTAAAAAAAAGATTCCCCAGCAGATCTCAAACGAAGAGTAGAATGCGCTAGATTTTGGCAACGAGGTGGCTGATGAGCCTCTGGAGGTCCTGGGTTCGGCGGATGGTAGTCGCCAGCACCTCATCGTGATTCGCTCTCTCCTCACTGGCATAATCTGTCACCACCTTGTTGGTGATGAGGGACAGACCCAAGACGCGCATGCCGCAGTGGCGAGCCACGACCACCTCTGGGACTGTACTCATACCTGGGCAGAGGGAAGAGCAACACACACACACACACACACACACACACACTGACTCAAAGTGGTAATTCACAGGGAGCTGGCTTTCGCAAAGGAGAGAAAGAATGAGAGGGAGGGGAAAGGAAGGGACAGAGTCGGGGTTGTGAAATGATTTGGGTGTGGGAGGGTCACACACAGCGCTAAATAATAAGTGTACAAATGTAAACCTTCTATTAAATGTTAACAAACTCATTAAGTCTGTTACAGGTGTGCTTCCATTAGTTTGAAACACAAATGGACCTTTTGGACCTTTTGGACCTTTTGGACCTTTTGGACTTTCAGGTCATCTTCACACAATTGTTGATTATGTATGAAGATATGAATCGCTGAACTAATGATGTTTTTCCATTTGACAATGCCATCATGATGATTGATTCATTCAAAGCGGCATCTTTTTGTTTTCTTTTGCTGTCCGTGCAAACTCAGCCTCACACAGTGCTATGGGTACATTTTGATGTTGACGGTAAAGATGGTGCCGAGCAGTACTTACTATTCCTATTGTTATTGAAATTATGATTTCTTTCACCGGAACCAAAAGGACTGTACCCTTCTATTGCTCAGTCAAAAAGGGAGAGGGGAGATTGCAGCTGCACCTTTTCATACTTTTTTTGCCGATAATCTGTCTGCGGGGACACCACAAGGTATCACAGGTGCATGTAAACAGCGTAACCTGAAGACCTTTGCGATTGTGGACATTCAGTGTGATTGTTGTATTGCCGAGCAGCTGCCCCAGCCTTGTCAGTATCCCTTTAAGTGAGCACGAGGGAGCCATACTAACCCACAGCGTCAGCCCCGAGTAGCTGCAGGGCTCTGCACTCTGCAATGGTCTCGAATGTTGGTCCAGCCAGCATGCAGTAGACCCCTTGCTGAAGGAAGGTGCCGCAGCCCTGCTCCTCCGCTGTCTTCCTGGCCAGAGCACTCAGCTCACGGTCATATGCATCGGACATGCAGGGGAAACGCACTCCAAACCTGAGGAGACACACTAATGAATGAGTGGTACATAACAATAATCTATAAGATACAGGTGTAGCCTTTTCACATGCTTGCTGCACTGTTGCTGGTGCACTGATACTGGGATAACATCCAGTGAAAGTATTTGCTTTGTATCCGTAGCCAACGTCCACTGATATTCAGCTATGTGTTCTTAACTGGTATGAACACCAGAGATGGTAAACTATAGCTAAGAGCAGAAACAAGTCCATTATCTTTAGGGGAAGTTACAGGGGCTGGAACTGGATGTGTTTTGATTCCTCCTGGTCCCCGACTGCCAAAATTTGCAGTCTCCCAGGACGACCGTTACCAAAACTCTGTCCAATTAAGATACTTAGGAGCCTATTTGACTTTTGTCTTCCAGCCCTGGTTTGCTTGTAAATTGGGCAGTGTGAACCTGAACAAACCAAGTACAAAAAAGGTAAACCTTTCCACTATGGTTTGGACCAAAAGAAAACAAACTATAGGTGTGAGTGTTTGGTTACAGTAAATATAATTCTAGAGACTGTATGTAACTATATGACATGTAAAATAACTACCATGTGTACCGTGTGTATGTGTGTGCATGCTCTACCTCTCATCGTTGTGCCCACACAGCGGGTTCTGCCCAGCGAAGCCTGGCATGTTGATGTGGTCTTTAATGAGCATGATGTCGCCCACGTTGAAGCTGCTGTTGAGCCCCCCCGCCGCGTTCGTCACGATCAGCGTTTCCACGCCCAGCAGGAAAAACACTCGCAACGGGTATGTCACCTGGAGAAAACATGTCACGCTTGAGAGACAGACACCGTCGTCTTTTTTGGGTCAGAAAGCCAAGCATCTACGTGGGCTGATGTCGCCGAGAGACCGTAGGATTTTCATCAGGTCCTTGTTACACTGTGCACGTCTAAAACACCTGCGCTAGGCTGAAGGCTTATACTGTAAGTTTTTTTTACATTTCATAGTTCTGTTTAATTCATGTGTCTTGCTAGCTCAGATGATAGATGATTCATTCCATAAGGGAAGTAGTAGGCCTTATTAACTGTATGTGAGCAGTAATGTTATTTGTTGAAGTGGGGAGCTATCATTGGTGATTTTATTTTATTACATGCATGCATGTGACTAGAGCTACGGTCGTTTTCACTTGTTAAAGATTATTGTTTTGTTATATCTCCTGAAGAACGTTTGAGAGAGAAAAACAGACTACCCCGTCTAGTAGTCTAGTAGTTAATTTTAGGGATTTTATTGAGCCCTTTCTGCAAAAGTATGACACATGAGAGAGTATGGGAGTAAGTTTATGAGGCAGATTCAAGCCTTCAGTGTCATAAGCACACACTGGGAATGCACTTGCACTTTAACCCACTTTAACCCGCCGTTCTACCAAAACTTCCCAGAAACACTCGATTCTTTGATCGATCACTTTGTCTGGTGAAAGTGTGTCTCTTGTCTTGATTGGAATCAAGTCTTTTGGGGTCCAGTGCAGTATGCCTTAAATGAACCATAGCAATTACTAATTTAATTTAACCAGCCAGAGGCATTGAACGTGTCACCTGAGAGTCTCAATTGGATGGAAGAGGACCATAGTACTTCTGACCTACATCTACATATAAAACTGTATTTTATTGATTCAGCTGCATTATATGGACCATTTTATATGGTTACAACACATCATAGCTAGCAATAAAAGAAAAACAGTATTCAGTAACTACAACAGGTCAAAGGCCAGACAGTGATAAACTGGCTGGTTTTCTTATTAAAGACAACACCTGCTCTCCAGCTGTTAATTCAACATACTTAGTAAAACGTTAGCCAAAGTCACCTACTCTAAAGCACCAGGGGTCAAAAGCCAACTAAACTGTTTGGGTTGTTACAACTAGACTGGGGATAAAACATTTCCAAAAGGGTTCCTACTCTATAAATTCAAATTTCCCTATGATCAAGGATTAAAGAAAGCAGTTAAATTTGAGCCTTTACATTTATTTTGTCATTAATTTTAAGTTATTACGTTCCAAAAACAACATTTTTTACAGGCAGTTTGACATTAGCTCTAGTTATATATCATATGACTAGAGCTAATGTATTATTGGACTCTTTAAACTCACATGTCCGTGTGCGCTGGCTTCTTCCGTGACAAGAATAGCAAATAAGTTTCTGTACACCTGAGTGGTAGAGATTACATTTTCCATTTGGATCTGAAGTTGAAAAACTAGAGTCTTAAGGAGACTGGGAGAGATTTCTCCAACGTGGATGACAAATCCCTTCTCAAGCTCCCAGTTTTTGTTCTCTTCCTTTTATATGTCTTTCACTTCAACAAGGTGTCAAAATACACAAGCAAGGTGGTTTGTGACAGAAATCCACTTTAAGTACCCAGAGACAAAAAACAGCTTGCAAATAAGACAGCTTAGAGTAGTAACTGAAAGATATATAAATCATAGATTCTGTGTGGTATTATATTTGTAAAGCTATTAGTAATTCTTTTAAAATCTTTTTCAATTTATAATTTGAGGTATCCGGCTGACATTCTTTTCCAGTGTTACAATGGAGCAAGTGAATAAGTCTGCATCTCTGCATTGCCTATTTTTCACAAGGAGATCATCAAAGTTTAATTTAATCTAATGTAATTCCAATATAGCAAGTAGCCAATCCAAGGGACAAACAATACAATGCTAAGATCTAGCAAAGAATAGAGGATTCTCAGTTCAGCAACTCTTGCTAAATCCTAACTATATGTATCTCTTCATTCCAGATATGTGCTGTGGCAGGTCACTTCCTGCTCACCATTATCAAGGATAAAACTACCTGCCAACCAGTAATAACCTGCTAAAAATGATCATGCATTTACCAGCAGGTTTTTTTATGGAGACAGCCTAATAGACAAGGGGTTACTGGGTTGAACCCTAATAGCAACAGAGTGTCTAATACTGATAAAGCGTCCAATAATTCCCATGTACTAACCTCGTCTGAGGGTGCAAGTAATAATAGGTAGCTAACATTACAGGAGGTATTGAGATACAATTCATAGGCTTCCAATCTGCCTGCCACTGTAATTGTGAAGCTTTTACACAGCCTTATATCCAGAACATACTGTAGACTCTGTTTCATCACTTCAGGACTAAACTAGCTCACCGTGTGTATGTTGTTGTGGCCCTCGGACTAAACTAGCTCACCGTGTGTATGTTGTTGTGGCCCTCGGGACTAAACTAGCTCACCGTGTGTATGTTGTTGTGGCCCTCGGGACTAAGCTAGCTCACCGTGTGTATGTTGTTGTGGCCCTCGGGACTAAACTAGCTCACCGTGTGTATGTTGTTGTGGCCCTCGGGACTAAGCTAGCTCACCGTGTGTATGTTGTTGTGGCCCTCGGGACTAAACTAGCTCACCGTGTGTATGTTGTAGCCCTCGTAGAAGTGGAAGCGTCCCTGCATGCAGACACACTGACGACCCTGCAGCCTCCCGAACACCAGCTGACCCGCATGGCCCGGCACTGCACAGTGCACAGATGGGCAGCTGTTAGGATGCTGATGTACAGTATACGCACACACACACACACACACACACACACACACACACTTACCATACATTTTCTCTTATTCTAACTCTCACGCTAACCTTCCCCTATCTCCTCATCCACTCACACACACACACACACACACACACACACACACACCAACACACACACACACACACACACACACACACACACAACTACACCCTACCGGTGCTGTTGGGGAAGCGTGGGATGTCCTTATAAGGGAAGGCGGTTTTGTCGTCCAGCAGGTCAGCCAGGCCGCCCAGTCCTGAACCGCAGATGATGGCCACTTTAGGACGCAGCTCCGTGTGGGCCAGTAACCAGTCTGCTGTCTCCCTGTAGTCCTCATAGCTATAGCTGAAAGGAACAGAAAATAATAGTGATTCATGTCAATTAACACCAAATCATGTCTCAGATATGAATAAATCAATTAGTTGTTGCATCAAAAAATCATGATCATCCCTCACAACATCATCATAATCACTTGCAGCATCATCATCGTCATCATCACTCACAACATCATCATCATCATCAAGCAGTTATTATATGAATACTAATCAACATCATTTTCATATTTATGATTTGGATGCAATACTGATAGATGTTAAGATGAGATGAAACTTTAATGATTCCTATGGGGGAAATTAGGCCATTGCATTAGCAAATAGCAATAGGATACAGCAAGAAAAAAACCCAAGAAAAATAGAATAAATAAATAAAAATAGAATATAGACTGTAGCACATAAACATGCACAACTGACAATTCCAGCAGTAAAACATGGTAGGTAGAACATCTGAATGAAAAGTATGGATTACAGCATTATATACAAAATAACAACAGCAGAATTTAATGAGAAAAAAAGAGAAAGAATGAACACAGATTATTTATTATGTGAAAATACACCAAGAAATATGAAATATATGCATTACAAATACCAAACCAATGCTCATGAGTTGATGCCTAAAGGTACTAGATTATACAAAGTCTGTAACAGTCGTTAAATGTGGTTGTGAAGCTGTAACTCTGTGAATGTTCTATATAGATTTTCTCTCAAATCTTATCTCGAACATTATCAAGGAGGGTGGGAATGAGGGTGATTCCATGCCACACAAATAACCCCTTCATTGTACTGTAATGACAACTGTGACTGCAAACACAAGCCTTCTATGTGTGTCGGCACCAGCCTGTCAATTACAGACGTTGTTCTTAGATGTAGTTGATTCTGCAGGTGGTAATGGCAGCTTCACACAGACACACACAGACATACAAGTGCCTGGTGTAACCTCTGTTCTGTTGGTGTGTGAACCCTACAGAGATTCAAGGTACTTGTGCAAGCAGAAGGTGCAAAATGAATGATTGCAAGTCACTGCATTTAACATCATAACTGAAACCTATGAGTGATTCATAAACTCAACCATAAAAACATAAGCAGTGATGGGTAAACTGTCGCCTATAGTCATAAAAAAACATTATCTGTCATCAAAATGAAACAAGACAGGATCTGGAGATCTGCATATGAGTGTGTAGGCCTAGGGGCACAAAACATAGTTTTTTCCTTACATTCTGCATAAATTTCCATTTAACAAGTGGAATAATGGAATTTAAGCCCTTTGCTGCCAATGCCGTTTTCAGAATAGAAAAGACAAATTGGTGTCAAAACTGAGTGCAACAAAATTACAATTAATTACAATCCATTATTTAACTAATTATTATTAATTACTATGAATTACAATACTGGAATGTAATGAATTTTGTTGTATGCTACCCACTGCTGAATACATTAAGTATTTCTAGACAGACTGATAGTTTAACTGTGAACGCTATAGCTAAGCTTTAACAATGAATGACATCTTTATCTTGTCATCTGTCACATTTTTTGAGAAACAATTTCAGGGCTAATAAAATCTACAGTATTTACTTTAAACTTCTAAAATGCTAACAAACTTCGGCCAGCTGATCACATACTGCTTCCCAAGCAGTACATCCCTACTCTTTAAGAGAGTTTTTGTATTTGCACAGCAACCTTTTCAAAACTGACTTAACAAGAGTGATACTGGGTGCTAACTTCAACTTGTTAGCTACCGCTTCCGTCTTTTGAGAACAGAAAAAAGAAAGCTATGTTAACAATTGTATTATATAACATGTGGGCTTCTTTACTTTTATGACAAAAATAAGAACCCCTTCTCGTCTTCCTGCCCCATCGCTTCCGGGTTGCTGCTCCACGAAGCACTAGCCGGCTGCGCGCGGAGCTGTCCGTGGTGCTGTCGGCCTCGAGCTTGGATCAGCACTTTTCATTCAGCCACCGGGCTCCCACTCCCGAGCAACTCCCTAGCGGCTCAATGGCCGCTTTTACCAAACACAACACTGCTCGCCTCTCAAAGACAAATGGCAAACTGGCTGCTGCTCCGGTCCAACTATGAACTATGTTTCCTACGCTCCAGTGAACCGCGGAAGCAGCGAGGCTGTCTCTTTAAGTGGTGCCCACGATCTGGCAGGCGTAGCGTGATGATTCATGAGGGAATTCTAATTATTTATGTAAAAACTGCATTTTGTTTACACAAAAATCCTGTATAAAGAAGCTACAGACTTACAGATAAACACCTGTAACATACATATAAGATTGCCTCAGTGAGAGCATAGTTTCATTTATTTTCTGGACTGATCAGATTATGGATGTAAGTAGAGGGAAGCCCCCACTGATCCTCAAAATAAACCGTTCGTGCTATTGACGCCTTGGCCTAATCCATGGTGTTGAAATAGCCTAGCCTACATCAAAATGTGTGCTATGCACCGGCGTTATGTTTTGAACATCATTGGGAACTAAACATAATTATTGCGTAGCCTTGACAACCATGATCAGCCATGATCAGCCAGGAGCAGCTCAGTCTGAGGCAGTCCAGGACACAGCCATATCTATCTTACCTGCACTGATTAGAGGAGGACGCTGCCGCTTCCATGTCTGATGAGTGGGAGGAATCTACTAACGGTGTCAATTTGTTGTTATTTTTCACGTCGTTGCTCCCGTGTTGAGTTCACAGTACTTGGGCGGCGGATGGAGTTTCAGCAGCAGCGGACGATGAAGAGGTCACGCTGCGTGATGACGTTCTGAGGCGGGAGGATGGGGGGCGTGGCCTACGGACGCTGCCGGTCCCTTTGAAGAAGACTAAATCCGATTTTCTACCACACTGGGCAGCTCACTCATCCGTTCACTGAAAGAGACAGGGCTGGGAACAGTGAGGGAAGGAATGAGAGAAGGATAGAGAGAGAAAGAGAAAGAAAGGTGAGAAAAAAGAAAAAGAGGTCAGAAAAAAAACTCTGCTTCTTGAAAAGAAAAACTGAACATGAACTAATGCTTGGTCAGTGAGATTGGTTAAACCATTAGCCAGGGATCTAGTTTGTGAAGATGTGAAACAGTTCACACGATGCCAGATTATTCACACACGCACACACACAGAATGGGAAGCTAGATAGAAAGAGATGGAGGTTGAAAGAGTGAGATACAGAAAAAGGAAAACAAATCCTGGTCAATGAGAAGAAAAACTATACACTAATCAGTGAGATTGATTAACATCTTTAAAACCAATAGCCACAGATGTAGTGCAAAGAGTGTTTAGTTCAGTATTACTACATTTTAATTTGTGAAATAATATTTGCCCATTTTATTTTACAGTCTACATCGTTAGAACATAGTAGAATAATGGTGTAAATCATATGAAAATAGTATCTTTTTAAGAAAATAAAACAAATTAATATGGCTCTGAGTGGGCAAAGAGAATGAAATATTTGTAATTCAGAGGGAGAAAGAGCCGGGGATAAAGAGCCGAGAGGCATAGGTGTCTGAGTGTGAGAGGGCGGTAGATGCTGAAGGAGAAATTATTATATAGAAAGAGCAGTGATGCAAGACTCATGGTGCACTCTAAGGACAACAGGTGGTTAACAGTACCCCAAACTGACTCTTTGGCTCAACACTGTTGGTGCTGAAGGTATCAAAAGGTTCATTCCTGTTTGATGGAAAACAGCTACAGATAGCATAGATAGCATAGTGGGGATTAAATGGTGTTCAAGCAGTTCAAGCAATGTCCAGACTTGGACTCTGCCATTCAAATCATCTTGTTCTGTAGAGTGAAGAATTCTTAAAACCCGACTGAAGGATTAGATAAGAAATGAAAAGATAGCGTAAGATAAGATAATATGAGTTAAGATGAGATAGGAGATGAGACGAAAATGAAAGAAGACAAGACAAGATACAATAAGATGAGATAGAATAGATAGAATTAACCAATAATATGATAGGGAGTGATATATATTGGCCCTTTGCTAAGCAATAAACGTCCTTGCTTGTTTCATACTATTCTACTATACTATCATTGGTCAAATTAAATGTTAACAAGGTGGCGTGATACCCTTGGAGCTATAAGGTGCCAGATACATCTTCAAATAGTAATGCTTCTATAAAGAACCATTTTGGCCACAAAGAGTCTCTGAAGAACCACTCTTTAAGAATGCTTTCCCCAAAATGTTCACTGTTCACGCACACATACACACACAAACACAGATAAACACACATAGAAACACAATAACTCAAAGCACAGACTCACTGAAGGTTAGGCTATAGATAGAGGAAATCCTGTGTGATGAAAAGGTTCAGTGAGCTCAGCTAAGCCCTTTTAAACCAATA
The DNA here is from genome assembly GCA_034670385.1 of Hoplostethus mediterraneus. Taxonomy (NCBI): domain Eukaryota; kingdom Metazoa; phylum Chordata; class Actinopteri; order Trachichthyiformes; family Trachichthyidae; genus Hoplostethus; species Hoplostethus mediterraneus. The sequence continues at coordinate 658,689 of JAXDDW010000003.1, read as the reverse complement.
GCCAGAGATGTAGTGCAGGGAAAATGTGCCTGAATTCCCCTTTTCTTTTATGTGTGAAATAAAATGCATACACCTATTTACGGCTCAATATCAATCTTTACGAAATGAATTTCTCGTATACATCATAGCAGGCTTATTTAGTAACAAAATGTTTTAAGATGAAATTGTCTTTTTAAGAAAATCAAACAAAACTTAATTCTGCTCTGAGAATGTGACTAGATTTTGTTTGTTGGAGTGGATTTGGTGGTTGTTTGCCTTACGATGATCAGCGACTGGAGTTCATACTTTAAAAAAACCTTTTTAGTTACTTCTATCAGTGGTTCCCTTGGGGCTAGGGACTCCTTGAGGCAGTTTAATTTGAACAATTTGATTTTGACCTCCCTGGGTTAGTTTAACTTCATTATTATTTAATTCACTCAACAGCAGAGGATGAATAAGAATGACTATTCTGATCAGAGGTCTCTTTCACACCACTTACAATATAGACAACATCTCTGGGACAAAACCCTCATCCAAAGGGTCTCTACTTGGGGGCACGAAAAGCACTGGGAACCCCTCTACTATATCACTCCAATTATCTGTGTCATGAACACAGTCAATCAAGAGCGCTGAAAGTAATTTGATTTGTAAAGACATGAACTAGGGAGGAAATTCCTTCCCTGTCATCGTGCTCAGTAATTCAATTCTGTTTTGTAGTTTGTTTTGATTGTCGTCTACATGGACAAATGTTCCGATTCCCCCCCCCCCGCTTGGGCTGTCTACGTGTTTAACCGTGCCCTTTCCCAGTTCAACGCCGCGGGCCAATCAGAAAACGGTTTACTGGGAGGGCCGTGCACGCGTTGCCGCGGCAACGATACACGCACAACAAAGTTGATTTGAGTGTCTGGGAGAGCGCGATGTAAATTAACCGTATATTTAACTTAATAATTGCTAAGGCTTTGCGTTTTGCAATTCAACAAGAAACCGGGTTTAACTGCGTAGTTTCAGGTTTGTATCGTGTTGGGAGCGTTTATGTGAAGGATAATGTACAGCGAGCTGGTGTAGCAAAATAAGAACGTGAATCTAGACTTCAACGATGCGAAGCAGTTTGAAAGTGAAGTTGCTGTACATTATCCCCGTTATTACACGGCTGCTTACCAATGGCATTCATCATTGGACGCTGATTTAGAATGATTTTATCACAAGCCAACGTACAAACTCCCTCTAAAGAACAGTAAAGCAGGACTGTCTGTATAAACCAAGGGGTAACGTCTGTTTAGCACAAGGTGTCGAGAGCTAATTTGATTAGAAATCAAGAAACTGGATCGGCTGAATGCGGAGTGATAAGATTAGATGTGAAACGGTCACGTTACGTTACGTGAAACAGCAGTCTGTTATTCACTAATAACAGACCTCAGAATACGTTCATTGGCCAGTCAATCAAGTAGTCACCAGAGCCATGTAATAAAGTATAGTAACGTAACTACGTCAACTTACCTAGCTACCGTTAGTTCATGTGTCATTAGCACAACAGCAGGAAAAGTTAAAGTCAATGGAAATAGATCTGGTATGAAAAGCACATTTGACGCTTAAAGCATGACTACATAACACTACTTATTTAAATAGCATTTAATTGTTCTATTCTATTTAATTGTTTTCTATTCTGCTCTATTTCATTGTTTTGCAGGTGAATCTGCTACAAAACAACTTCAAAATGACAACCATCCAGGTTCCTTCGAGAGCAAAGTTGTTAAAGAGCAAAGCGGCTCTCCCCAGGAATCACAAACTTGTCCTAAGAGAGGACAGGTCAAGAAGGGTGAGGATGGTGTGCTGTTAATGTCAGTGTTTTTCAGACTTTTCCTCTGTGGGCCCATTTTTACAAAGGCAATTTTGTTGTGTCCCAAATTGGCCATTGTGTAAGTCTTGAGTATTTTATTCAGTGTACCCTACATTGCAGTTTTCTGGCAACATAACATATGTGAACGTAAGCTCACACAAAATTAGAATTGTCCAGTCAAAATTATTCAGCCAGTTGAAGCTAAGTATTTCTCACGGACACATTGGATTTCCCATGACCCACCTTTGGGCAAAATCCCAGTCTTTGAAAAATGCTGCTTCAAATGACAGATTGTCCTAATAATTACCTTGGCATCTTGGAGGGAACAGAAATCAATATCTGACTGTACTGTTTTCGTGAGTGCGTTCAGCTCAGCAATTTTAGGCCTCTGGGCTCTTCTTGGCTGTTTTTGTTTCTTCCTAGCTCCAACTCTGACAGAGGTGAAAAGAGAAAGACGTACAAGGAGAGTAGCTCACTGTGAAAGTACTCAATTTAAGTACTTAGTTACTTTCAAATGAACATCAAGAGGATTTTTGAGTATGTTCAAATTTTATCCCCACAAAAACTGATTACCTGTCCTTACAAATAATTTGATGGGTCACTTTCAGCCCAAAGTTTGGCGGTGGTTCTTTTCTAATCATATCCACAAAGCTAGTATCAATTATGAGGTAAAGAATGACAGATCTTATTGTACTCCTTGTTTTTGTTACTAATAATAAAACCTATAATATAAGGATACTATACATTGCACAGTAACTGTAGTAGGTGTATCTTTGTACCTTTTTGTCTGTGTGGAGTAAAAAGAAATGAGTAAAATGTGATGAGAATATTATGTAATAGTTCTAAATATAGCATTTGAATTATAATACTCCACAGCCCGACTGGTATACCTGAGTTTCTCCACTGTTAACACTGAATGAATATATTTTAGGAGATGTACTTTGTCTTTGAAAGAGATGCCAACTCATTTCATAACTTACCTATCTACAGAATAGTGCATATAGATGAGCAATTTAGTTGTCTCTGAGAGTGTGTATTATGAATACACACCTAACTGGCAGCTATTAAATATTGCATATACAATAACCCCTTCTGCTACATTATTCATTTAGATTTTAAGCTGAAATCCCTTTCTACCCTGACTTTGAAATAGGCTAAGTGCAGTTAGATTTTCCGTTTTTGTTGCTGGTGCACCGGTAAAGACATGCCAGAGGATTGTGTGGAGGAGATATTAACCACAAAATGCTGCAGATGGTCTCTTCTGAAGAGAGAGAATATTAACATTCTTGGAGTGCATAAAAGGCTGAGGCTAATGTTTCTGTGTGTATGTGTATGTATCCTGTGTGTGCATACAGTATGTGTGTGTCAAGGCTGACAGCTTACTGCTGACAGCCTACAGACTACATTTTTGGATGTCCACACTCATATGCAGTGTCCAATTCAGATCACGATAGGTGCCTGGCTACCTTCAAACTCAGAATGGTGGCTATGATAGAAATGTTTACAGATGTATCATTTTGTCTACACTTGTCACTTAATACATCTTTGTTGTACATCTGTTCCTGTTTTGGAACAAGTTTGTGCTCTGTTTTCCCTGTCCTAGGTATTATTATTATTATTATTATTATTATTATTATTATTATCAATGTTTTGGGGGAAAATAGGGCTAATTTATATTGTTCTTTCAATTTCCCATTTTCTCAAGCTGTAGTGGTAATTTTGTGGCTGTGGCGGCTAATCACTGCTGAATTAACAGGAAACACTGACTATCAATGCAGTTAGCATAATAGACTGTACCGCTGTGTGGTTGCAGGTGACTCCATCTATTTATACCCAAGAGATGTTACAGTCTACAGAGGAACGCCTGGCCAACACCAACGAGATGCACCCGCCCCGCATCCTGGAGCTGCTAGACATGAGCGAGACCACACATCACAAAGTAAATGGCAGCTACTGTGGTGGCAGCTTAATAGCTTTTGCTTTGCTTTCACACATAATCAAATTCAAATATTATATATAAGGCTATTCTATTGTAGGCATTGTTAACTGCACAGATGACACCAATTAAACGTGGTAAACATGAGGGTATTTTATGAATTTGCTGCTAGAAACTGATGTCAGTACAACACCATCAATAAGGCAGCCTACAGCAAAAGGTAAAAGTTGGACAGGAGTTTGCCATCACTACTGCTGTCTACAGACTTGCCTGACTTTCATCTTAAGAGAATGAAACCCTTGGGGAATCCATCGGAGTTTGAGTCCCAGCAAATGCTACATTTGGTTTTGACAAGCTGTCTCTTCACTACAAAAGACTTCAAGACCACAGGGATATATAATATACATAATTGCTTCTGTACATTCTTGTTCATGTCACTCTCAGCTTTGGACTATTTTTAGTTACACACACTCTAGGCCTATAGCTACTACACTTTGTTTGAAGATTGGCCTATTCCCCCACTCAGGTCAAAATGCAATTACCACCTATTGGCTCAACTAACATATAAATTCAGAATAATTAAAATATCTCTCATTGAAGGAATGCGTGTGATAGGCTTAACTGAGTGTGTTCAGAAAGAAAAAGAAAACAACAATGCACTCAAACTTGTCATTATTTAATTGTTGGTGTCCTGCATACAGTGCATCTGCTGTCTGCTAAGGTCATTTACACTGAACTGTTGCTGCTTCTCCTTAGTCAGCAGGGACTAATTGATGGGCAGAGGGCAACCAATGTGACTGAGTACTATGCACTCTCATCTATATGGTAAAGTTTTGTGAACTTTTGGAGAATTTAGAAGGTGTCTTACTCTCTGGATCGTGGATAGACAGATTTAGAAAATCCTTACTTCAGGTTGAGTTCATTTTCATTTCATTTTTTGCATATGATAATACCTGGGTAAGACAAAACAAATCCCATGCAGCTTTAATGTGTTTCACATCAAAGGAAAAAGAGAAAAAAGTCAAAATGACAAACGCAGACACAGGTCAACTGGGCACAGAAACCAGATGACGCCAAAACTCATCACAGAGGAGAATGGTAAAAAACAAAATGCATAACTGATGTGAAAGGAAATAAAATAATTTCCCTGAATCAGGGAAAGTCAGAGTGTGGTAGTGAGAGGGAGTGTGTGTAATGTGTGTGTGTGTGTGAGTACACCTTCAAAGAGAGAGAAGAAGGAAGGTGTGGTGTGTGTAATGAGAGAAAGTCAGAGGGATGGGAAGGGGAAGAGTGTGTGTTGTGTTATTGAGGGGAAAAAAACAACTTCAAGCATTTCCATCACAAGATTGGAGACATTTCACTGGTTGTCACTTTGAAAAGTGTGTGTGTGTGTGTGTGTGTGTGTGTGTGTGTGTGTGTGTGTGTGTGTGTGTGTGTGTGTGTGTGTGTTGTCAGTTCTCCTTGGTGGATATGGACCTGGCACTTTTCCAGCCCTACCCATCTGAGCTGCTCTTCCAGAACTTCACTCCTCCACAGACCTACAAGCTACCTCTACTCCTCCTCAACAATGACAAGGTCTGTGCAATTACAATGACAACATAGGCGCTGAACTGATGTTGATATCAGGACCTAGGAGAAGTACATCAATAAAAATAAATAGTGCACTGACTGATACTATGTTCTGACTGCTTTGTCCATAAGTGCAGATAAGGAGAGAGTGTGTGTGTGTTTGTCTGACTCTGTTTGTTGTAGTGTGATGTTTGCAGGTTTATAAAGTGTGTGTGTGTCTCTGCTTGCTTTTTTTTTTGTCAAGGTTTCCCGGCAAGTGAAGGTGGTGCTGGAAGACTCACAGTATTTCCATGTGGTCGGTGCAGAGGATGCGTCTAACAAGGTTGCACCAGGAATGGCCACCACTTTCACCGTTTTCTTCACCCCGCAAGAAAACAAGGTACCGGAGATAGAGAGAAGTTAGACTCGTCGGCAGAATTAGAGTAGATGGAAAGGGTCGCTAGAGTCACGGAGCATCATGGAGTATCGCGGTAATCTCCAGTGGCACACTTAAGAAGGCTGCCACAGAATTTAGATTCAATGAAGTTTTAATCATCTCTGTGGGGAAATTGGGTTGTTGCAGGAACAGAGACTAGAATATAGCTAAGAATAAGCCAATAGAGTCATAATAAATAAGCACACATACTAAATGTATTCAAAATAAATAATACAGCAAAAATATATACAGAACAAAATAAACATACAGCGTTTTCATTGACAGATCACAGGTTAAGGCGGCGGCGTGTGATTGCCTGCTACTCCCAATATGGGACAATAAATAAACAGAAATGTGTAAATATTCATTATAGCTATTCCCTTGCAAAAATGAATATGAAAAATTAATACGTACAGAAATATGTGCAGAGCATGCAGATGTGCATCGTTAGCTATCTTGTGAATGGAAGTAATGCAGAAGTGAGAGAATTTTAATAATGAGCGTTGTTTCATCCGTGGACACCCTATGAGAATATTGGAATAGACAAACCAAACATTGCTGGATGGTTGAGTGAAGTGATACTTTTGCCATGGTAGCACATCAGCTTTCTCATGTACTATGTACTCAATGTATTATTTTCATGACAGCGTTATGAAAAGTTCACTGCCGGCCATCATATGTGTACCGGCCAAAAGACCGTTCAATAATGTCAATTTGAGAATCCATTCATATAGACGTACTGAAAAGAGGCGGGGTCAGAGGGTTAAAGGTCAAGGGTCAGCCATTAGATTACACAAGCACATCCTTTTGTCCTGATATTGTGCGTGAAAGTAAAAATTTAGACGCAAAGGTGAACATGACATGGAATAATATTATGTTAACTGTGAAAACTGTGAACTGTTTTTGTTACGTTTTTTTTTTACGGTTTTGTTAAATGGTGTACACGAATGTACAAGAATAAAAAACTAACAACAACAACAACAATGGTGTACCAGCTTCGTGGTTGCCACAAAGCAGCTCATTTACTAAAGAGTGCCTATGCACACTTCACAGTTAGAATGCCCATTTTACCAGACACAAAAGGCCAAGACCTGCCTTTTGTATAGCTCTGCATAACTCACATCCAGGAAATAATGAGTGTTTGACCCTCTGTGTGTATGTGTTTGTGTCTCCATCCAGGACTACCTCCACCGGCTGGTTTGCGTGACAGAGAGGGAGAGGTTTGAGGTCCCAATACGTGCCATTGGGCCACGGGCCATCCTCGACTTTCGTGACCAGCTCCATTTGCCCATCTGTCCAGTCAAAGCCTCCACACAGAGGACCCAGCTAGTCCGCAACATAGGAAACAGCCAGGCCAAGTTCCAACTACTCACACAGAGGTGAGAACCAGTAGGGGATCTATTTATGTTTACTGTATTTTAATGATTTTAGTCATTCATTATGTTTTCCTAAAAAAAAAAAAAAATCAGTCCTCATGTCTGATTGGCTGAGATACATTGGAAGCCACTGAAAAATACCCAATAAATACACTTTCCTCTTCTCTTCTCTTCTACTTGATCCCAGCCCCTTCTCAGTGACGCCCTCTGTTGGGACTCTTGGTGTAGGCGAGAGCATGCAGGTGACTGTGGACTTCAACCCCAGGACTGTTGGAGACCACAGCCAGGACCTGCTGTTGCACTATCATACTGGTGAGAAAAATACAGGGCTCTGATTGCTCATAGTGCATGCTTTACCAGTTTATAAAGCAGGTCGTAACGACCACGGTTTTTGATTGGCCAAGAGACAATTGTACAATGGCATCATTTCATGATAACCCAGAGCTGTCATGGATTATTCATACCTGTCATAATATCAGTGTCCAGATTAATGTTACTGTAGAAACGTTGACTCCAATCGCTGAAACAACACAAGAAATATTGACATCCAATTTCTGGTTAACATCTCAGTCTTCCTCTACAGTAATTTATTTATTTGCAGGCTTTCAGTGTCAAATCCATTGCAGTGCACATTCACTAGCCCACTATCTAGCAGTAGTTTCATGTTTATCTGGATCCCGGATAGTAATCTAGTTTCATTTGTTGCAGCGTGTTATACTGCAGCTTTGTTTTGCTGGCTGTCTGCTTGGTGTCGAGCCTTACAACACCCATGTCGATAATACAGGGCAACCCACAGCCTCTTGGTCATTATTGCTGAACTGTAACGCAACATCAGCAGCTCTCGTCCAGTATGTTGTTTTCAGATGCTGGTGCATTCTTTCTGGCAGTAAAATGCTCTGAGCTGGTACACTCAAAATGACTAGGACATAGAGGGGAGGCAATGAGTTTATCTGTCTAACTGTGTTTCTCTCTCTCTGTCCTTCTCCACTTCCGTCCTTTACTTCCTTATATTTGAATAATAATGTATTATATTTGATTTTACTTTTCATTTGGTTTCATCTAATATGTGAGCCTGTACTGATTTGAAGTTGATCCAAAAATCTGCATTGTTATCTGGTGATAATATCAATATGGCATCAATATATCTGTTGTTATACACACACACACACACACACACACACACACACACACACAAACATGCACCCACACAGGATGACACATTCAAACTACAAAATAATTGTTGCCTCCAGATAATACATCAATGTCCCATTATATCTGTTTTGGCCTAGCGCACACAACACACACACACACACACACACGCAGACTGACATGTTCAAACTACAAAAGGAGTTTTGCATAAAGATAATCAGTAGCATCAAATGGAGTGGAACTAAAAGGATGAATGTGTTTACTATAATCACTGAGGTAAACACCATAATAAGATTCCCTTTCTGCAGCAATGGTGACCCTGAAGCAGAACAGGACTGCTAAACCGGGCCCATCATTGCCACACGCACACACACATGCACACACACATGCACACTCACACGCGCACTAAACAATGGTTCATTTCCTCAGCCCAGCTCAGAGTTTAATGATAATGGCTGGTGGACAGGCATTTACTATAGTACGATGAAAAGCACCGGTTTGTTTCGGTGTATCATTGTATGTGTGTGTGTGTGTGTGTGTGTGTGTGTGTGTGTGTGTGTTAGTGTTTTCCATGCATAGACCTATCTGTGACAGCCCAGCAGAAATAGATTCCCAAGGTAATCCAATTAACTTCTCAGTGTTTCCTTTCTTATTGTGTCCTTTCTGCGGTTTGATTTAAACCCACAAAGTTGTGGGCAACGCTATATGTGCGAATGGGACTATGACTAGTTAGTATTGAGGGATTTGGAATAATCCCTTAAACTTTGATTTAGCTGATGGGTAGATACAAGGTACTCTGGAGTTTGCCAATGAAGTCAGAGGTGAGATAAGTAATGGTAATGAGAGGAGAATCTATAAGGCCCCTAGGGACTGATGCTGTGAGGCTGGTAGGGATTCAGCCAATTATTGTGGCCCATTGTACTTGGCTAAACTCAATGCAGCTTTCTCTAAGGGGCTGCTAGCTCTCCTCTCCTCTCTCCTCTCCTCTCTCCTCTCCTCTCCTCTCCTCTCCTCTCCTCTCCTCTCCTCTATATCTGCAGCTCGAATTACTTATCAGATTACATCTTAATGGGTTTAATATAGATAGTAGTCCACCGGATATCACTATGTCACTTGGGGGTCTGTGCTTGGAACGGGAGTAATGCACATGTACAGTAGACTGCTATAAAGTATCACTTGAAAGGTGAAGTGTGATTACCTCTGGAAGACCACTGTGCCATGGTAAAAAGTGACATGAATAACACAACACAGCTTAAGTGTGTTCAATGGTTTATAACATTGATACAATGTCACCTGCTCTTGTTTATGGCCTGGCTTCAATCAATCAGTACTCAGCACAGTACAATGAACTAATCTATCATTCATCATATTATTTTATGAGATACCCTATGAATGTTGGCTTATGAAATATTTGCTGTGGTGCAAACTGATTGGGCTTAGGCTATCAAAATGTGCTTATTTGCTTATCTTTTAAACACTATTGTTAGTGTTTGAGGTGATTCTTGGCTACCCGCTCTTGTAGTTTTTCAGCCAGTGGTCACAACTTTCAGAGTGGCCTTGGTTGCACTCACAATTAACCAGGCTCCTTAACATCAAAGGCGAAAAGACGAAGCTCTTGACTTTTGTTATACACACAAGGGGATCAATTAAAGGTAAAGGAAAAGCTGATGAAAAACATCAGGTCGTGGCTTTTATCCTGTTCATCTAAAATTGCCTGAGATGACTTGGGGATAAATCTGATCAAAATCTTAATGTTTTATTATCATAGTCTGCCCCAATTTGAACATCCTACACAAGTTTACAGAAATCATGTCACAATCCTTTCAATTTTATGAAGACTCTCGACCAAATACAATGAGATACCTGTAATATCACTTATTTGTGTGAATTATGGCAGAAATGTAAACTAAAACTGACACTGAAGTTTTCAGTGCAATTTAGCTTAGCTTAGCAAACCAGACTAACCTTGCAATGTGGTTTGTCGTGGCAGGAAGTGAGCTATCATTCGTATCTACTCCAAGTCTAAGTTTCATGACTAATTGGGAAGTAATCTGCATAAAACATTGGCAGTTGGCCTCGAATCCACTCATCAAGGGGAGTGACAAAGCCAAATGAAAACAGCATTCACAAACGAGATGCTCCAATCAGGACAAAATCAACTTCCTCTTTATCGACCCTAGTTGGCTGCATCAAAGTAGCCTCGCAAGCTAATTTCAACTATGCAGTTCCCTAAAGGTTTCTGCAAAACTTATCATGGCAAAGTCACCTTGGGAAAGTAGTGATTGCGTGTTTATGATTGGATAATGGTGGATAAGAGTTGAAATGGCCTAAACTCTTTTGAATTTAGATTTAAATTCATCCTGTTTGAGTTTATCATTTAATTATTACGACGCCATTCCCCAGAGGCGAGAGCTGATAAAACATTATGTGTACGTCTCTTTGACGGTGATTGTTTTGAGTCACAAAACTTTTATCTTGAGATACTATAAAGCAATTTTAGACTCTCTCTGTCTCTCTGTGTGTGTTGTTTTGTTTGTTTTTCTATTTGTGCGTGCTGTTCATTAATGTGTTCATTATTCTCGACCTGTGTGCCTGACCTAATGGAGCAGAGGTGCTTTATGGTTGCATAAACTTCGCTGAAAGAGTGGCATCATTAAGCTTTTATAATGGGAGGGTCAGCCCAGGTCCAGAGCACCACTTACAGCCCATCAAGAGAGTATCATTTTTAATTTAGCACCTTTCTGTGTCTCCCTCACTCTCATGTATGTTTCAGGTCAGCCCGCTGTACAAGGCTCTACTCTGCTCAGGAGCCATTGGGCGCTCTGGCATAACCTGACTGACATAGCCTGTGTGTGCATGTATGTGTATGTTTGTGCATGAATTTGCACATCCGCCTAATGTTCACGCATGCATATACTTACATGCATTAGCAGGTCTCAACGGCTCGTGTTGTTTACATCCAATCCAACTACACAACAATGACATAGTACTCACTTAAGGTGGGCGTGCATCTTTATTTCACATGGTGTCAGTCAATATTCTTGTTCTGTCATAAAAGTGAATGGAGACTTGGAGCTGCTCCAGTACTCCCCACAACACACACACACACACACACACACACACACACACACACACAAACACCTCCTCCGTCACTGCTGCTGATTTAAATGAGAGGACAGACAGCTCTTAGGGGCCGCTGAGGCATCTGCTTTGACGAGGCTACAGCGCTGAGGGGACTTCAGCAGAGCAGCCTTTTAGAAAAGCAGACACACTCACATGCAAGAGCAAGCGTGTGCGCTCACACATACGCACGCACTGCAGAGCTGCTTTTTGTGCTGTAATCAAAGGTAGTGGAGGGGGTTGAGAAGTTCTCTCGCTGTGTACTTAGAGAAATTATGGGAGGGGAAAGAGAGAGGGGAGGAGGCTGGTGGTGGTGGGGGGGTTAGATGACGGTGATGAAAGCTTAGCAATAGGCTACAGCTCTCCCTGCCTGTCAACTGCTGTCATAGCATCAGGATGCCGAGGGATAATTGCTTCCCTCGCAGCATCCCCCAGCTCTTCTTTCTCTCGCTCCCTCATTTCCTTCCATCACTCATCCTCTATCCTCTCTCTCTATTCTCTCTTCTTCTCCATCAGATGATATCTCACAGCTTTGTAGTTTTTCTAGCTGAGTGAAAACAGCTGGCCTTTCTGTGGAACTAAGCCAGTGTTTTCTGTTCTCTCACCAGCTCTTTCTTCTCTCTCTCTCTCTCTCTCTCTCTCTCTCTCTCTGCCTATGCGTTCATGATGAAAATCTTAGTGAGAATCAGCCCGGTGGAAGTAAATCTAGACTCTCCCTGAATTGTAATATGTGTTCTTACTGTAGGGCAAGCATAGCTTATAGATTTTAGCAGCTTTCATTCTTCACAGTCTGGTTTGTTTTATCTCTCCTCCGGGACTGGGGTGAGTTTTCAGTGCAACCAAATCAAATAAATAAATAGGTCTGCAGTAAATAGGTCACATTGGGAGCGCTTTCCTGCTACTATAGTATTAATATTACTCAGAAATGTGGAGGACAGTATAGTCCGAGGTCCCAATAATCATCACTGCACACTGTCCTTAAAGCTTAGGGATGGCTAGGAAAGCTGTCACGGTCTAGCCCCATCTGCATGGAATACAGCAGGAACATTTGAAGCTTAAGAGCATAATAACATTGAAAGCAGTTTTATTAGGACTGCGGAAGCTGAATCTATTGACAACTGCTTTGATTAAGTTGACTGTGTTAGAGTTGTTCCACTGTTGCTGTTCTGTTTCTTTGTCACTGTCTCTGTCTCATTCTCTTGCTCGCAGTTTTTCTGCTATTGTCTGCTACTTCTAATGAAATGTGTTTATTGATTTTTCTGTCTGAAACGGAAATGCGCTGCTGGCCAGGTCGCCCGTGGAAAAGAGATTTGTGATCTCAGCGGGACTGTCCTGGTTAAATAAAGGTTAAACCAACAAAACAAATCTCAAGTTCATTTGCTAACGATGAAGCAGTCGTTCTCAACTATTTAATAAGTTTGATTTGGCAACCTGAACTTTGAAGAAGATGAAATAGTTGAACTAAATTTGAATTGAGCCCAAGTCTGTTTTTCTTTATCCTGAGTGTGGCAGGGAGGCATAGTGGTTAGAGCTGCCGTGTTGAATCCCTGCAGCAGCAGTTGTGTCCTTGAGCCAAACACTGAACCCCTACCTGCTCTCTCATTGCTTCGGATAAGAGTGTCAGCTAAATTGTAATTGTGTATGCGCTGCACTCCAGTGCTGCTCAGGTTCACTTTAGCCCTTATTTAAAGTTAATGGGCCGACACAAACAAGGCTAGAGACAACAACTGGACTGATTGGTTTTTCTCTCTCTTGTGTATTGTTTCTCTGAGTTGTCCTCATCCCAGTTGGATTTGCACCAAGTGTTGTTTGATGTCACCATGGGAACCAGCCTGCGAGCCTGTGTGTGTGTGTGTGTGTGTGTGTGTGTGTGTGTGTGTGTGTGTGTGTGTGTGTGTGTGTGTGTGTGTGTGTGTGTGTGTGTGTGTGTGTGAGTCTGTTCACTGATTTTTTTTCCCCCTGTAAAACCTGATTCAACTTTCTAATCTTTGGCCTGTTGCAATCAACAGCCACAACAGTGCTGTCCTGACTCCAAAATGACCACCCCAGTGACCATACTGCACATGTCAACCCTGTGTTTTACTGTGCTCCTCTATTTCAGTCTGTTTAAATCTTTGCAGCAGTCATTTTTACTGTGCACTTTATGTGAAGGAACTATGGGATAACATAAAATGGAGATGTTGCAGAGTAAATAATGGCCCGACTCCATGATAGACAGGCTAGAGACAGAATAATCAACCAGATTTGATCTGCAATAAAAAGTTGCCTATTGGATTCATTGAACTACTGGACTGCCTGCATTTCATTTTGCACTCAGTTTGCATTTCTGGCATCTGTCTTTATTAAATAAAAAGCACACATAGTATGCACAACAGAAACACATTGAGAAGCCAATAGAGTTCAGAGTCCAGAGAACCAAATATTCAGCATAGAAATAATTGGCAACAGAAATAAAACCGTTCCAGCCACAGAAACACACAATAGTGCTTTGATCTTTGATTACCGCAATTGGCTGTTCTAAAGAGCTGTCATAGTGTGTGTGTGTGTGTGTGTGTGTGTGTGTGTGTGTGTGTGTGTGTGTGTGGGCAGCTTATTGTGCTATAAAATTGTCCTTTTGTGATTTCACCATCAGCAGGTATGGCTTTGCAGCATAGAGGCTAGGGAATTAAAAACATGTCAGGGAAAGCCTGCCTCATGTATGTGTTGCTATAGCTCCACTCCTCCTGATTTGAATGTAAACAAACACTCACTAAATTTTCATAGCGCCTTGCCCTGCTGGTGGCTTTATGCAAAACTTGATTTTGCATCTTATTTTTATTGCTGGTTATTGTTGCTCTTTCTCCCACTGTTGGAAGCATGTGTACTGAGATGGTGTCACCTTGTTGCTACCATAGAGACTCATTAGTTGTCCTTTTAACCCCTTAAGACTTTGTCTCTCTCATGGCTAGTGGCGTTGAAACCTTTTTCTCTGAAGACCCACATTTTCAAAATATGTTTTTTATGTTGTTTTGTGTTGGTAACCTTATCTAGTTAATATCAAATTTCCCTTGGTTTTAGTCTACTACATTATTGTTTCTACCTTTCATATTTATTTCAGCCCAATGTACTTTGCATTGCCTGGCTTTGGCAGCATAATAGAGGCAGTCGTTTTAGACGCCAAGTTCTCCAGGATAATTTGAGGGGTATTTTAATCGCTCTGCAACCCTCCTTCTGATCCTGATCCAGTCTTTGAAAACTAGTGCTATACAGAGTGTGTCCTTGACTCCGTTGTCTTTTCCCTATTCTCCCTGACCACATTAGGCCAGATTCCCAAAGGAAAAGAGGGGCTGCTCAGTGGCCAGAATTCTAGTTGTACTGGGGAGCTCCCAGGTGGGAGTGTGTACTGCTGTGCCCCTCTTCTTGCAAAATAGTCCTCTTGGGCATTGCTGTAATTAAGAATGTGTTCAAAGTCAGCCTGCCTGGTTAAGTAAAGGCTAAAAAGGAAACCGTGAGTCTAGTCCTCTTGATGTATGTATTTCTTCAAAAGTGAGACAAGGATAAAGGACCCATGAAATTGAGAAAACACTTCTGACAGACTCTTCACACTTTTAACAAGATTGTCACACATATTCACACCCTTGTCAATGTACGGTTTATAGTATATACTTATATATTGCACATAGCCTCAGTCTGGAGTGTCAAGCCAATAATGCCCCCACCCTCTACCCTCTCTTTATTCATTAATGGAGTTAGAGGAGCAGAGAGAAAAGAGGTAGAAGATAGAGTTTTTGAGAGAGTCATAAAATAAACCATATCCAGGCCCATTGTCAACAACAGACAATAATATTTATAGTCATAGCCTCACTGTCCAAGATGAATAAAATCCAATCATAATTTGGGCCTGAGGGTATGCCATTTACTGCTGTTCTACATAATATCCCATCACTCAAAGTACTATACGCCTGTCCTTCTTAAAGCTGCAAATCTAGCTAAAAAAGTACATTTATATGAGTGTATTTTTTTCCGCAGTTTTTCTCCATCCTTTTCACCTTTACTTCCTTCTTTCCTTTCTTCCATCCTTCTCTCCATCTTTTAATGTTGAGGATAATCTTTGATTAATCTTAGCATTCGTAGCCTCGAGGACTTAAGGGAATGAATAAGCAGAGTCAAAATAACCCTCACTGGAATCTGTGTTGTCCTTCATTAAGAACAACAGCAAAATCAAGTCTTTTTCTCCTTTTTCAACCTTCTTCTCCTTTTTCTCCTCTTCATCAGTAAGTTTCCTCTTTCCTCCTTCTTTCCACCCTCCATCCTTCCATTCTTCCTTTCTACTTGAATTGTTTTGTGATTCAAAATGAGACTTCTCAAACATCATTATTCAGCCACCTATCTTGCCTTCCTTTGACCAAACATGTCTTTGTTTTGCCTTTTACCTTTTTAGTTTGTCCTTTTTTCTTTTTGTTGTTAATATACAATATCACTTCCTACTACTACACTGGACAAGACCAATAGTAGCATGTGTCGTAGCTGGGAAACTTTCACAGGAAGCACAACAATTAGGTGCATTCATAGGCACCATTCCATACAAAACAATGAAAAATGTGTCGTTTGGCCTCAAAGTGTTCTGTAGTTTGCTTCTCTGAGCTAACTGAACGCTCTGCTAAGTCAGAGAGGTGAGAAATTGGAGGGCAAATTTGCAGTTTCAAAAGGAGAGGGGACACATCAACACATCAACACATGGCTAGACATTGACAAACCAACTAGAGTCGCGGGTCGCAGTGGAGTGGTAGCTGAAGCACTCAAAGTCCACTTGCTCAGTTCAAGCCAGTATGGTATGGCTGATACAGTATGTCTGGAATTCATTTCAGCTTATGACTCAGTGAAAAATAATGTATCATTACTCTTCTAGTCTGTTCAAAAGATGCACTTCAGGAGGTTTCTCAGCTCATACAGTCCTCAATAGCCTTAGTTTTCACCTTCTAAGGTCATGACCCAGTTTGGAATCCACTGGCCTGGTCTCTCCTTGGGATATCTGTCTGTGTGTTCCTGCCTGCGTGTCCACTGTTTTTGCATATGTTGTGCTCAGGTGAAGATGTGTACATCAGCTTGTACGGGGCCTGTGAGGAACTGAACGTGCACCTGGAGCCTGACTCTGTCCTGTTGAAGAAGACTTACATCTCCCTGGCCAACGTACACACCGTGTCCCTCGCCAACAGGAGCGATATCCCTCTCCGCTACTGTTGGAAAACCTGGGCCAGCCAGCAGGAGGAGGACCTGTATACACTGAGGTACACGCACATGCACACAAACTGCTTAAACACAAACAATACAGGAATATGACTTCATTTGATTTGGTTTTTTTCCCCAGGCTTCTTAGACAAAACAATTTCCCTATTATTTCCCTATCAAATCCCTCACTCCCTAATCCCAAGGACAATATGGTCCCAGGTTGGACACCATTGCACATTGTTTTGATGCTATTTGAATTGTCACGCACGAACACACGCACACGCACACACACACACACACACACACACACACACACACACACACGCACACGCACACTTCCAGACAGAGAGGGGCAGTACAGGCTTAGCTACCATGAGCAGCTATAGTATTAGAGCCCCTCTAATGTGTTTCTTTGTACCGAGACATTTGTTGCCAGAAATAGCTCAGGTGTCTGTCACTGTATCTCTGTTGGCAAGTCCTTGTTCCTCTCTCTCTGGTCTCTCTGACCCTCGGTATTTCTCTTCTCACGTTGTTTTTCTCTCTCTCCCTCCCTCCCTCCCTCCCTCCAGAGAGAGCTCGGAGCTCCAGCAGAAGGAGGAGGAGGAGAAGGAGCGGTTACTGTTTGAGTGTGGGTCCGACCCCACGGTGCTCCATCGCCTCCCGCTGCTGTCCAGAACATTCCAGGAGCGCCGACGCCAGACCACAGAGGACCACCTCGCGGCCCTCTCACACAGCTGCTTCACTGTTGAGCCAGCGGTGTGTTTGTGTGTGTGTGTGTCTATCTCTCTCTCTTCTCTCTCCTACTCTCCCACTCTCCCTTGACTAATTGTTTTAATTATTTACCTTGGTTCTGCCCGAGGTTTTTGAGGCTCGTTCATCTTTTCCCACACTCAGCTCTGACCTGCCTTTAATCTTTAGCGTAGCCCAGCATAACTCCACGCGTCCAGTTACACTCTGGATCTGGTCCTTAACCCTTTGCTGGGACAGGTCTCCCTACTTGCTACTTCACCTATGCTGCCTCGCGGCTAAATGAGATTCCATTGTGGTGCTCCTGAAAAGATCATATCTGAGATTGGATCTGTCACAAAGATTCAGCTCTGTTGTGCCCATGCATATTCAGCCTGTCTGCTCAGTGACAGGAGGGTCACGGTCTGGGCCCTTTAAGCCCAGGGATCCTAAGGTAGTCTGACCTGTTCTGAAATCACTGTCGCCCTTTTCTGCCAACGCCTCCTCAGCTCGGCTCAGCCATCAGGAGAGAGAGAGAGAGAGAGAGCGAGAGCGAGCGAGAGCGAGCGAGAGCGAGAGCGAGCGAGAGCGAGCGAGAGAGAGAGAGAGAGAGGAGAGAGAGGAGAGAGAGGAGAGAGCGAGAGAGAGAGAGTCTATAGGCCAAACAGTCTAAACACAAACTTGCTGTAGACAGAGTAGAGGGCATTTGAGAGAAATGCTCAGCAGTCTGCACACGTGCACGCACACAACACACACACACACACACACACACACACACAGCTGTAGAGAGAGTGCAGAACATTGCAGAGCCACTGGTCATTTCGACACTCTGTCCTGACTCTCCTGTGCTAATGAATGACTCCTCCTTTCTATTTGTAGCATTATGCAGGATATTAGGTAGAGCTAGTGGGGGGGTGAGGGGAAAGGACAGGGAGAGTGACGTTCAGTGCTGTGCTGTGTAGGTGTGTGTGTGTGTGTGTGTGTGTGTGTGTGTATGTGTGTGTTGCAGGCTGCCAACAACATACACTCAAAACGTCAGGAAGACAGTATGGTCCTATTCATGTGTGTGTAATATCCACTGTGTCTGTCTGTCTGTCTGTCTGTCTGTCTGTCTGTCTGTCTGTCTGCGGTCCAGGAGGGTGAAATATGGCCCAACACCACAGCAAAGTTCAACATTGTCTTCAAGCCTCAGGAGGCCCAACTCTACCAGCACACCATATACTGCGATGTCATAGGTCAGTGCCTAGCTGGAAGACACAACAGCCAGTCAAGTTTCAGATATGTACACAAATCCCTGGGCCCGACACAGGACAAGCACACTGTACTGCTCGCTCAGATGGGATGCTTTGTACTCTGTCTTTCCTCCGCTGCTTTGATGTTGAAATCAAAGCATCAAATTAGATTAAGTCTGGGCTCTTGTTTTCTATTTCGGGATCTGCCCGTCGGGATTTAAATCAGAGCGCAGTCAGTTATTATTAGGGAAGTGTTGTGGTTTGTTGAGGTGTACTAAGTTTCTAAATTCATTCAAAGCACACTTGCTCTAAGGATCTTGTGTAGTTAAGCAGTGGAGGTGGGGTTAATCTTGGTTCTGGGACTGTCACTCCTGATTTTATTCCCAGTGTCATTCCTGCCATCTTGTTGACATAAAATGTCTGTTGCTTGGATGGACTTAATCATGTGACCTTTGGGTTAGCTATGCCCCAATAACCATGAATGTGTTTGCTTTGTGTGAACAGTAAGGCCATTGGATTTTTTCCTACAGAGTAAGCGGAAGAATTTGTGCTAATGTTTGCCCTAAGTGTAATAACTTGACATCATAGCAGCAACAAAAAGAACAAAAAGTACTGCTTGTGTCTTGAGCAGATAAGCCCACTGTGTACAAGAGGACAACTTTTTTCTTTTGTTTGTTTCATTCTTTAACCTCACTATGGGATTGATTCTTTTCATCACTCTGAGCAGACAGTCGACCCTTTCTGTAAATCTATACCTGGGCTGTCTCATGAAAGACATTGATTCTCCATCTCTCACTGGGCTAGATAAAGGTTAGATATACATGTCTGGGTAGCAAACCGTGTCCGTCTGTTGGGTTATTGCCAGAGGAGAACTGTTCCTCTCAATTTCAGTTCCCTTCTCCCTCACTAGAATGCTGTATGCCATTTGGCGGATGCTTTTTAACCAGAACACCTCGCACCACTATAGTGCATACATTTTTTATGGGTTGCCAGCGTGCAAATGGACCCCATAACTTTGGCTGTGTTGGTCCTCTGCTCTACCCACTGAACTACTCAGGATGTGTAAATTGTTACCTGATCTCATTTGCATATTAAACACAATGCAGTCATAGGGCCTCAATATATCCATCTCATGCCCAGTGGTAGAAAAAGGTTGTTGGAAGATTTGCATTTGGCCTCCATGTGTGTCTCCTGAGCCGGAGGCCAGATTTACATTCATTTCCATGTTTTTAGAGGCAGGTGATGACCTGAGTGGAGAGCTACTTGTCTCAGTATTTCTGAACTGATTGTTCACATTGCACAAAAACCCTCACCCTTCGTCACTTCCTGTGTGTCGAGACGTTTTCCCACCAGTGACTATACCTGATACCTGAAATAAATTTGGAAGCAAATACGGCTAATCTACGGCATTGCAATTAAGGGGGAGGGAAAGCTTGATAACACAAGTGAATTTTCATGTAAAAATCTTGCCAAGTGCAGTATGTCTTGGAAGACGTGGAAACTGAGAAGGAACATCTTATCTTTAGTCCTCATTGAACATACATAAGAAGTGTTATTTTATGTTAATGCCTATTTGATGTTGATGTTGATGGTGTATCTTCTTCTGTCCTTGTCTCTGCCTCCATGTCTTTCTGTTTCTGCATCTTTCCCTACATTGGTCTCTGTCTCTATGTCTGCATTCAGGCCGCGAGTCTCGGCTGCCTCTGACAATCAAAGGGGAGGGAATCGGACCCAAACTCCAGTTCAACTATAACCTAATGGACATGCAAAACGTATTCATCAGTGGCAGTGCTTGTTATGAGGTAGGAGAGGTGTAGCCCGAGGACCAGTAGTGTCCCTTCAGAAATATATCAGTTAGGATATTACTAATGCTGTTGGTTTGAAACCAGTGTGTTGCATGCCATCCCTTCTCTCTTCAGTCTTTCCATGGCTGGTTCTATAATTGATCCATTTGTCCAGTGTTCAAAGAAATGTCATATATTAATTAAACAAATGATTAAAATGTGATGAATTGTTTTTTTAGTATTGGAGGAACCTTCAATAAATCCAGTCTTGACCCTAATTGATAAAAAATATTAAGAAAAACAAGAACAAACCTTACAGTCCTCACAGTGTTTTCTTCCTGAGGAAATGGCATCATGTGATGCAGGTTACATGCTTTTGGGACAAACTATTTCTTATTGGGAAGAGGCTTTTTGAACGGATAACTTAGTTGACAGTGATTTTTGTGTTATTTGTCTGTCATGATGATGAAAACAATTTATAAATGAGTTAATTTTACTGTTTTTTGGTTAGAAGGTTGTTGTGATTAAAATAGGACAGGAAATATGATATGATATAAATAAAATAAGGGCAATGTCAGGATCCTGTATCTGTTGATCCTTATTACTATAGTAACTATTATTATCCAGGTGCTGGTTTCCAACAGAGGTCTGATTGATGCCCCCTTCAGTGTGTCCAGCCCCAACACCACGTTTGGCCGCTGTTTCTCCTTCAGCCCTGCGGAGGGCATTGTTCCCCCTGGGGCCTGCCAGGTCCTGGAGGTCACCTTCCACAGCTGCACCCTGGGAACTTTCTCTGAGGACTTGCTGCTCACCGTCAAGGGACAGCCTGAGCCCCTCACCTTGACCTTCAGGTGATGTTAGTTGCCATAATAAGCATCAGGTAACCCCTTCAGGTTATTTACCATAGCCTTCTCGCCTCGACTGTTTTTGTTTAGTTTCTGTAGCAGTGTTTTTAAAACTTTCCAGTTTAGAAACAAACTTGTTACAATTTAGACATTTAGCTGATGCCCTTATCTGGAATAACCTCCAGTACAACCATAGAATACCTTTGTGAAATCTCCTGTTGCAAGTAACCACATAAAGAAAAAAATCTCACTGTCATAAATGTTAGACAGTGTTACTAATCAAAACTCCACAAGTCTATCACTTTCCACTCCACTCAATTGTCAAAGAAACCCTCAACTCCCTATCCTCTCATGTGAGTGTTTTTAAAGCATTCTAACATGCATTTGTCTCCTGTTTTCAGGGGTTGTGTCGTTGGCCCTACTTTCAACTTCAATGTTTCAGAGCTCAATTTTGGAGATGTGGCCTTTGGTGAGTTTCTAGTTTTTTTCTGGTCAGTAGTAGTAGTAGTTATAACAGATTAACACTGAATTTTTAGCAAAGGAAACACACAACAGACCAGCTATACGTGCTACTAACTGCATGAACTTTGCTTGTGCTGGATGGGTGTTTGAATATTCTAGCTTGTATGTATACATTTCTCAAAAATGACTTTTCTCGATAGCATCTAAAATCTTATTCTCTGATTTTCCTATAGACCTTTGTGGGAAAAGTTGAATTCAAATCCAAAGTAATCGGAACATAGAGCCAAATCATCAAACAATGATTTGCTGTCCAAAAACCTGTAAATTCAGCTTACTTGGATCTGTCGTTTTGTGTTACGAATGGCAAAAATGCCCTGTCAGCAAAACTAAATATGCAGTAGTAAGCTTTTCAATTTGTCTCATCTTATTGGCTCAGGTGGTCAAGGCTCATACTGAATACTCTTAAAGTCATGGATTCCAATCTGAATCACAACCTTTGTTGCATGTTCTCCCCTATCTGCTTTATTTCCTGCCTCTCTCTGTGTACTATTCAATACGGGAGAAATGCAACAAACATATTCCCTTTAAGAATTGCCTTCAGCAGCAAGAAATGTAAGATATGCAGCCTCCTAAATCATTTCTATGTAGAATAGCTCTTCCTAATCACAACATGGCAGTTTGTGTTAATGTAATTTACTGCAGAAAAAAGGTATAGAATTGTAGTTTTTTGTAGTGGGGGCTGTACCTTTTTGTCTTAGCAACAAAATGTGCCATTCCTTTCTCTGTTCTTCTCATTTCCTCCATCCCCCACCCCCCCCCCCTCTCTCTCTCTCTCTCCAGGCTTCCCCAACACATTTAACTGTACCCTCTTTAACACTTCCTTGGTGCCCATGACATTTGCCCTGCGTGTCCTGGGGGACGGGCTGGGCTCTCCCAGTGTGACCAGTGCTCAACAGGTGTCTGAGCTGTCCAGGAACCAGTGGCAAGGCAGCGCTGCTACAGACCCTCACACACGACCAGCAGAGTTCACCCTCAGCCCTGCCTCGGGCACCGTGCGCGCCATGTCAGACGTTGCTATTGAGGTAAGGTATTGAGGAATGCAGTGGAGGGTAAACCCACCTAAACTTTAACCAACCTACCATCACACAACCCATGTTTATAAAGGTTATAAAGATAGCATGCATCATAGTAGGTAGTATCAAACTGATAACCGATTATGAGGTGGCCTTAGGGCTTGATTTAGGCCTGAAACTAGACACTGCCTGCACACAAGCCCAAAAAGATTGATCAATCTGAACCAAACACTGTTGACAATTGTTGATTTGAATGGATATGCCCTCTCTTATGTATTTAAGCTGTTTTGGTCTCATACTGTATATGTGTCTTGTATGTCCAGGTGACGCTGTGCTCCAACACATTGAGAAGATACAAGCTGGCGTTGGTAGTGGACGTGGAGGGTGTTGGGGAAGAGGTCATGACTCTGCCCATCAATGCCAGGTCAGACATATAGACACATGCACACACACACACACACTCTGGTCCGCTAACATGCGCACGCAGTAACATCAACACTACAGCTATGTTTTCATATTTTACATTAGCACGAGACACCAGTGGAAGTCACTTTTGAGGTATCGCTCATGCCGCAGCAAATACTTGTAATGTGAAATGGGGCGGGTGCTACTGGGTCAGTTTACTGTGTTTTATCTGTGTTTGTGTTTTTTTCCTTTTTTTATAGGTGCTTCATAAAAACATGGCGTGGGACAATACCGTCTCTGTTGTCTTCTGTTTCTGAAATGAATGTTAAAATATGAAAAAATGTTTGAATTGCCAAATGTGTTAAAGCTGATCTTACAAGGTGCCATATGGCAGCAGAGTTTCATCACTCTCACAATCGTTGCCACTTTGTCATGTCGTGAATGGAGTCCATTGAACTTGCATGAAGACGTTGACACCTCAGTAAAATATTCAGCACCTAATGACCATAATAATATCTTTGAATATCACCTGCACCACTGCTCAGAATAGAGCAACGGTAATCTGACTTCATCCCGGCAATCACTGCCATGGTAGATTTATGAATCAGTCCTAATTAATGAACTGCAGATTTTGCATGACGGAACGCAATTACCGTTGGTGGTGTATGAAAAATCCCTACTATTATTAATAAGATCCCTCTTTCTTTATTTCTTTTTTTTGTTTGATGTCTCTCTTTCTCTCTCTCTCTCTCTCTCTCTCTCTCTCTCTCTCTCTCTCTCGATAGCTGTGTGGTACCTGAGGTTGTGGTGGAGACGCCAGTGTTGGACTTTCACAGGTGTTTTCTTGGTCACCCATACAAACAACAAGCGAGGCTGCTCAACACCGGCACCCTGCCTGCCTGCTACGGTGTCCTCGACCAGGTTAACCCTACGTTATTACACCTGCTGGTTGGATTTGTGCACGTGTGTGTGTGTGTGGGAGGGTTGTGACAGTAGAAAGAGAAAAAGATGTCCCAGAGAGAAATAAATGAATTCAATCTGAAGGGTTGACCCCTATATTTCCCTTGTAACTCATTGGCCATCAATAGAAATTGCAGTTTTTTTCTCATTTCCTGAAGAATTGGCTTTAGGTTTGCTGTGGAATTTCTAGCATGGCTCCTGTCTGTGTGTCTCCAGGAATATGAAGAGAGTCCATCGCTGCTTTTTGGCAGTTCCCTTCCCAGAGGAGTGATCCCTCCCTGCAGTTCAGTGGAGGTTCCCCTATTTCTGTTTGCTAAAGCCGTCGGCAGGCTGCAGCACACTGCTCACATCGCTGTGTTCGGAAGAGGCCAGCCACCCCTGGTCAGTGGCAATTTCTGTTTGCTTCTGTGTGCTCTTGAGGCAATGCTGTGTATGTAGGGTTGTAGTACTTGTGTGTGTGTTGTCTGAATGTATGTTGGTATTTTGGGTATTAGTATTGAGTATCGGTATTAATTCCTTGGTGTCCTTAGAATGAGTGAATGAATCCTCTCCTCTCCTCTCCTCTCCTCTCCTCTAGGAGGTGGTCTTGTCATGTATTGGGCAGGGTCCGACGGTTCAGATTGAGATCCCTCAGTTGGACTTTGGCAGAATTTCAGTTTTCACGGACGTTACTAGAACTCTGCACCTGCTAAATCAGTCGCCTATCCCAGCCTGCTTTACTGCTCGCATGGTACAACACACACACACACACACACACACACACACACACCGCTCAACAACACAGATTAGCACTCACAGGTGCATGCACGTGCATACATACACACAAACACACACACTCATCTACCTATCCATCACCATGATTCCTTCCACAAACACTCACTCTGTCTTCCCCTGCTCCTCAGACTAATTACATTCCCGTCTGAGTATGTAATTAATGAGTTAATTGGTTCAATGCTTTGTTAGCTCTGGAGATAATGGGTTGCCAGTTCAATTTCAATGCCCTCCCCCCCAGCAAATAAAACCCTCTTTGCATTCTCATTATGAACCTTTCAGATTAACATTGCATTATACCAGGGCCGTATGACATTTTATCCAAGGGATACATGTGATTTTTCAATTTAGAATCACAAGAAAGAAATATATGAGCATGAAATCATTTAAAAATGCCCCGTGTGGAATGTTCCTGGTGTGCTGCCTATGTACCTACATTGGCGATTGTATGGGTTGTTGATCTGTAAAAATAGATTAAATACATTTTCTTTAATGGTGTATCATTATTTTAAGTACCAATAATCCTGAGACCATAAGTGTTTTTTAGCAGAATGTATCAAAAGTTTTACAAGATATAATGCAGTATAATATAATATACAGAAATGTCTATATCTGCCTACCATAAACAGTAACCAATCGAGAAATTCCATTGGATCATAAGTGATTGAATGATAATTCTTTAAGAAAGATTCAGCTGTAGGATTCCACTTAACCTCATTTATTGTCTTCCTGGCACAGCTAATGTGAACGAAGCTCTGAGCAACCTGAGATCTACACTTCATCATGTTTAGTGTTTAACTTTCCTCCTGAAAGCCCTTCTCTTGCTATATATGGCAGCATCGCCCTATCAGTGCTGCCCGATATCCCTGGGGAACAAACTAGTGACTGGAACCATGCCTCAATACTGCCTAAGCTGACATAGACAATACCACGCATGCGCACACACACACACACACGCACACACACACACGCACACATGCACACACACACACAGGCAATTCCAGTGGTAAGTGCAGTTGTGTGACCCTGTCCTCTCCTCTAACGCTGAACAGCAGTAGCAGTGTTGAGAGAAGGAGAGGAGTTTCTCTCTCTGCACTCTCAAGCGTCAATCGATGCTGATTCTCCTAGAATTACATTACATCCCGCTCAATAGACTGGCAGAGAGCCACACAAATAGACCTGATGCTTAAAGATCACAGGGATATTGCAGGAGAAAACCCAAGCTTGCTATTTATTGTCTTCTTGTCATCTGAGTCTGATAGATCATCTATGAGGGATTAACCCTGACTCCAGCCCTAATCCAACCAATCCTTTGATAAATTATTTTATGTCAAACATATATAGAGTCTGTAATGTGAAACAGGACCATAGTTAGGGTTTTCTTGCTAATGATCTAGTCTAGCTACTACAGCAGATATTAAATTGAGCCATTTCTGTTGTCTGTGAATATAGACATAAAGCCTAACTACTTCTGCACTACTGCTGCAATGTTGCCTCACCATTGACAGGAATTGTTTGGAAAATTCAATTCACTTTTCTGCTATCAACCAGTAATATGCGACACATGAGATGTTGTATAAATGTTGTATCTGGATATATACATGTATTTTGTACTGTATAATATTTGAGAAGAGACTTGGTTGCGCGGCCACTGCAGCACTAGTCGGTTTGATGCAGGTTAGCGTGCTTCTGCAGTAGCCGTGGTTGTACAGCACGCAGCACAGATTTGAATTCCAAACCCCTCAGACTGCTGCATTCAAAAGCAATCAATGCTAATAAAGCTGTGGCAGGTTTGATGTGATTATTGAGATTCCAGTCGTCTCACTCCTCTCTCTGGGGAGTCAACCCCCTGCTCCTGCTCCTCCTCCTCTGACCCCACCCAACCCTTCACCGTGATCACCCAGTATCGACCCACTCCGGGTCTGCTTTCACCAGCTCCCAATTGCTCAAATGCTGAGAAAGTGATCTATGACTCTTAAAGTCACTCAATGGTCAAATGATGCCTACTTGTGTGAGGGATTTTACTGTGCATGGCCTTCTTCCACAGAATCCTGACTGAAATCTTTTGTTTCCCATTAGAATAAACTGGTATTATTCGGGCATCTTATTCTCCTGCCTAATCTAGTCCATAGCTCAGTAAGGCAATGCAACTGTCAGATGCAGGTTCCAGTATTTGAGTGAAGGGATGATTCTCCATTGATCAGCAATCTACTGCGTTGTCTTATCGGCAGTGAAAGCTCCCAAGCCGTCATTGCAGCTGCAATGAGCTCATTCGCAAAATCCCAATTAAAAGTTTATGTTCAAGTCATCCATCAGCAGTGATGCTGTATAGAACATTGATTGTGATCCCTACCACTGCTTGGTCAGATATATATACAGTACAATGAGCACAGCGGAGGGCAGACCAGGCCAGGCTATCTGCTATCTGAACATAAAGATTTACATCTGTTTTCTCATTAGATTGGGCTTTATTCAAATAAATGAAATCGATTAGCAAACCCACAGAGCTGGGAAATAAAAAGATTATTGAGCTTGTCTTGCACAAGCCCTTTTCTGTGGATGCAGTTCACTCAAATATGTTCTCAGAGATTGTAAATGTTAGACCAAGTCTTCATGTTTTAAACCAAGGGTTGAGTGTTTGAAATTGTCTTTGGATTTGAACTCAGGTTACCCACATCTTATCTTCTGTTAGCAATCTGCATCTACCAGTTGTTTATCCTACCCACTTTATCCTACCCAGCAGAGGGAGATATTTGGTCTTACTTGTTGGTAGCAGCAGTCCTCCTGTTGCGTATGGAGTCCAGTGATGGGGAAATACTCCCAGAAAGCCAATTGGCAGATGCTTCAGCTGTATCCCGTTTTAGGCAGCAAGGTAATTGTGTTCCTGTTTCTTTAGATCCGTGGAAAGTCCATGTGGTGTGTGGAGCCCAGTGAGGGGGAAGTGCCCCCAGAGGGCCAGCTGGAGCTGAGGCTGGTAGCACACCTGAAGGACACACTACACTTCCAGGACAGGCTGGAAGTGGCCATCCGGGACAGTCAGACATACACCATTCCACTGTCCGCCACTGGCACCGGCACCACAGTTGTCAGCAACCGGCCCTTTGGCCCCAGCCTCGACCTGGGCGTACACTTCAGGTAGAATGGAAGTGGTGACATGCATGCACCAGTGTTCTCCCACCAGAAATTTTGGAAAGACCTCTGACTGCATTCGAGCCATGTGACCATGTAAAAGTGCCACATGGTTAAAATATAGTAAATCTGTCTTATCCTCTATATGTCCTAAGCCATGGGCCATGCCAATACCACTTCAGGCTGACCAACCATGGCCAACGGTTACACCGGATGTATTGGGCGACTGATGGCTCCCCACTGTTCCCCCGCCGAAGCTCCATGCCCTCCACCAAAACCCCCAAGGGGGACAATACCTCTGGCCGGACCTTCCTGCCTTCCATCAATACGTCAAGGAAGGGGCAGGTTACAGGCCGTGGATACCTGGTCTCTTCCACCAGAGAGAGGCCGGTGTTCAGCCTCAGCCCCTCTCGTGTGGAGCTGGAGTCAGGCTGCTCTGTTGACATGGTGCTGACGGGATCTTCAGACTCCCCCAGGGTGAGACAGCCATGCACACATGCACACACCATCTTCTTACTCACACATGCACATTTGTTCGCATGCCAAAGGTAAATAAACTGAATGCCTGAATTTGTATGTATGTATTTGTATCTGTATGTGTTCTGGTCGTCCCAGGTGGTACGTGAGCGTCTGGTGTGCTATGCCATCCTGGGTCTGCAGGGCTGCTATGAGCGAATCATGACCGTAGATGTCACCTGTCGCTTTGTGGCTCCTGTACTCAGCATTTCGACTGAGCAGCTCAACTTCTACATTGAGAAGGTTGGTCATTGAGATCGTTGACCTTGCTCTCTCAATGATATGTCTGTAAACTGTTGCACTATATAGTTGGTGTCCTCCAGAAACCTTCTTTCTCCAAGGTTGCCTAAAGGCTATACAGACACAGTATAAGTAGCATGCCTTTTGGCGGGTAGTGCTGTAAATAATGAAAATGTTAGAATTCCTCAAAGGATTTTAGCTCTGTATAGCTCACTGAATGCTGTTAATATAAATGGGACTAGGGGCTACACGTATGATCATACTTATGTTTACATTTGTGCATTTTGTTCTACCAAATACCATCAACATGTATAATATCTTACAGGTCCCGGGAAAGAGTCTAGTGCCACTGTATGAGAAGCTGGTCTTAAAGAATGTGTCATCTCTGCCTCTGTCCATGGGTCTCTCTCTGGTAGAGCCCTTTTCTCTGTGTGAGGCCCCGGGAGGCGGCCCCACCTCAGCTACCACCAAGGTGCACATGTCTCTACTTATCCCTTTTAGTTTTCTTTTACTTTAGTTTTAGTTTATTTACACGTGCACAGAGGCTCACAGACTCACACATTTCAGACCTGCAAAAATTTTGTGCTGAAAATAGGCCAAAATAATTTCGCTCTACTCTTTTTGAAGTAAAAGTTTTGATAACTTAGCCTGCACTCACTAAGGGGCATAACTTTATAATAGGCATCTCTTAGGAAGCTTGAGGTTTGGCACCAGAAGCTGTCAGTATAAATAGGTTTATATCAAATTCTGTCAGTTTGCCCTTACCAGAGATTAACATGCTCTAGCAGTTCAATTCAGAAATCTCCTTTCTACAAATTTCCATTCTAAGTGCTTAAATTGTGGGCTGGGATCTACATTAAAAATGTCTTTTGAGCCCCCCTGGTGGGTCCCCACATGAAGCTGAAGAGTAGCAGGATGTTTTGATAACCCTAGGCCCCATGGCAAGACTAAATGAGTAATTAAACTATTGGTCGGTTCCTAGAAAAGGTTCCCACATGACAAACATATGAGTTAATAATCTTTGTTCCCTGCAAGCACGACTAGATTTCTCACTTTCAAGAACCACGATTATAGTAAATTTATATTGTTTATCTACCAAGTCTATGATTCTAGAGGTGGTAGTGAGGTCTGAGATACCTCTGCAGCTCTGTATTTCTACTGCGTCTCTCCAGGCTATGGTGTTAGGTGACGGGATGCAGGCCGAGGTGTGGGTCTGCTTCAACCCAGCCTACCACCAGGATCGTGTGTCACGCGTGGTGGATGAGGTAACAATAATGCATTTTATTTGCAAAGTTTCTTCTGCCTTTGGTTTCCTTTCAAGTAACAATTCCCATCTGAGGTCATTTCATATCCCACCTAGTATGTTATCGCCAAAACACATTTGGTATGTATTTTATATATCTACTTCCTTGCACCTATCTCTGCTTACTTGTGTATTTACCTATAATATTTGTTTGCTTTTCCAGTTCCTCGAGGTGCGCTATCAGGGACACCCGCAGCAGGACACGGTGGGCCTGCACGGCGAGGTCCACTTCCCCAACCTCCACTTCACGTCCACCAGCCTGGACTTTGGCTGTGTGCTCAATCGCACAGAGACCCACAGAGAACTCACAATCACCAACTGCTCCCCGCTGCCTGTGTCCTACCGCTGGACTTTCTTGGTGGACCAAAAACAGTGCACTATCAGGTACGTTCCACCCTGATGAAAAATGGAGAGACTCTACTGTAACAGGTAGACTCCAAATGATTCCCTACTAACCAACCGTACCACTGGACTTGGATTGCATCATGATGCCATAGCCTTACCAAGCCCCAGAGCAGTGGAAGGAGGGAATGATATGCCCATACGCCCGCCTCTGATAAAAAGCAATAAGTTCACATTCCTTGCCTGGTGGTTGTCGAAAGGCATTCTGGGAAACGTAGGAAGTCATTAACTGAATTAGAAGTTGACGAGGCAGGTTGAGGGAAAGTGTGTACACCAAAAAAGTCAATTATAACACTTCATCACAAAGTAACTCCTGCAATGCATTGAACATCACAAATTGATGATATACCTAACAGTATAGGACTGTGGGTATGTGGGTGGGTTTTTCCAATAATTACCACTACAACAAATACTGTCTAGCCTGTTTTTTTAATTATGGAGCTGAACTGCGGCAGCCCTCGTGTTTTTATGAGCCTGTGTCAGGATCAGAGAGGTGAACTTTTTCATTAGGTCCCAGACCAAAAGACGCTAAAGAACCTCTCTTCTATAAGAGCCTCTGGCAGCTTGCTCCTCATTGCCTGTGTCCTGGTTTTTGATGTAGATTAGAAACGCTGGGATACTGAGTTTTCAGCATTCATGGACATAAACAGAATGGATCTCATCCATATACTAAAACTGTGCAAGTTTACAGTAGATGTAGCTTTAACCCTCTGAATTGAAAGCCAAATCCATTATAATCTCCCTGGGGAAGATAGAGCTACTGATTTTGTACCTTATACACATTACAGCCTGCCTCCGAAGCCTTTGGTTTGGCTCCCATCCCTAGAAACAGGCTGTGAATACTACAGCAGTCTGTCTGTCTGTCCACAGCCTTGCCTTGAACCGACTAACTGCCATAGCTCAACAAGATTTATCACCCCCTCTTCCTACTTTTTCTTATCTCCTCCCCTGTTTCATCTCCTAGTATTCTTTCTTTTTTCCTCCACCCCTCTGTCTTTCCTCTCCTCGTCCTCATCCTAAGCTTTTCCTTTGCCTATTTATCTTGCTGTTTTTTCTTCTTTTTTCTCCCTTCCTCTCCTCCTCCTTCTCCTCCTCCCCGTGCTTCTGTTTTTCACCTAATCCATATACCCTTTCTCTTCCTCTCACTTTTACTCTTCCTCGTTTGTCTTTATTTTCTTCACCCTTGCCTTCTTAGATTGTGACCTTTCTCACAAATCTGTCTCATAGGCAACCCTGCTAATTAAATGATCATTCCACTCAACACGCACAGTTTCTCTCAGCCTCTCGTTCTACCTCACCAAAATGCACTCCGTCTGGCCATGTTCAGCTAATTACATCCCTATCAGTAATTACACCACCGCCCTTGGAGAGCGCGATTTTAATACAGCTAACTCTCACTTTAAATCTGTCCCACTGAGAGATAGAGGCAGTACAATACCTTTAAATCACTTCTCCTTCCTCCTGAGATGTGTTACCGACATAACTAATAAGTAAACTAGAAAGCTTATATTCCACCTGCAATGGACGATTGCACCGTAGCCTGATGGATTAGATCATTGACAATCTTAATGATTGACTGAACTGACTACTCATGACTGATCACTGTAGGCAGTTTAGTGAATACTGGGTTTCTTAACTTGACATCGATTAAGCCATGGTCTCCATAAGCACTAAATCTTGGGCTAAAATATTCTTTGTATTAGGATTCAAGAACAGACATTCTGGACTCATTCCATGGACATGGGTTTGGTCTATTAAACCTTACATTCTCTATTTTCGTGACGGCAGATGGCAGGGCTTTCCGCCGGCGAAGTGGAATTTTCGCCAGGTGCACACAGGATTTTCTTCTCGCCTGCGCTCATTTGGTATTCTGATGACTCGCCGTGAACCTGACTGTGGCTAAGTGGGAGGAGAGGTGGGGGGCGTGTCAGTAACGATCAAGCAGCGCAGTGCAATTTCAGTGTCAAGGTATACAGTTACTTATGCTTGCGTTACCCACGTGCTCAGATCAGGTGCTGTTTTCATGGCTTTACCAAGCGGCGTGCACCAACTCTTTTTGTGTTGGCCAATTTGACTTTGATATTGATCCTTCAAGCAGGAAAAAATAAGATACATCATTTTTCGTTCTAACTATATACACGTGGCTGTAATATGAGTCATCCGACACAGAAGTTTAGTTCTTTCTTCATAAAAGGCTTACTGATTAGTTAACTAGGCCGTATATTTGCCGGTGGGGTGAGATAATTGCACTTTCTGATGCAGTTTCAGAAACAGTGTCAATATCTTGAAACAAGGCAGAACAAGGCAGTTCACTCCTGTAGTATCAAGAAAGTGATCCTTGAGTCAAGAAAATCCTTGAACTAAGTTGATGTTGAGATTGCAAACAAGTGAAATTATCTCACCCCACTGGCAGATTTTTCACTTGTTTAAGAAAAACACAATTTGAAGAAATAATCAACCCATGATCTGTTGTGTTGTCAGCTGCTTGGAAAACACATATATCAGACATATATCAGAAGTAAAGCCAGTAAATCAAGTTGTATTTGTCAGCTGCAAGAACTAGGAATACGTAATGGCCACTGTCTCTCTCTCTCTCTCTCTCTCTCTCTCTCTCTCTCTCTCTCTCTCTCTCTCTCTCTCTCTCTCTCTCTCTCTCTCTCTCTCTCACTCACACACACACACACACACACACACACACACACACACGCACACACGCACACACATGCACACACGCAGGCTGGAATGCCAATAGCCACTTCTATCCTGTAGCAATCAAGTGTTGCGGTGTTAATCTCTCTCTCACTCTCGCTTTCTCTTTTGCTCACTCTGTCACTCCCTCTCTTTGCTGAAAGTGAGATGTTCTTTGTTCCTCAGTCTTTGATGTGTAGATTGTTAGTGAGATTGAACATTGGAAAACACAAACATAAACCCACACAGTGTGTGGAGGAGAGAGTGGATGGAACAGAGAGACAGAGATGAGAATGTCAGAGTAGGTTATTTATGTTTGGAGGTGAGCTTTTGCAGAGTCATCATCTGCTGTCTCACCATCTGTTCCTCTGTCCGCACCAGTGGGTTTCAAACTCCTTCTCGGCGGACCCTATTTTAAAAAGCTTTTTTTTCCCACAGGACCCAAATGGTTTTCGTGGGCTCTTGCGGAGTTTTATTATATGTACCCTATTGACCTAGAGTATTTTATTCAGCCTTATATCTCATATTGCTGGTACTTGGATTGTCTGTAATCTTCCCAAGGCCAAACTTGAGGACTTGAAGAAGTCTCCGAAAAACACTGGTCTGCACCAGCATAGGACTGACCATACAACAGTGCCCCCTGCTGGTTGCATCTCTACCATGCACTAATTATAAACTGACAGACTTGTATTATAGCACACATTCTTTGGGATTTTGTGTGCCGACCTGTGTGTTTCCATGTGTGTCTGCATACCCTACGCACACACACACACGCACACACACACACGCACACACACACACACACACACACACACACACACACACACACAAACACACACAAAGACACACAGTATTTGATGATTTAGTGGTGCGTTTGACCAGCACAGCTCTGAGCTGGCTTCACTCACTAAATCTCTTTCATTCTCTTCCATGTTTATCCAGCACTTCATTGCAATCTATCCTGACCTGTTTCCTGCTGCTTGCCTATTAAAATTCCTCTTAATTATAGAACACTCTGTTTAATTAACTTGATGGATGTACCCAGTATGATCCCACAGGGAAGGAGAGAGTGGGAGAACAGAGTGAGAATGAGAGTGAGATAGAGTTTTTTTGGGGGGTGGGGTACTAAAGATATTGTATGCTATGGTATTGTAATATTTTTTATATTGTATTGTAATCAACTGTGGGTTCACTCTAGTGTATGTATGTGGGTGTTACTCTGGTACCTCATGTATCCATTGACAGGCTTTGATTTTTCTTCAACTTCTATTGCGTGTCAGTTTCGTTTCCCATGTAGAAGCTGTTGCTTTCATCACCAGAAAAAAAGAGATTTTACTTCAAAGATGTTTTTTCTTGTTATTTGTGTCTTATAGAGAGTCGGAAGTTCCCAAACTGTCCCTGGAGGAGGAGGAGGAGGAGGAGGAGGACCCAGAAAATGAGATGAAAGAAGAGAGCGGTTCTCCTGCCTTCTCAGCTCCTCTCAGCCCCAGCCTCCCTCCAGAAGCCACCATACCATGCCCTGTTCGAGTGGAAGAGGTAGGCACACATTATCATGTAAGCAAACCAGGGTTTCCCTGGGACTCTATTGATAATCCAGTGGGTAAGTCATGTGCGCAAACACATACACACACACCTACACACACACACACATTAAATCACGTAACATAGATTCACTCTGTTTGCCCAAATTAATTATATGACCAATTGGGAGCATGTAGATTGAGAATATAATAGGACCCAGGATGGAACCTTGAGGTACTCCACAACCATTTCTGATTGTTGTGACATTAACCAATTGATGTCAATGTCAGTGTTTCCTCCAAAGTCTCTTACACGACTGATTAGGATATTGTGATTTACCTTGTCAAAGGCACCACTAAGGTCAAGTTAACAGAAGACTGACTCTGAGTAAGGCTATCTCTGTACTATGCTTTGAACAGAAACCAGACTGAAATTATTCAAATATAGATTGTTAGTAGTAATAGCTGAATTTACACTATAATTTCTCTTGTATTTTAGACAAGAATGGGAGTTTAGAGATGGGTCTATAATTACTGAGAATGGAGGGCTTTTTAAGAAGGAGGTGGACAAGTGCATGTTTAAATCTAGCCACAGGCTCTGTTCCTTCATGTTCCTTTATGTGGCTGATTAACTATTTTAGTAGTCTAGTCTAGTCTAGTAATATATCTAGTGAACAAGATGATGATTTCATATGAGGTACAATCTCTATGAGAGTTTGAGCTGAAATTTGCTCTCTATGTGTCTCTAGGTGTTTGATGTTTTGCCGATCTATGGTCAACTGCAGCCTTTGGACCAGCAGCTGGTCACCTTTACCTTCTATGGCCATGCCTACGTCAGCGGGCAGGTGGTGGCGCAGTGCCACGTGGAGGAGGGGCCTACGTATGACATCACACTCAGAGGAGAAGCCTCAGAAATCATTTACAGTCTTGACTCTACCCACATCAACCTAGGCCTGCAGGTATAATTACAGTCCATAGGTGACTGTATGTATGTTTATCTACTGTTTGGTCAGGTTGGAGGTCTAGAATTGATTTTTACATTCTACTAATCAATTTTAAAGCACAGGTCTCACCCCAAGCTATATAACAGATCTTTTAACCACCTATGAGCCAGTGTTTTGCCTCAGATCCTCAGGCAGCAACGCCATCCAAGTCTAGGCTTAAAACGAATGATGACCAGGCTTTTGGCTCTGGAACGACCTGCCTGAGGAGCTTAGGGTAGCAGAATCATCTTTTAAATCACTTCTTAAAACTTAGTTTTATAGACCTGCTTTTTTGTGATATTTGATCCTGTTACTTTTACTATTGCAGTATATTGTTTTTACCTTCTATTCTTACCTTTTATCTAATTTTGACTTCTTGTTGTCTTGTTATCTTGTTATTCTTGATATGATTTAATCGTGGGAGGGCAACAACGGATCAGTCTCCGTCTGTTCGTTCATCCATGGGTCATGCGCAATATCTCAGACAACACTGATCTGATTTTGACAAAACCTGGTGTGTTTTTACTTTTGGCATTTTCAAAATTACACCGACTAGCATGACATGTTTGCTACTGATTTGTGGGGGATGACATATTTACTGTTGCCTTGTTTTTACTTGTTTTAATACATTTTATGAATATGATGTTTGCTTTTATGAAATTGTTTAAGCAATTTGTAAACTCTGTTTAGAAAAAAGTTTTATGATTATTGTTATGATTATCAGAATCTAATGCTGAGTGGCGACTGGCAGGGGGAACTGTACTTGTACTGTATGTCATTAGAATACACATTGTATTTCAAATACGATATCTACCTTGGAGGAGGCATCAATATTTAGCCTGCTTATTGACACACTAAACAGGCTGGGGAACGCACATCGACTTTGAAATGTCACCGTGTAGTTTTTCAGTTTGGTCTTCTGCACTCTAACTCCCTCTTTTAGTATGCAAGTCATCCGGACCAGTTATCATTGATATTCAAAACAAGGACGTATTGATTTTTGATTTAGTTGAAATGAGCGATTCAGCAGAACGTATCTCTGACCTTCCTGTCTGTTCAGCACTATTCTCTCTCTCTCTCTCTCTCTCTCTTCTTTCTCTCTCTCTCTCTCTCTCTCTCTCTCTCTATCTATCTTTTTCTCTGTTTCTTTCTCTCTCTGGTTTCACTCCTCATCCAGTTTCTCTGGTAGTGAAGGATGAGAATTTTCCACATTAATCAGGAATTCCTGAAACATTGTTCCCATCTACACGTACACAAATTACTTCCAAATGGTATAACTAATGACCTCTTGCTGATTTAAAGTCTCCTCTTTGAACTCTGTTATGTCATTATTACTGTAATAAATATTTGAGGGAACTCGAGACTCCTGAATTACACAAAAGAAGATGTGCAATGGTGTGTTCACACTATTCCACTTTTTTTGGAAGTGCTTCCCCCACTGCATTTTGTGCTGATAAAAAAGTGGTCATGCAACGCGCTTTGTTTCCATAATGACCTGCTGCGGTAGCTGCCACTATCAGCAAACAGTTCAAGTATGTCCAACTCTCAGACACTAATCTGAAACTCAGGAAAGTGAAAACACAGCCAATGTGCTCAACAACTACTATCACCTCCTCTACTGGTGCTTTCTATTACACTTTGATCCTGTTTGTTCTTGTTGAAACTGTCAGTTGCATGTGAATGGTTGGGTCACACAGAAAGCATCATGCGTGCATCTCTAAAAAGTCAAACTTCTCTCAAGTTTAGAAAGCGCTGCGCCATACTTAAAAAGATGTCAGTGCTTTTTTCTAAGAGACCACTTTCTGTCCTTGCAGCTGTTCCCCATCATCTTTAATGTAAAAAAGGCGCTGACAGTTTGAAAAAAGCATAATAGTGTGAACACGGCCTTAAATCTATAACTCACTCTCTCCTCTCTCCCTCCCTCCTCTGCTTGTAGTTGTTTGACCGTGTGGTGGAGGCTGAGGTGACCCTGAGGAACAGTGGCAAAGTGGGCTTCAGGTTCAGCATTGTGCTGCTGCAGGAGGATGAGGTGGCAGAGGAGGAGGCAGGGGGGCAGTGGAAGGCCCAGGAGGAGGAGCAGCAGCCAGACGCAAGGAAGGAAAAGGAGCATGAAGGAAAGGAGGAAGGACAGAAGGCATTTCCTGTGGAGCTCAGACCCGGTCAGCCCATGGTCATCCCCGCCACAGTGAGTCTAGCTTGGCTCAAGACGAAGAAACAGAAGATGGAGGAGGGTGACTTGCATTTTTACCCACTTGTGTCTGTGTGTGTCTGTGTGTGTCTGTGTGTGTCTGTGTGTCAGGGCTACGTTGAGGCTGGTGCGGAGCAGTGTCTGCGTGTTCTCTACCTCCCAGGTGTACCTGAGATGTTTCAGAATCGGCTCCAGCTGCAGGTGGCTTTCCTACCATCCCAGGACATTACCCTGACCGGAGAGGGAGTATTCCCTAGGATCTGCCTGGACCTGCCACGACACCTACGTATGGGCAAACACACACACACACACACACACACACACACACACATGCACATGCACATATGTATAATGATTTATAGCTGCATTATGCAAGATTTCTATGTAAAAATTACACCCGTCTTATCAGCCAAAATCACAAAGTGGGACTGGAACAGAGAAGAGCATCCCACCCCCCCTAACTGAGATGCCATAGATTTGCCCTTTTTGCCCAAATAAATTACTGGTGTTGGGTATAGTAACTGGTGGGAAAGGAAATGATGAATGGAAACTTAGAATTAATAAAACTTTATGAAATAATGTCAGTTAATGGAATGTCCTTAAAGCGTTATGTGATACTCTATTGATCCTAGCGAAATGATCTTTTCCCTTGCCCCCCTCAAGGGAGGGAGGTCAGAGCACACAGTCAGCTACAGAACGTCACCCATAGAGCTGAAAAGAGCCCCTGGTAGGGACACTTCAGCGGGGGCTTAAACCCTCAGGTTGAAGGACAGGTCTCCCTAGTCACTATGCCACCCTGCTGTCAAATATAGAAATACTAACACAACTGTTTATCTATGCACTATCTATGATTTGACTGATTTGCTGTGATTCCTTTGCAGCAGAGGAGCGCCACAGCGAGGTGGTGCAGCAGGCAAGAGCTGCTGTGGAGGCAGACGTAGTTCGAGAGGAGACTCTAGGCAGACCCACCACTGGTGGAGGAACAATGGAAGACGACTTCATCCCCACCGTCAGTCGGCAGAATAAATAATACTGAAATACATTTGAATTCACAACCATGCTTTTTTAAAATATTAACAATCAGTTTTGATTTGATTTGGTGGGTCATAAACGTTAGCCACATATAGTAAAGAACCATGACATTTCATTCTAGTAAAACAAAAAACGAGTAACACTAACGTAGGAGGACTTATGAGGTTTTCACTAGACAGCAGAGTTTGCCCTCCTTTTCCTTTTTTTGACCTCTTACAAAATTTGTGTCCTGTCCTTACATCCAGCACTGTGACTGCATCTCAACCAGCCTATGCCCTAGCGTTATTTGGGTATTGATTTTTTTCCAGGGACTTCAATTTTCCATTCAAGTTCCATTCAATTCTAATGGAAATTTGTCTGCTTATCCCCTTATTTTCTGTGTGTGTTGTCGCAATAACACCTGCGAAACTCTAACGTGGCCATTTTCCCTGAGCACATTTTTGCAGATAAAGTTTGTGCACTCTTAGAGACAGTCTTCAATCATTGGCAACATGCCCACCGTAGCCAGACTAAACCCTGACCTCTGTGCCTTTCTGTCTGTTATTGTTATGGTGTAGAAATAAGAGCAGCACGTTGCTCTGCTCTCATTAGCAAGCCGGCTCTGTTGGAAGTAGTACTGACTCATTATTGCTTTCTATAACTCTGCAAATTTTTTCAGCAACTTTGAACATTTATCTCTCTCCCTGTCTTGCCTTCACCCTCTCCCTCTCTCTTTCGTTCTTTCACCCGCTGTGTCTAGTATGAGGAGCTGCTTCACATGGAGATTGAGAGAAGGCTGGTCAAAGAGAATGCTGTCGCTGTGACCAGCAGTCTACTGGAGCTCCGAGACACGCCGGGCTCCTCCAGAAAGTGGCATAAGCTCAGCAGGTATGCGCACGTGTACACACACACACACACACACACACACACACACACACACACACACATCAATAACACAGATGGTCCATCAACTGTAGTGTATGTATGATGCTCACCAGGTGTTAAGCCAAATGATATGTTACCCTAGGACTGTATGAGAGTGTGTTGTGTGGTTACTGACTAATATCGTTCTGGGTCACTTTTCTGTACTTTCTGTACATTATGAAATCCTGTGATTCTGTATATTGGATGTCATTGTGTGTAAGTTATGCCTCATTTGTTCTGTTTCTATATACCTCCACCCCACCCCAGGTTCCTGCTCCCGGAGTATGTTCTGGATTTTGGCTACGTCATTCATGGCAAAGTCCTCAGCCACACTGTCAAAGTCACCAACACTGGGCCAGTGGCCGTGTCCTTCCATGCCAACCGCAAACCTCTAGCTGGCACAGGTAACAAATGTAAACGTATAGTAAAATATAGTAAAATAATATAGTAAAATAGTAAACACATTCTGCCAAAACTTGGGTAATAATGTGTTTTGACATTGAGATACGGCATTTCGAAAATTACACTGATTGGCCCAAGGGGGCACTATAGCAATTACCTGAACAAGAATATCCTGCCTCCAGCTACAGTCATGAAAATGTGTCCATGTATGCATATCATCATGGGAATCAAGGTTGACATGATAGATTTCCCAAGATTCAAGAGTTAAAATCACAGATAATTGATATGGAATGGAACAGCAGTAATTGTTGTTGTTGACTGGTTCAAGAGGGTTGGGAGGGGGCAGCATGTATATTGTAAGTGTGGTTCTTCTGTTTACTGCCTCTATGCTTATTGATATTGCCCCATATGTCTTCATTATCCGCCTGCTTTTCTCTCTCCTCTTATATAATAAAAATAAATGATGACAGTATTATTGTTCCTCTCAAGGTTTCAGTGCAGAGTTTGAGAGAGTAAAGAACCTGCCCTGCAGCGAGACACAGACTTTCACGGTTAAATTCGACCCCCGAGGAGCCATCTTGCACATGGGGGACGTCAGCGTTGTCATGCCCATACAGGTACATGTGCACGTACATAAGCATGCACACACATTGTCATTCTCTCTGCGCTCTCTTATTTGTGCACATATGAAAGGATCACATTTATTCTGGGGGGTTTTTTTTAGAGAGGAATTTCCATCAATGATGATAGTAATGTGAACTCCTACTTCTGATTGGTGCTTTTGTTTTGATTGACAGGTGACTGGAGGCCCCACGGTTCAGGTCCGGCTGTGTGCGGTGGTGACCATGCCGGCCATCACTGTTTCCACGGATGCGCTGCAGTTTGACAGTGTGCAGTGTGGCATGTGTCAGGTGGGACACATGACGAGATAAAATATATATTTATGCTGCCCTACAAAGGAAAATAGCCATAACTACATTGTGTTCATTTTAAAGTTATTAAGTTACTATTAAGTTATAAAGCTATTGAATGACATGATTGAATGATACATGTAATGATATACAGGCCATTTCAGTACCAACAATACTTTATCAGGGGCAGGGATAAACATTGAAGTCATATTTTCAAGGTCCTCTGCTTTTATCAAGCTTGTACACTTGCACCATGTGTATTTTGAAGGCATGTTTAAAACCCATTCATTCAAGCCATGAATTTAGACTTTGGTTGAAATGCAATGCTCAAACTGTTCTGATTATTCTTCTAGTGGCCAAAGCATTAACTTCAAACTGTGATTAAGGATTACATGCTGGAGTAACTTCAAGGCAATGTGTTTTTTTGATCCAAATGAATCCATACCACTCTAGCTAAACAGAATTGAGAACTGAGCATCGTGGTAAAACGTCTGTATTCTATATGACCTCCACCATCAGGTGATGACGCTGCAACTGTTCAATCACGAGGCTGTACCCTGCTGCTGGAGCATAGCTGAGGAGGCGAGGCCCTCCAAGAAGGTAGTGACCAACTGTCCTAGTGATAGCCATTTTGATTTAGAAAACTAATGGTTTGGGATGCTTTCAAATAAAATTTCACATCACAGCAGTTAAAGACGCATTATAATATGACTAATATTGAAGAGCAATTCTGAAGGATCAACATAGAAAGTTAACTGCAACAACAGCAACCATATTGTAGATTGTTTATTGCAGCTGTTTATTTGCTTCACAGAAAAAGGGTTCTAAAAAACAGTACCTTTCCATCTTGGTATGTCAACTTAAGCGTTTGAGCTCACTCTCCCTGCTGTCGTTCAGGTAAAGAACTTCCTGCCACTCCACCTGCGTAAAAAGGCCTTGCAAGAGCAGCGTCCTCCCCCGGTGGTGTTTGAGATGGTGCCCTCCTCTGGCCTGCTCTACCCCGGAGACCGGGTCAATGTCCAGATCAAGTTCAGCCCCGCAGAGGGGGTAAGGAGCTTTACAGTGATTTTAGAATATCTAAGAGGCGTTGTTAGGCACACTGTAAATTGAAGGAGGATGGCCTTTAGTGGCTTATTGCTTTTATAAAATGGTGAGAACACAGCATCTTTTATTTTTAGGCGGAATGATTCAAGAATTAGAATAACACAATATTGTTTTTCTGCCAAGGAATGTACTTGTAATATCAGTAGTGATGATTTTCAGTCAGCACAGTAATATGTAACATACTTGTTATCTGGTCAGCGGTGTATGTTTAACGGGTATAACAGGGTTACAGTAGCTTTGAATATGATTGAGCCAATCAGAAATGAGGACTGGAATTATACATTTTATAATAGAGCCGTGATGATGATGATACTAAATCCTATTGGCTGTGTGTTGGCTATTGACAGATCTACAGATGTGTATGTCATGTGTATGACATGTGCACTGTCTGTCATTAAAGTAGTATGCATGAGGAAAAGTAAGAATTGTTAGAAAGTAGCAAGAAAAATGCTTACCTACTGCATGCGTCTCTGCAGCGTGCCTACAGCAAACGGCTGGTGGTGTCCGTGGCCGAGAGCACCCAGCGGGTGCTGATCGTGGCCCAGGGGCAGGGTGAGGAGCCCCAACTAGAGTTCTGCCCCTCGATGCTGGAGCTTGGGCCTTGCCTGCCTTTCAGCACCGGGGAAGAAGCTGAGGTCATCGTGAAAAACCCCTGCCCTTTCCCCATTGAGTTCTACTCCCTGGAGTTTGACACACAGTACCTTGAGGAGGAAAAGGTAGCTATGGTTTTCTGAGATTTAAAATAAACAAAACCGTGTTTCTAAATTATGGTGTTGTATAGAGTGGTCAGTGACAAGAAACAAGTGTGAGAGAGGGTATGACATAAACATCATAAGCAAGACTGGAACCCATACCACCATGAGTGTATTTTTGAGGGTAATTTTGTTGGTATTTCTGATTCCATTTCTTGAAGGGACAGGAAAGATGGGAGGAAGTGGGAACAAGGGGATGCAAACAAGGTGGATGTCTCTGAGGCCTGGTACATAGTTAATGCAAGGCATACACTAACACAAGTTTGCGACATAGGCAGGCTCTTGCAGTCAGGTGCTCTTCCTTGAGCCCTGTCTGACATTGTAAACTTCTCCACAAGGGGGGAGCAAAGCCACTAGTCTGGAGCGAGTGACCCTGAGGGATATTTATAAGAAGGGCTACTGTAGAGGAATGCCTACTAAGAAAAAGTTGAAAAGAAGATGGTACATGCGAATGCAAGAGGGGGGAATATTATTTTCTTGTTTTGCCCACAAGGAACTTCAATTCCAATATTTTCAGATGTCAGTATCAAAATTTGACAATTTTCCCACAGTGTTTACATTGGAAAAGTTTGGACTACACATTCATGCCATGCTATTCAAGACTGCAAGAAATGTCCCTTAAACTGCCATTGTTGCATCTGTTGCTGTATGTAATAGATCTTATATTCATCATTCTATAAGAAAATCATGCCACTCTGGAGAAGTCAACCTAGCATGATAGTGATTGTTTATCTTTAGTTTCTGTTGTGGATCAGAGATAGTCACTAAAAGTTTAGTGTTAGATAATGTCTCTTCCAGCCTCTCTCTTTCCCTCCTGTCTTCCCTTAGAGATGGAAAAAAGATGACCTGCACTCAGAAACCTTTGCTCACCAGTCTCCCCTCTGCTTTCCACCTGTCCTCACCTGCCTCCTCACCTGATTATTCTCCTTCGATTCGCCTCTGTCTCCTCCTCTTCCTCTCTTTTCTCCTCCTACCTCTTCCCTCTCCTCCCTCTCTGCCCTATTGCCTCATCCCATTTAGATCCTGC
The DNA here is from genome assembly GCA_034670385.1 of Hoplostethus mediterraneus. Taxonomy (NCBI): domain Eukaryota; kingdom Metazoa; phylum Chordata; class Actinopteri; order Trachichthyiformes; family Trachichthyidae; genus Hoplostethus; species Hoplostethus mediterraneus. The sequence continues at coordinate 614,742 of JAXDDW010000003.1, read as the reverse complement.
GTCTGATGCAGGGTTATGATGAACACAACATTCTGCTGCTTCCTCCCAGGACCTCTGGGGACCCTCTTCCCCCAGAGCTGCTGGACCACTACAAGGAGCACTACTCCCAGCTGACAGACGACGGTAGCTCCCGACGCCATACACACCTATGTTCAAATGCAAGCACACAAATCATGCGCCTGTAGGTTTGTGCATGTGAATGCATGCACACACATAGATTTGTGATTCTGTTTTTATCTGATCTACCTCTGTGCACCAGAGGTGAAGGCTGGCCTCTGTAAAGAAGAGGTGTTTTCTGAGAAGGGGGTCAGGGAGGAGGAAGAGGAGAGGCCTAGACAAAACATTGACCACCCACAGGACAGGGAAGAGGTGTCTCCAACTTCTAAGGGTGGAACACCCTGCGGTATGACCCTGGAACGAGCTCAACTAAACCAATACAGCCCTTTCAGAAGGAGCTCTTGTCATATTCCTATTTGAAAGTAGCCTTAAATGTTACTTGAAGAGAGTGTAAATCATTGTAATTGTCACAAGTCCTGTGTGTATGTTATTGTATGTAAACATGCCGCTACATTGAATTCACACATACCAAACACACCACCATCCATCCCATTAATACACAGCTGACTGACTTTTTCTGATGAAAACAAACACACATCCACTTTCTTTCCCTATCTAATACTGGTGCTTTCTGCTTTCTGTCCATCCAGAGCTGACTGGAGAGGGGAGCGGAGGGAGTCTGGGCCAGCTGGAGACGACCCCTGTCTCCAGAGCCATCGCCCGCCACATGGGCGTTGACTTGACGCCTGAGGGTCTGGCCGCACGCAATCGCCAAGGCGTTGCTCTCATTGTATACGGAGCCCCACTGACAGGTGAAGCAGCTAAAAACAGTTGATACTGCATTGGATTTTTTTTATTTATCTCACCCCATTGGCAGAATTTTACACTTGTTTTCAAGAGAATAAGAGTTTAAGTCTCAATACTAGACCGAATGAGTTGTTAAAATGGACTGGAAGCACGGGATTTGAGTATTTTAAAACACATATACTGCTTTACTGTTGTCAACTGGGGAGTGTTTGCAGGGTATGATTAGTATTAGCCTTGAATTAGTGCTACTTTCACCCTAAAAGTACTATGTGGCAGTAGCGAGTCCTGTCCCTCTCCTGTCTCCAGGTACGAGCAGCACAGCGGCAGCCCTGGCGCATCACTATGGAGGGGCGTGTCTGAGTGTTGATGCTGTGGTTACAGACTTGCTGACCAATGGCATTTCGCCTGTCAGCCTGACTGCAAGACAACTCTACAACCACGCTGCTGCTGAGCACGCTCAGAAAAAGACTGATGAGGCTGGTGAGAGAAAAACAGATGGAGGAGATGAGGAGGAGAGTGACAGAAGGAGAGAGAGTGATAGAGAGTGTGCTTTGTCATGCTGTCTATGCATGCAGTGTTTTTGAAACCTTGACCGTTAATCAACAAGCAACAGCAGTGCAAACCTAAAATTGTCATGCAGGGTTTGTATGTGTGTATATCTGTAGCCTAGAGGTCAGAGAAGCAAGCTTGTGATGGAAGGCCACCAGTTCAAATCCCCAGACGGGCTGAGAAAATGTGGGTGGGGAAAGAGAATCCCCTTCCTCAACAACCTTCCTCAACGACCATCGTTGAGGTGCCCTTGAGCAAGGCATTAAATCCCCAACTGCTCAAGTGGAGCTGCTTAGTGGCCAAGACTCACTAATGAAAGTGTGTAACTGTGTGAATGTGAAGCAGTACATTGCTGGAGAAGAGCTTGGTGTTGAGTCGCATTTCCCTGGATGAATAAAACCTAAAATAAAACAAAACATCAATAATAATATAAATATCCACGTACTTGTCCATGTCCATGTACAGCTCAGGCCTGTCAAGAGACCACGGGACCAGCACCTCTTGCAGCCCCATCTCCAGCCTCAGCTCCAGCCTCAGTTACCGTGGCTGTTCTCAGTGTGGAAGCTGTAGCTAAACCCACAGAGGACAGTAGTGACTCCAAGGCTCCAATGACTGAAGGCTCACAGGCCACCATGCCCCTGGTACAGTTTCTCTTTAAGTCCTCCGGTCGTTGGTGTTATCGATGTTTCTGCTGCACTGTGGCCCCTACCCCCAAGAGGAGGTTTGGGAACATCAGAACCGCTTCTCTTTTTTTCTAACTTTATATTAACATGCCTTTTTATATGTATATATATAAATATGATTCTGATTGCATTTGGATATTTAATAAAACAACAATTACTGGGTCATTGAGCAGTAAAGCAGCAGTAAACTACTTTAAACAACAAAGTAAAATGCTGACAAAAATATAATAAAACAATAAAATAAAGCAGTTGTTTTTGATATTGTCCTGATGTGCAGGAAAGTCAGATGCAGCTGGGTGTGATTTTGAATCAGGTAGGAGATGTGGCCACACTCAGACGTCTCTTGCCTGAACAACTACTGGTTGATATCCTGGCCGAGAGATTGCAGGTAAGACGACATTGTCTGTCCCACTGACAGATGGAGGCAGTAGTATATTTGAAATCCCTTTTAACAGATGGATGGATAGATAGCTGCTTATTGTTTTTCTGGCTAAAATTCAAAATGACAAGGAACTCCTCAAGGTGTTTAACATAGATAAGCTCATGAGTTTTCCTTCTTTCCCAGTGTAACTTTGCTCTCCCTGTCTTGTTGTTGTCATTGTTGTGGTTGCCGTTATCGCTGTGGTGACAGCTAAGCGATTGTCACCGCGGCGTTGTGATCGATGGCCTGGAGTCTGTGTACACTCAGTCAGTGGCCGGCACACTGCAAGTGGTCCTCAAGGCCTTTAACAACCGCAAACACATCTACCTAGTCAACCTGTCGGACTCGTACACAGCCCTGAAGGCACGGGAGAGAGCCCAGAGAGAGGCTGAGGGTAAAACATGCACACATGCACACATTCACTCATTCACTCACATGCATGATTAACAATTGTTGAGTTTTTCTCCAAAATGAGATGAAATTAGAAATGTGTTCTTTTGTAAAGGATAGCAGACAACCTAAATTATTTTGCACAGCAGATCCTTTAGATTCATAATATTACATGGTGAACTTCATGTAATGAACTTCATGTAATGGGAACAAGTGGTATGCTATAAATTTGCCTTCCGTTTAATTTTGTACTCAGTAAGGTTGATGACAATAGCCTGCATGTGTGTGGATATGTGTGTGTGTGTGTGTGTGTGCGCGCTGGTACATGCATGCTTGCATCCCCCAGACGCTATGCAGAAGGAAGTGGCTGACAGGGAGGAGCAGTGGCTGCAGGAGCTGGATGAGGAGGAATACGATGCTCTGCCGGATGAGGAGAAGGAGCGAATTGCCCAGCGACACCTGGAGCAGCTCCAACAGCACAAACACAGGTATTGACTGGAGGGTGGGAGAAAACACTCTCCTAGATTACTGAGGTACTACCCACGGTTTAGTTAAAACTCATTCAATTAGAAGAAATCACTTGCTTTTTCACTGTACTGTGATTATGGATACAATGGTGATGCAGAAGGTACAAGGCACTGTCTTGCCTATAATTATGGTATTAATTAAGAACCTCCTCAAGTGTATTATGGCTATAACAGTTACCAATGCTTATACTGACTTGTATACTGACTGAAAGGTTTTCTTCAAAGAAATATACATATATACATACAGTACACAAGTGCAGATTCTGTAGAGTTGAAGTCTTCTAAAGTTTCTGGTTTTGGATGAGAGTTGTTCACAAATATTGATTAGAATGTCCCAGACCAAAGGAATAACTTTTAACCATTTCTAAATTGAGTCCCACGACATTCAATATCTAAATGTCCTTTGTTTTGCTTGTATCTCTGTGTGTGTGTGTGTGTAAGGGAGCTGGAGCGAGTGATGAGAGAGCAGAAGGAAAGGAAGCAACAGGAGGAGATGGAGAGGCTGAGAGAAGAAGAGGAGTTGAAGAAGAAGAATAAGAAGGGGGGAAAGAAAGATAGCAAAGAGGAATTGTCAGGGAAGAGGAGCCAGCTGGGAGGGAAGCAGGTCTGAGATGCATACATCCCACTCTACCTCTCTTCCTCGCTATCAATCAAAATACACACACACACACACACACACACACACAGAGAGAGAGAGAAGAGAGAGAGAGAGTCTACCAATCATTGATCTTGGAATCCATCTGTTTCCTTTCCTTTCCAGTCGACAGTTTCAGTGGATGGTAGGATGCTGTCTTTCTGTAACAACTCTAAAGACTCATCAGAGGCCAAAGAGCAACACAATTCCAATGAAGGTGCCAACAGCTGCTATGAATCCCAATATTCTTTAATGCCTGAAAATCTTGAAATCTGTAATAAATAATGGTGCTGAGGCTAGCTTGCCTGACAAAATTCCATTGTGAAAATATGAAGTGGTTAAAGCTGCATTATGTAACTTTTTAGTATAAAATACAAGCGCCTTATCAGTCAGACAGAAAAGCTCCATTCACTCCAATCAAGTTTCTCAGAGCACAGGAATTGACGAATCGAAAGTTACGAGCCGAACACACAGCTCTGAAACAGCAGTCCGCGAGAAAAGATGACCGAAGCTTGCAAACAGTTACCTCTCGCTGCCACATGGGGCCGCCAACAACTAAATGACATAAAGTTACATAGTGCAGGTTTAAGGAGGAATTAATTATTGAATGAATGAAACCCTGAAACCCTTAATATGAGCCCTCTTCACTAATACAGTGCTTCAAAGCAAAGAGGCTGACGATGCACCAAAGAAGACAAAAGAGACCAAGGTACTTCCGGCAGAGTCTCCTCAACCTACAAATGAGCAGGAGAGAGAAAGGGTAGGTTTAGCAGTATGGTTTGAGTTGGTTTACTCATCTGGAAGTTTACTGAAAATCATCCAGATTTTAGTTTTTTCTTTAGTCCTAAAGTGTTAACAGCATGTGTTTGGTATAATTGGAAAGATCATCTTTCATTTGTATTTTCACACTTGGACGTCTTCATTTCTCCTTTAACTGTTATCATAGCTATCAGCTGAGCCGTGGTGGGTAACCACAGTAACAGAATTACGTTCACTGATAAATTAGCCTTATAATCTTTCAGATGTGGAATCATAAAGCTACCCCCAGCCGCCACTGTTTCAAAAAAGGCTACATGGTAAAATGCAAGTTAACCTACCATGGTCATCTTCTCATCCACCTAACTCTCCCCACCCCAGTCCAGCGTGGACGAGCTGCTTACTCGGTTCCACGCCTATGAGCAGAACCAGGTCCATGTGCGCCACATCCTCCAGTACTGGGACCGGGCCCAGGGCCTTTTGCTGGTCCCACTCTTCACTGATGAAGCCCCACTGGGGCCAGAGGACGTCCCCCCAGGGAAGCAGGTGGCTTCGTTTACTCCAAAAATACTACTCTCAATGGCATTTTCTCTAAATTATATTGTAATCATGGGTGATGAATGTGGTAATGAGAAGGATGCCACTTTTCTTCATTTTTCACCTGCCACTATGTATATCATTACATATTAATCCATGTTAATCCAATCCTTCTTCCAAACTAAATGGATGCTCTCTACCAAAGAAAGCTAAATAATTGTATTAGAGATTTTTCACTTTTTAAATAATCTATTTTACAGCCCAAACCTTGTTCTCTTAACACATTTGAGAGTGACACAAACCCCCTTGTGCAGTTATAGAAATGTTGAGGTTTTTCCCATGCAATGCAATATTTTGGGGGAAAAAGGAAATCAATAGTTTGCTTACTTTGCTGTCCTGTCATAGCATTTAAATAAATGGATCACATAGACTGAGCAGATCTTAATATGAGAGCAGCTACAATTTTGAACCCAGTGATCTTATCCACCACCACCCTGCATACACAGACCCCAGCTGGCAAGAAGACTAAGAAGGAACGAGAGAAGGAGAGAAGGTGGAGAAAGAGAAGCTGGAGAAGGAGAAGCAGAAGGCAGACATGAGTGATGCCAAGATGGCGTCTCCGGTGCCCAACCAGATGCTCCTGCCAGGCAAAGGAGGCACAGTAGGAGACAAGGAGCCTCCGCCGGACATTGTCCCTGAGATCCTGCTGAACGTAACAGGGAAAGACTATCCCAGTGCCACAGAGCTGCTCAGAGGCAGCAGCCTGCCTCCACTAGAGGAGGTATGGCTAACATTCATCTGATTTTTCTTTTCTTCCGTTGTAGATTGAATCACTGATTTGAACGGGGAAGTCAAACAAAGTCTTAATGCTGTTTCTTGGTTGACTGACGTTCAAGTACAGTATTTATTGGTTTCTCATCCGTTTATCATCTCCAGGTGTTGGATGGTTTGGGGTTGGGTCCTAGCGGTCCGCCCATCCCTCCTCCCTTCACCTTCTCCGTGGTTCCTTTCCCCAAGAAGAGGGCAGAGCCCAGCGGTCAACTGACCTGCGACTGTTTCACCTTCCTGGTTCCTTCCGGCCCAGACGAACCCGGCGACGAGAAGAAAGATGCCGAAGAGAGAGAGACCGAAGCCGACGCACAGGCACTACCCGTAAAGGTAATGGACACCCAAACTCACAGACTGGAATACACAGACGTATGCTTCAACACACAGGCACACACACACATGTAGAACACATATAGGCATAAAGGATACTTGAAGGTGCTGTGTGTGTGTGTGGTTGCTTGTGTACAATAAAGGAGGAGGTGGTAGCAACCCTTCCTAAAAGTCGCAGCAAGAGGGAGGTTGCGGTGACAAAGGACAAAGACAAGGATAAGAAGGACAGAGAGAGTCAGAGGGACAAGAGGAGAACTTCGGCCCAGAGAGGAGGTAAGGGCTTGGACCGCTCCCTGTCTCCTCCTCTCCCCTCCGACTCCCTTCTCTCTGACGGCAGCAAGCAAGACCAACACTCCATAAACTCACGGCATGAACGAGGCCAGAGGTAAAGGAATATGCATGCCCACACACACACACACACACACACACACACACACACACACACTCACTATCAAGGCACTCACTAACAATTGCATTACATTCTTTGCTCTGTGTTACTGCATTAAGACACATTTCATGTTAATGATTTTAATGTTCTGTTGTGTTCTGTGGCATTATTGCTGTTGTTGTTTTTGGTGGTGGTGGTGGTGGTGGTGTGTGTGTGTGTGTGTGTGTGTGTGTGTGTGTGTGTGTGTGTGTGTGTGTGTGTGTGTGTGTGTGTGTGTGTGTGTGTGTGTGTGTGTGTGTGTGTGTGTGTGTGTGTGTGTGCGCGCAGGCTGACAGCATTTCGTTGGGTGGTACCAGCCAATGATGAGGTCACTCTGAAGATCTGGTTTCACTCAGACTCCCCGGGGCAGTTTGACCAGACACTCAACTTTGAGCTCTTGGGCACCAAGAGACGCTACCAGCTCCTCTGCAGAGGAATCTGCACCTATCCCTCCATCTGCAAAGACTACACGTCAGTAAACATTGCATTCCTTAACAATAGAGACAGAGGAAGAAAGAGAAAGAAGGGGGGTGTGGGTATTACAAAATATAAAATGGGTCGGTGTCTACATCAAAACGTACGATTGAAGTAGTGTTTACATTCTTTTAGCTGCCTTGACCTCCCACAACTATAAAAATGTAAATACAGTCATAGCACAATTGTCCATACAGTATATTATGTTATGAATATCTGAATAAGGTGTTGTTAAACTGCAACACCTTGTGGAACTGATCCTGGAATGGGCCCAGGAGCAAAATTACCTTCTTTCATATCTACAAACAATTCTGCAGGAAATACTGATTTGAACAGTTCATTTGCAAAAAGATACATATCCATTTTGGGGAAAAACACCATGAGGTTCATCCAATAGCTTTAAAATAAAGAGGATTCAGTCTGTAAAAGTATCATAATTGTGTCAATGTGGTTTTCCAGGACCCTTTTTGCCCTGACTAAGAGGGTGCCTCAGGTGGAAGAGGGGCTTCAGAAGACTCACGTGGTCAATTCTGACTTCCTGGAGTTTGGACCAGTGCTCTGTGGCAAAACCAGAGACAGGTGAGAGAGGAGGAGGGCAACGAATGGTTCCAGTGTTAGTCCATTAATCAGTGTTGTGTGTGTACGTATCTATGGGCTCATAGTGTGTGTGTGTGTGTGTGTGTGTGTGTAGGTACAAGGAGAGGAAGTACCCAGAGAACACCGAGAGGATATTGATCCACAACAACTCAGCTCTGAAAGCTGAAGTCCAGTTCTGCTTCCAGCATGACACCAAGGCCACTACATATCTACTGGACCCGCCAACCATGACCCTCAACCCTGACCAGAGACAGGTAGGAGACTCTAATCTGTCTCTCTACTAAGTACGGTAGTGGTCGCTTTCTGACATGCCTTTATTTTTGTGTTACAGTAGTTGACAGTGCGGGCCAGCTGGATCAGATCGAGAGGCCATTGGTATTGGATATTGAATTAATATAAGGCTAAAATAGGGTGTTGGTAGGGAGGAACGTTTGAAAATGAAAGCAAACTAACTTGAATAACAGATTAGATTGACATTCTGTATTGTCTGATATTACATTTCAGTACTTGGAATCAGTATCAACAGTGAAAAGATGATATTGACGCGTCATTATTGAGAAGAATGACCTGCTAGTAGTAGCCTAGCCTAACTAATCATTTGTGGTGTACCGGGGAATTACCAGATTGAGAACAAAGTGCTATCCTAATCTGTCTGGTAACAACTCTTGAGGATTGTGCTGACATGTTAATATTCTTCTGTCCTACTAGGAGTTGACAGTGTGGGCCTACCCCACCAGCCCCGGGCAAATCGAGGACAGCGTAGTGTGCTGTATCAAGGACAACCCAAAACCGGTCATCATCCGCCTCTCCTGCTGGGGAGTTCGACCAGAGCTGGAGCTGGACCGCAAACACTTGCATTTCGACAGGATTTTGCTGCACAGGTACCAGAATACAGAACTGATATGTAGGGCGGACGCATTCACACTATGTTCCTGCAATAGCTTTCTTAAATGATTTTCACAAACATTTGGGATTTAAGGAGCCCAAAAGACCTTTTTAGCGTTTCACCTCCTCTTCCCGGGATTTAGATTGTGTAGAATGTCTTCTTTGGTCTGGGTAGCTAGTTTCCACATCGCTCACTGGCCATATTGTTCTTGTTTTCTTTTGTCTTTCTACTTTTTCTTCCCTTTACTCTCTCTTCCCTCACCTCTCCCTCACCCACATTTTCTTTCACTTCCCTCCTCTTTCTCTGCTCTCTGCTCAATTCCTGTCTCCCTTACCTTTGCCTGACCATCCCTTCCCCACTATCTTCCCTTCACCTCTCTTGCCCCCCTTTCCCCTTTCTCTTGCTTATATTTCCTTGCACCTTCCCCATCACTCTTTTCCCTCCAACTTTCCCTCACCCCTCTCTTCCACCTCACCTTGCCTCTCTTCTTGCCCTCCACTATCCCACTGCACCCCTCCTCCCTGTCTCTTCCATCCTGCTCTCCAGGCAGGACAGCCGTGGTGTGACACTGAATAATAAGACAGCTCTGCCGGTGGCCTGGGAACTGAAGGGTCTGGAGGAGCTGGGCAGTGAGTTCAGTGTGTCCCAGGACAAGGGCACTGTCCTGCCACACTCCACCTTCGGCTTGCATTTCCACTTCAAGGCCACGAAGCCACTCAACATCAAGAAAACCATACGTCTGGAGGTAATATGTGATATAGGTCTGGCTGATGTAGGACTATTGGAGTTGGAGTTCATCAGGCTTACGTACTTTGTCAGACTTAAGGCCGAAGTTTGCTTCTGTGTCTGACACTAACGACACTAACGATGGCACTAAGTTAATTATATTAATCCTAATACTAAAATGCTAATTCCAACATTTTAATGCTAATGCTAAGATGCTAGCCTCCAGGATAGTTTGGTTATGAAAGCATTAGAATATTGACATTAGTATTCACATATAAACATTTGTATGTTAGAATTATTCCATGTTAGTATTAGCACAACTAGCACTAGTACTAATTAATACTATTATAATACTAATAAATAAGTTAGCACATTGTCAGAGGCAAAAATGCCCTTGAAAGTTGATTATATGCCCATGAAATCAATAATGAGCGAAAATGAGCAAAAAAACTTTAGAAGTGCCCTTATAGCAGCAGGAGTTGGCACCATGCAGCCATCAGTAGGAGAAAATGCTGACCCCATGCGATTCACGGCGTCAACGAAAAATGAAACAACCATTACTGTAAAAAAAACCCTCAATAATCAGGGGGTGGAAGATGTACTGGTTGCGGTCAGAGAGGGAAAAATGACACCATCCTGCCTGCTGCCATGCAGTCTCCAGCAGAGGGAAAGAAGTGAAAACAAACAGCAATGGTCTGAGAAAATATATCTAAACCTGATGAACCCTGTTTAAGTCTCACAAAAAACTGACAAAGTACATGTGACAAAGGTGGCCAAGGACGTCCTTTAATGGCCACTGTACAGGAGACCACGAACCTTAAGAAGTCCAGTAACCTTGAGGTAATTCTTGTGGGGTGATAAGAGGTATACATAACATGGGTATAGAAATACACACTTAGATTTAGAGAAGATTTACAGAAGCCCATTAACCTTCAAGGTCCATATGTTTTTAGGTACAGTAATAGTGTAGATTAGAAGTATAGTATACACAAGGACAAGTACACACTTGCTTATAGAAGCCCCTCACGCTCAAGAGGACTATATACACAGAGGAAGTAGAACATGAGGCAGAATTGAATGAATTTGGTATGTTCTATCTATTTGAGCATGTGCTTGTGTATTGTGTCCCAGGTGTCCGATGTGGACAAGATCCTAGGGCTTGTGCACTCCGAGAACATACAGATCACTACCGAGGCCTACGATGTAGCTTTGGACCTCAACTTTCCTAAAGGTAGTTACAGTAACAGCTCACAAACACGTTCCTTTAAGAGGCTGACAGTTATGGTTCGACCTGATAGAACCTGATGGATTTGGGTCTGGCCTTACTTGCTTAGGCTTGTGTTTGGTTCCAATACACAGATATCATTGGGAAATATCAAAATGTGCTGTCAGCGCACCCACAGGCTCGGATAAACTACTGAAAGTACATGTACACTGTCAAGACTGTATAATCTGTATATAGTCATTCTGTATAAAATATCCAGAATACAGATATTTGGATCTGTGACAGGTGGGAAGGACACACAGAAGTTTCCAGAAGCAATGATGATGTATCACGTGTCCTTCATCCCGTTTCAGGGACAGATCGCTGTCTGGACTTTGGAACCGTCAAGGTCTCTGAAGAGGTCAAGCTGCCTGTCAGCTTGAAGAACATCGGAAAATACGAAATAACCTATAAGTGAGTTTTGTATTTAAGTGAGCCAATTCCTGAATTACAGTAGCAATAACATGCATGTGTGCATTATTTGAATAAGCGTTGGCCTTGTCTTCCAGTGTATTTCAATATCCAAACACTTCACTATTCTGAAGCGCCTCTATTTGTAAGATGTTTAAATTGGCTAGTGTATTATACTTAGAATATCAGTTAACTAATGCTCTTCTCTAGTCTATGATGAAGGGGTACAACTAAATACATTTCCATCACTCCACACTGTGCATTCATGAAACCTAGAATCATGAATACCAACTATTTATTGGAGAGAAATGCTTGTCCTTTATAACATATAAGAACTCATGAGCCTAAGCCTGGATTGACACTGCAAAAGTTTGGACCCATTTTGTTTTGTTTGTCACTCATTTAGAATATTGAGGTACAGGTCCAGACACTTTTATTTGTTTTTCACTGAGAACCCATATATTGCTTCCATCTATTGGAAGTGTGATTGGAATGAAAACTTTTCTGCATGATTCAATTGGGCCTCAGCCCAAGTCGTAGCCTTTGGCCCTCTCATTGTAATTAACACTGGTTGTTGTATTTTAGGCACATTTTTAAGAGTGAGAGAGTAAGAGAGAGCGCATATTTTAAACAATTTGTCATACACATCATTTTTCCATTCACTTACTTTAACACACCAAAGAATAGGCAGAAATATGACAAAGCACTATCTAAACATTTGACTGACAGCACAGGCGTATTAGAACAGAATGGTGTTCATAATCTGAGAGCATAAAATGAGAATATAATTACATTATATAAAGTCTGTTCATGCTTTCTTTTACATAAGGTTCACGCTGGAGCGGACAGACCCATCCCAGCCAGACCTGGCCTCCATGTTCACTGTTTCCCCCCAGCGTGGCTCTCTGCTGCCCACAGACCGGCCCACCACAGTGCAGGTTCTCTTCAGACACAACAAGGAGGTGTCGCTTACAGAGCAGCCTGTCCTGCTCTGCCAGGTCTGAGCCATACATTGCTAGTAAAGATTCTGTTCCATGTTAAATACTGAGCTTTTTCAAATTCCTCTCCTATGTTTGCTGTTGTGTCCTTATTAGGTACTAGGCAGAAACATACCTCATGACCAATTAGAGTATTACAATGTTCCTGCTTATTCGGAAACCGAGTAAAATCTTTTGAAATTCCGACATGTATGCAATGAATTCTCCCTATATTTCACTGAAACATTTAAACCTGTTTGGTGTTCATGATCTGAGAATAATGTGTGTTGACGTCTAGTGGCACAGTTTCTGACAGCTGACAGTTTCAAACACCAAACCCTTCAAACAAGGCAGGGGAACGTGAAGAAGAAGTATTGCACTTGGACATCTGGTTGTAAATCAGCTTAGTTTTAGTAACTGTTCCATGTGAGATGAATAAGAGATGGAAAAGGTGTAGAACAACTGCATGAAAGCTGTACTATTTACTGCACGCTGCATTGCATGCTGCATGGCTTCAGGCTTGTGCTATGAGACGCCGACTGAACTTTCTCTGCTGCAGGTGATAGAGCCTAGCATTGGGGAAGGAGGAGAAACCATAGCCATTATTCGCATCAAGGTTTCCATCCAGTCCGTCTTCTCAAGGTATTTGCTGCATCCCTCACTTAACTTCAGTTTCTAAAGAACAGTGACAACAAGATTTATATCTATTTATATTTATTTTTATTAGAGATTCCATTTGAATACTGTTTCTGATATTTGTCCCAGTATTCTGACATTTCTGTCGGGCCCCTCTCCAGATACAAGATCACACCCGCAAGCGACATTAACTTCGGCCCGCTGGTCTATGGCTGCAAGAAAACCCAGAGTTTTACCATCGAAAACAATGGAGTTTTTGAAACCCGTTTCACCATCTGCCGCATGATCAAGGACCTCCTGCCTGTTCCACCTGGGAGACCAGGGTAGGAGAGACAGAAATAGACACAGATACATGCACACACACTCACACACACACACACACACACACACACACACACACACACACACACACACACACACGCACATTAGGGCTGATACTTTACCCAAAGCTTGAGAAATTGGGAATGAAACCATGAAATTTCAGCATTTCTTTTAAACTCCAGAAATTAAAAAGTAACAAATCAACTCAGGCATTATGACTATGACTGATGTTGAATGGATGCACAGAGAGCAGTGTTTGCTGCCATAAGAGACAAAGCCCACATCAAAACATAAAACATCCTTCAAATTAAGTTTCATTCAAGCATCACTGTGTTGCCAATATCTGCAGATTGATGGAATATACTGCCTTGACTGAAGGAGAACAAGCTGCTTTCATGTTGTGTTGTGATATCACAATTAAAACTAATGAACTCAAATATAAGCTAAATGACTATAATAAGTTATTTGGATCACCTACCTCTATGTCATTTTTATGCAGTGGTATATAAAAGGTCACCAGGCTTCAGATTGTGTAGGTGGTCTGAGGCTGTGGGGAAAAGAGGAATTTCAGTATCTGATATTCAAATATCAAAAGAGCCACACACATTCACACTCACCACCCCCTTTCCTCCTGCCCTTCTGTCTCCTCCGTCCTCCGTCCTGTGTCCTGTGTCCTGGCTTCAGGGCTTCAGGTCCAAATAAGAGGATGTCTCGAGAGAGCCACTCAGAGAAAGCCCACTGCTGTCGGTAGCAAAATGAGGCGCGAATCCATCCAGAAAGACATTGGCATTACACAGGTGGGACGCTACTAGTGGCGACAAATGAACAATAACAGCAATGACAGTGTCATTGCAGTTACATGGCTATGCATGCAAAAAATAACTGCAACAACAGCAGCTTACATTGCAAGACAATGCACTACAGTGTAGAAGTACAGTATAACTCATGCATGATCTGAAAAAGTATTCAAATAATAAACACAGGTCATAATATATCTATGATAAAGACACTTGCTCTCCCCTCTCCCACATCTCCCTCTACTTCTCTCCTTTTCTGCCTCCCATCCTCCTCTTCACCTCTCCTCACCTCTAGAATCGTCTCACCATGGGGGTGTTCACGGTGTCACCCTGCACAGGGACCCTGATGCCGCGGTCTCAGCAGGTGGTGATGGTGGACTGTGGGGCTGAACAGCTGGGCAGTTGGAACGAGGGTTTGGTCATTGACGTCAGTGACCGCAACCCCTCTGACCAGCCTGAAGGCATCCCTTACAGACTAGTGGCTGAAGTCTGCATGCCAGGTGGGAGCTATGTCACTTGTATGTGACTTGATTAGTGAGTACGACTTGATTTGTGGCTTGTTTCCACATGACTTGCTTCCATACAAGCCATTTGTAGGGATTATCCAGAGTCTGAATGCATAAATGATCACAAACTGTTAACATGCACAAAAATAGTGCTCACAGCTGTCTGCAGTTCTGTGCCTGATTTAATGTTGGGGCTGTCTGGAGCTTGGATTGTTATTGAATAAGGCATCAAGTGGGAATATAAAAGAGGGAAAATATCTTTTGCAAGCAAATTTGAATGATTAATAGCATGCCCAATGTGACAGGAGGCTAAATGTTGTCCCCTCTCCCTTTCCCTCTCAGGGATGGGGTTAGACTTTGACTCCATCTTTGAGGAGCACTATCTGTGTCGCAACAGCAGCTTGCTCTCCTCCGAACAGTTTTGCGACGCTGAGGGTATTTACATCCTGGATGAGAACAAGTTCATCTTCAACAACGTCCTGGTGGGGCGCACCGCCCCGGCCCGCTTCAAACTCACCAACAACGGAAAGGTGCCCTGCCTGCTCAGCCTCGCCATCAAGTCTGTTGGCACTAAGGTAGGGCTAGTGGATAGGTGCATGCATGCAGGTGTACTCTTGTCTGTTATAGATGGCAGTTAGCAGGGTTAAAGTATCCTGTTCGTTTCTGCAGTCATCCCGCAGTGTGGAGGTGTTTGATGTTTCCCCAACAAGACTTAGCGTTCCCAGCCAGTCACACTCCTTTGCTGTGGTCACCTTCACACCACAGACAATGCAGCTCTACCATGTTGTGTTTGAGGCCACACTGGAGGGGGCCACCAGGTATCATATTCATGTTTGTCTGAATTCAGTAGCTTTTATTTTGGTCTTTGGATGTGTGTGTTTATGTGTGGCCCTCTATCACTCTTTCTCTATCTTTCGCTCTGTCCAGCATGACACCCACATTCAAGAACAAGGTGCTGGGGTTTGACCTGATAGGAGAGGGCAACCTGCCCAGTGTGTATGTGGTGCGTCCAGCCCTGAGGAACAGCAGTGGAAACCCCATGCTGCAGTTCAGACGGCTGTTGGTAGGGCGCAGGCACACCCTGCCTTTGGTGCTGAGAAATGATGGCAATGTACCGGCTCAGGTGAGAGGAGGCACTTCCCACATTACGTTTTTTATTTTGGCAAACCCTCGTTAAAACCTTTACTTTTTCTAGAAGTCCTGCCATACATAATTACCTATTTCATAGACAAGGCAACTGAAATTACTAATCTATAGACAATCTGCCCACTTAGGTGACCGTAGACGTTAGATACTGTAAATCTTGATCAGTTACTGAAAATGGAAAAGGGCTCTCCGGTAATTCTGTGAACAAAGGTGCTTAGTGATTTCCTGTGTCGCGTAGGTCCAGATTGATATGCTGGATAAAAAAGGAGTGTTCACCCTGAAAGCTGCTCCTAGCAACACCTGCAGCTCCATCCACTCCACACAGCTAGAGGGCGCCATTGGCTCAGGTACAGCCTTCATGCCACCTAACAATATCCACAATACATCTCCTGTTCATTTAAATCAGACGTTAGCAGCGTGCACATCGAAATGTAGTCTGAATAACCCAGACTGAACTCCAATATCTTCTAAGTACCATAAACCGACAGCATGTCATTAGCTGTCATCTAACATCTAACTCTACAACTACCATTCTTGTCAGTAGGAGTCAGGGAGTCTGTTGTTGAACATTGTCACTGTACATCCATGGGTCACACCTAACATCTCAACACAGAACCTTGCTCATTACTGTCTTGACACCTTTCCCTCTTCCTCAGAGCATCAGCTGACCCACACGGCCTTGCTCAGGCTGAGCGTTGGCCAGAAGGCGGAGTTTGAGGTCAGCTTCTGCTCTGACCAGCCCCAGACTGTCACGGCCAAGATGACGCTGCAGGTGGAGGACAACCAATACAACAACACCATTATACAACTGGCTGGAGAGGCTTACCAGGACATCATCTCTCTCCACAACATTAGCGGGTCATCTGAGGAGACGGATCAGGAGGAGGAGGAAGGTAGGACAGAAAAGGAGTGTAGGGGAGTATAGGAGAGGAGCGTAGAAGAGGAGAGGATGAGGAAGATGGTAGGAGAGGAGGAGGAGAAGGAGAAGGAGGAACTTGGGATGGAGATGGGATGGTGCAATAGGGAGGTTTTTGACTCACTGATCTTTATTGTGTCATTTATAATGGTGATGTGTTAAGTGTAGTGAACCCCCACATCAGGCTCAAGCAAAAGTCCCCAATTAGAAACCATGCACTCCAGCTGATGCTCTATTGAGTATCTAGTTTGTTATCCTTAATTCAGTCAAGACTCTTAATTCATTCAAGTGTCTTCCCAACAGGTGATTACACGGTGCTGAATTTTGGTGACTGCCATATAGATCATCCCCACCAGGAGTGTTTCACAGTGACCAACCACAGCAGCAGCCAGGTGCTGAGGTTTGAGTGGCCATCTGCTGGACCCCAGGTCTCCTTTTCTCCACAGGTAAAGCATGGGGATGGGGACAGAAGCAGGGCTGTAGTATTCCAGTCTGGTCAAGTCTTAAGTCTAGTTTCAACACCTGATTTTGAAAGTCTGCTATTGGACTCTCTTGTGAAAATGCCAATAAAATGTTATCGTCTCCAATCCACCAGACTTGCATGTCTTTGGAATGTGGGAGGAAACTGGAGCACCCAGAGGAAACCCATAACATTCACTCTTCTAATGTTATCAGCATGAATTCTCTTTTCTCCTACAGGTGGGACACCTCCATGCTGGCTGCTCTAAGGAAGTGACTGTCACCTTCTCCTCCAATCAACCAGTGAAGCTGGAAGGGCCAGCCAATGAGGTGTAAGCTTTGTCAGGTGGAGTTCCAGCAGCCGCTGGAGCAGGTAGTTGACTGGGATGACCGACAGCGGACAGTCCGGTGGCTGACCGCCTCCAAGCAGGCTGCAGGAGCACCACAGCAACCTACGAAGAATAAGGTAGACACGTTGACTATGATGTTGAAGAAACTTGTTTGAGCGCGGTGTTCAGAATTCACAATTATAGTAATGCAAGTATGTATACGTGTGTACACAGGTAGTGAAGACGGATCCTGAGCCGTGCTGCTCCGTGGTTGAGGGCTCTCAGAGGGAGCTGGAGTTGCGTGTCAGCGCAGTTTGTGACTACGCCAAATTCAGCTGCAACACCGACTCCATCCGTTTCAAAGACACCATGCTGTACCAGAGCAGACTCTACCAGTGAGTCAGTCTCTGTGTGTTGTCATGTCAACCAAATGAAACTAAATAAAACTAAACATCACCCCAAGATCATACAAGCAAGTAACTAAATCAATAAAAGCAATACAGGGTCCTGCAAGCCACAAGATGGTGGGTTAGGTCATTGACTGATACACACAACAATAGAAAACCATTACAGTTAGTAACTGATCAACATGATCAACAACCCTAATAGCCAGCTGTGAATGTATTGGTCATTTTGTGCTATGTAGCAGTAGAAATCATGGACACTAGTGAACAAGATGGTGTCCACTAAAGCAGTAATGTCATTAAAATTGTCATTTCAGAAACATAATGTGTGTTTATCTGATGTGTGTTTGTCTGCAGACTGCAGATAGTGAACCAGGGCAGTGTGAAGCTGGAGTACTCTTGGCAAGTCCTCATGGATCCAAACAGCAGCAGCATCGATGACCAAGGAGGTACTATGGCAATATTGCATTGTTAGGGCAACAATATAAAAAAACATTTACCCAGAATATTAACATCAATTGTTAAACTTATCTGAGTCTTTAAACCTGATGTACCATTATGTACACAATTGAGAGTTTAATTTACAATTTACATTTTAATGTCCCTGTGACATGGGAATAGAAATAAGCAGGTAAAGACAATGAATGAATGACCATTTCATGTTTTTTAAATCCTGTGTGTGCGTGTGTGTGTGTGTGTGTGTGTGTGTGTGTGTGTGTGTGTGTGTGTGTGTGTGTGTGTGTGTGTGTGTGTGTGTGTGTGTGTGTGTGTGTGTGTGTGTGTGTGTGTGCCCTCTAGATGTGAACCCCAGCTCTCGGCCTGGCAGCAGGTCAGGAGGGGTGGTGACTGCGCCCCGTCCTGCCAGTGCTCTGGCCAGTGTGATATCTCTACTGATGGGCAACCCTGAGCTGCCCCCCTTCACCATGGAGCCCAACGTAGGGGTGGTGGGACCCGGTGCCACGCAGACCTTCAGCATCCGCTTCTCGCCCCTAGAGGTGGCCAAATTCCACGGCAGGCTGGTCTGCAGGTAAATGTAGCAGTACTTAGGTAACAGTGAACATGTCGTCACCTGTGAAGGATGCAGTCAGTCACTATAAGGACTGCTTTTCAGAATACTCAGAATGATAGAAAATGTAATCATTGAGAGCTATAAGAAGAAGAAGGGGAAGAAGGAGAAGAAGAAGAGTTTTTATCTTAATCTCTTTCATGAAAAGCAAATCTCAGTACACACGCATGCCTAGTAAACATGTGCATCCATTTGTTCTAGTATCCCCAACTTGGCGGATGGGGATCAGGCTCCCTGTATGTCAGTGTGTGGCCGCAGCCTGCTGCCCCACTGCCACTTCCAACTGGAGGACTCAGACTACATCAGTGGGAACCGCCGCGACCCCAAGTTCAGGGAACCGCTGGACCCTAACATCAGGGTCATAGAGTTGACCTCTGTTGGCCTCTCTGCTCCGACAGCCAGGTATCACATCTGTCAAAGGTTGAGGGTTTTATTCTCTCCTGCAATGTTTCCTGTTGACTTTTTGTAGGAATGAGGGTGATTTGGGTTCTGCCACCAGATGTAGTAGATGTTGCAGGACGCTATCATATGGTCATTTATATCATGATATATTGACAATTGTGCTGTAATTGCAAGTGTAATTGTTATTTTTGTTTTAGCAACAATTTAGGTTACATGAAGAAATTCAATTGTATTTACATTTCTCCTGCTCTCCTGATATATGAAAATAAATCGGTAGACCTTGTTTAAGCTTGGTTGTTGTGCATTAACAAGGGCAAAGGAAGGACATTAAGTTGTGTTTGTGTATGTGTGTTCATTCCTCAGACGTTTCAGCGTGGTGAACCCTACCAGTAAACCCTACTCATTCCAGTGGAGGTGTGAAGACTCAGGCCCCAGCCCCTTCCGCTGCCTCACCCCGCACGGTACCATCCTGCCTGGGAAGAAGGTGGAGGTAAGACTGGAAGCGCACCACCATCATGACATAAAAATACAGTGTAGCTGATCCTGACCTCTGATCCTCCTGTTGAAGGGATTCAAGTGAAAATAGAATTTCCCAGTGCAATATGTGTGCTTTCCATATAAGATCGGTGGGTGATGATGATGCTGTTCTTTCTCATCTCATCTCATCTCCCACATGATTTCCTTTCTTCCCTCCTCAGCTCCAGCCCATTTATCCTTACTTGATTATTTCTTTCTTTCTTTCTTCTAGACATTAGCCTACACCGTTCGTCATACTCCACTCTGTCTTATGTGTTTGTGTGTAGGTGTGTTTGGAGTATGTAGCGGAGCAGCTGGGTGTGGTGGAGTCGTTCTGGAGCTTCATGATTGAGACGCTGTCACTATCTATTCCCTTCCTATGGGTGGGGACGTCTAGGGAACCGCTGGTCTACCTGAACAGAGCCCACCTCGACCTGGGAGACCTGCTTGTCGGTGTGTTACACACACATGCACAAAGGCTCTGGTTATTATTTGGTGTTTTTATCCATTTATGATTTTAACTGATGTTTAATAAAGGTATCTTTATCTGTTTAAAGGTATCTTATCTGTTCATAACAAACTTTGCAGCACATTTACATTGTGGCACAGAGAATCAATAACCACAATAAGCAGGAGTGTAAAAAGTACCCAGAAATTATACTTAAATTAAAGTATGGGTACTGGTTCAAAATCTTACGCAATAAGTCAAAGTATCTACCTAAAGGTACACTTGAGTAAAAGTCACGCACGCACCTGGACAGGTCGTAGAGTGGAGCAGACAGTCTATCTGGTGAATGGAGAGGAGGAGCCCTTCCACTTCTCCGTCCTCCAATCGTCTCTCCACTGTGAAGACCAACAGCACAGCCTGGCACTGCAGCCCATGACCGGCATGGTGGCGCCCAAAGACAGGTAGACCACACTGAAACACACACAGTATATATTTCATATATACATATATTAATATATTATACAGACATATATTCATGTTCATTGCTCAATATTTGAAAAACATAAGATGATTCCTGTGACAGAATTGGGCTGTTTCAGCCGCAAATGGTAATAGAATACAGGAAAAAACAATAAGACTATAGCAAAAGAGGGTCAGATAAGCAAGCACGTAACATTGTTAAGTATCACTATTGCTATCACTACAAGGTTTTTCTTCTATTTATTCCAAACTGTTGCTGCTGCCGGAAACATTAAACGCATCACTTCCTGTGCACCAGGAGGAAAGACCTACCCAGTGTTTAGAGCAGAAAATGTAAAAGCGTCCATGAACTGAGAAATGGTTGAATTACTGTTATATCAATTGGTGATAGAGCAAAAAATGACATTTATTTACATGAAAATATTGCAGATTATTACTCTAAAAATTGGTATGTTGATGTGAGGTGTCACCATGCTCTGCCGTGCTAGCAGACTATCACTAGGCTGGCATATCTTGTCATTTTCTATGAAACCTTTGATGCAGGCTGCCATTGTCGGTGTCCTTAACGCCTTGCCGGGAGGGCTGTGTGAGCTTCAGGTTGGTGCTGAGGGTCAAGAGGAGGTCAGAGCCACTGGCTCTCAATGTTAAGGCCAATGGTTACGCCATGAGTACCTGCGTTCAGGTGGAAAAGGCAGACGGAGGCTTCCGAGAGATCAGCCCCAACCACCTAGACACACTTGACTTCGGAAAGGTTAGCACACATCCATCAAAACACAGACACAAAGGGTCACACTAACTCACTGACTCTCATGCTCTCTCTCTCTCTCTCTCTCTCTCTCTCTCTCTCTCTACCTTTCTATGTGAAGTTGGAATGTGACATTCATCTTATGTGTCTGTGTACATACATTACTTCTAGGTGGAGCTTTCAGAGCAGTCCACCTTTAGGTTTCTGGTGTCCAACCTGGGGAGGTTCAGCCTGGAAGTGAACTTGGACCTCGCAGGTCCTCTTGAGCAGCTGCGCCACCTAGAAGCAAAGCCACAGACAGCCACTGTTGAGGTTGGCAAGCAGCTGCATTGCTCACTCTTCTTCTGCCCCCGGAACACTTGCAGCCTCCGAGATGTCAGACTCCATATCAAAGTGAGAACCACTTAGATTTAATTTTATGAGGTCTAGTTGGGATTTGCGGATTCGTTGTATTTTTTGTTCAACCGAATATTTGTTCCATCAATGGAAATGAAACGATCTTGGGACCAGGTCCTGGGTTGAGAAGTGGTTTTTCTGGCTCTGTTGTAGTTCAAGGTTAAGGAAACATAATTTAAAAAAGTGATACATTGGAACTCAACTGATACTCCAGAGTGCTCTTTCTATGTCAGACCATGGAGTTGTTTATTCCTGTAGAACCTCAAAGTGAGAACATCACTAGCATCGTTAGTTATACTGAATCAATCAAATTCAGTGAGTATAATCATAGTATGGTATAATCAATTTTCCATGCATTTCTCTTTTGATCCGCCCTCTACTCCTCTCTCCTTTTCTATCGCTCTCATCCCTCTCCATCAGGTAAAGCACGGGCCGACATTTACCTTTGCCATTGAAGGCAGGGCTGTGGCCCCTGGCCTTGAATTCTCCTTCACCAAGCACAACTTTGGAAAGTGCTTCCTATACTTCCCTGGCATGGTGCCTGCATCCCAAACACTGATGGTCAGCAACAAAAGCGAAAGGAGCATCAGGTATGTATGTGTGTGTGTGTGTGGGGGGGGGGGGGGGGGGGGTAAAGGTGTTAAACAGAATATTTTACTGCATTTACTGTGTTTTCATTCAACTAAGAACAGTACCTAAAAAGTTTTTTTCATGCCTGGTTTCAAATTTTGATATGTCAAAACTAGCATTGATGTCAAACACACACCCTGCCCTTCTCCAGTGTCCAGTGCCAGTTCACGAACACCTCCTACTTGGAGATAGGCTTCCAACCAGATATCCTGTCCCCTGGTGGCGTGATGGAGGTACCAGTCATCTTCTACCCCCGTGAGACACGCCGTTACAACGACAAAGTCATCTTCGTCTTAAATGACTGTGCTAAACAAGTGGTGGACATACTGGGACAAGGCATCGAGATGAAGGTGAGGAAGAGGAGTTTGTACTAGGGTCCGACAGCGACATTTGGATTGTGTATCTGATACTGTTTAAGATTATTGGAAGTAAGATTACTTTATTTGCCAGTTTAGACACGATACATGGAGCTTTCCACATATCCAGTTTGGCTTTCAGTGTCTTGCTAAAGGGCACCTCTAGAGTTCTGGTGTACACTGTAGAGATGGAATACCAACCACTGGTGTGCACAGCAAGGCAGTTGACCCATCCTTTTGACCCGAGATAGAAATTCTAAAGCAGCATTTCTGGAGAAGCTTTAACCAGTCTGCTGGGCATTTAGACCACAGTATTTCCCTGCAGGCTATTCAGGGAAGGTTTCTCCTCATCAACCAGTCCCATAAAGCTTGATGCAAAGATGCAACACTTCTGCCATAACATTAAATCAGTGGTCACCAGTCAAAACATTGTAATGCCAGGAAATACATGCAATATTATTCTTTTTAGATTGCTACTTAGTTGTCGTAACTCTGTGTGTATGTGCAAAGTAACCTGAGGGGGGAGATCAGTTGGTTTCATGAAATTCCTCCAGGGCCGTCCCTGGGGCGTTTGTCAGTAAACTCAGGTCTCAGGGGTTGGTGGTCCTTCTGTACCCCTGGAGAAAAATCTAGATAAAACAAGAAGGGTGGTGAGACCCAAGACTTCTCAGCTTCCCTGGGATGAAATCACGGCTGGCCGAGTGCTGGCAGTGAGAGCTGGAGGGCGGGAGGATGAGCATCTGTCAGGTTGCTCCCTATCTGTCACATTCTCCGAGAGTGATCCAATACATTGAGGTTAAGTACTCACTGCTGCTCCAAAGCCCTCTTTACCCACCACCGGGGGGGCACTGGAGGTTTGGTAGTACCTGTTATATCTTCCCCAGAGCGTCTCTGTGAGGATGGCAGGATAAAAAGGCTCTACCGCTGATTACTAATCCTGAGGCCCTGTGACAGGTGACCTGGTTTTGCCATATGGCGCTATCCATGGTGCTGAATATGTACTGTGTCGGGATGCCACAGCTGACAGACTGTAGCACATGCCTCACCTCTTCAAGAGCTTACACTGATCAGCCGTCAGCATTTAATGCCACATAAATGTTTTCGTCATCTCATCTCGTTCTTTTACTCAATATTTGTTTATGTTTTCCCCGGGGGAGCATGTCCACGGACTGCACTAGCATTTCTGTGGAAGTGCCCCTTTCACCCCTGCCCCGATAAAAGTCTATCATCATCTCTCCATCTGCAGAATGTATTAAATCTAATCATCTGTCTACGTATCCCTCCCTCACTCCCAGCTGGAGGTGGAAGATCCCAGCCAGAGGAAGATGAAACTGGGGTCCCTGCTGTTGGGTCAGAAGGTGAAGAAGCAGGTGGCCCTGGTCAACCATAGCCCTTCTGACCTCTCCTTCTCCCTGCTGCTCAACACACACACACCACTCGACCCCAGGGTAGGGAATACACACACACACACACACACACACACACACACACACACACACACACACACACACACACACACACACACACACACATCTCATACATATACCATTGTATACATTTCTATTCTCCTCTTTCCATCATCCTCCAGGATTTGTCGTTCAGTCCAGCGGGTGAATTGACCCTGAAAGCCAGTGGCGGTCGGTGCATTGTGGAGATCCAGTTCTCACCCCATCAGCGCATATCTCCCTTCACAGTTGAGCTGCAGGCGGAATGTGTGGGCCTGTTGCGCCCCCTGCTGACGATCCAAGGTTGCTGCCAGGTAGGCGGTGCTGTGAATTCCCTACAATTTCAAAAGGCATGTGCAAATACTGCATGTACAAATTGTGACACAACCAGTACCATCATTTTCACTTAAAAAATGGGAGCATGTCCACAAAAAGGTACCTACATAAAGAAAGCGCACTGTCCCTCCTCAAAAGTAATTTCAGATGTAAAGGTGTATTCTTTTCACTTGAACCAATGTAAGATATTTGTATTGCAATTTCTATTAGTATTGTATTTCATTTAATCTTGATGACTCAGGAGGACATTTCAGGATTTGTTCTGGCAACTTTGTATGTTGGATAAATTCAGGTTAACCGGTCAGGTTAACCAAGCAGGTCAACCCATACTTCGATGACTAGTTGTGGTTCTAATCCTCACTGCCAGGGTGTGGAGGTCCAGCTAGATCGGGACTACCTGGCCTTCGGCGCTGTGGTCCAGTCCTGCCAGGCCAAGAAGAGGATTGTCATGATGAACACTGGAGACCTTGGCGCCAGGTAAGGTTGTGTATGATGAAAGATGCAGTGTGAGCCGTCTGTCTCTCTTTCTCCCTGTCGCTCCCTCATTCATTTAATCAACCTAATCTAATCTAACCAGGTTCCATTGGGAAGTGGAGAGTTTTCCTCCCGAGTTGACCATCGAGCCGGCCAAGGGCTATATCTGTCCAGGCATGGAGGTTCCTTTCGATGTGACCTTCACCCCCGCGGAGCTGAGTAAAGACACAAGATATGAGAACTTATCTTGCTTTGTAGAGGGCTCCTCCACACCCGTCACCTTCACCCTGACCGGCTCCTGCATCGTGCCCTCTGTTATTAAAGAGGTTAGAATAATGCTCGTGCATTGTACATGTACATATTTTAAATGCAGGAAGATAAAAAGTTCCATTAATTTGATCATGTAAAATCTTTGTGTCCCATGAAAAGATCAGTCTCTGTTCAGGCATTTGAATCACACGAATCTTATACTGCTGATTGGATTTTGACTAAACTTGGCTCTGGCGTCCAGCTTTTCACTAAAAGGTTCTACCTGTATGTATAACCGCCTCGGAGCTACCCATTATATAATTCTTCCCTCCTGCTGTCTCCAGGTGGTGACTTTTGTTTGCCCTGTGCGTGGCACTCACATCCAGAGCCTGACCATATCCAACCCCACAAACCAGCGCTGCAGCCTCAGACCTGTCATCGAGGGCGAGCACTGGAACGCTGCGCCCGCCTTGATCCTCGAACCCCACCGAAACAAGACCTATGAGATCACCTACCGACCACTGACCATGGCTGCTGAGGGCAAAAAACACCTGGTAGACGAAGACTAAACTTTAAAAACACACTCAGCAGAGACTTTGTACAAAATGTCAAGCCGTATAAAAAGCGCCTCGTATAGAATAGTCTTAGAAACGATAACCTTTTAAAAACATTGTACAAAGACCCTAGCTTTAAAACAGAATCTACATTGTAGATAAAGGCTGGCTGTTGAATCGCTTTGCTGAAAAAGGCTAACTTGTTCTGTCTGTCCTCATCCTCTCCTCAGGGATCAGTGTTTTTCTCCTTCCCTGATGGTACAGGCATGCTGTACTCCCTGCAGGGAACTGCTGAGCCTCCCAAGGCTGAGGCCACCATTAGCCACGAGCTGCCCGCCAAGACTCACCACACAGAGCTGCTCCCTGTACACAACTGGCTCGCCAAGGCACAGAGGTAGCACACACACACCTCATACACTCATGAACAGATGCTCACACATACACATACACATTCATTGTTGGGTATTGCCACATGGGCAGTGTATTTATTAATGCACCATTGTTGTGGGAATAGCATGGGGAGACTGGCAGCTATTCTTAGTGTATCTGCTAGCAGAGCTCAGAGCTTATTGCATGGACGAGCCCCTACTGTTGCTATGTGTTGCCAAGAGTTTACACAGCTGACACAGACATGCACAGGCATCAGCATCGTTGCAAGCACACCGCTGTGGTTCCTTAACATTGACAATGAGGAAGAAGAAGCAAGCCCGGTGAAGACGGAGATGAAGACATACAGTATTTCTGTGTGTCCAGGTTCCGTGTGGTAATAGAGATGCTGAAGCCTGAGAAGCCAGACGCTACGGTGTCCCTGAAGGGTCTAGAATACATCGACGTTCCTGCTCTGGCCAAGAGAGACTACAAGATATCTTTCTACACATACAAGGAGGGGCTGTTCATTGCCAAGGTCTGGTCACACACAGACACACACCGACACTCAACCTCTCCCCCACTTTACTGTTTATTGTCCAGACCTCAATTTGTTTCTCAACCTCATCCTCACCACGCCCTTTTTAACCCCACGCTCCCCTAGGTGACGTTCCGTAACGAGGGGTCTGGTGAGTACCTGTTCTATCACATCAGCTTCAAGGCCGGTTCTCCAGGGACGCTGTCCACCGTGGAGCTGGTGACAGCTGTCCGCCAGACGGCCCCAGCCAGCGTGCAGATGGAGAACCCCCTGACCACGGCCACCTCCCTCGCCGCTGAGTGTAAATGCCCCGACATCAGCGTCCCGCCTCAGTGCACTGTGCTCGGACAGTCCAAGGTGGGCATTAAGGATGTTTCCAGCCATATTGGAAAAACAGTCGTTCGCCCACACACACACGTTCGGTGACTGACGGTGTGTGTCCTCTCCCCAGGGAACTCTGAGCTTTGAGTACCAGCCCCTGCGTGCGGGGGAGTCTACAGCCCGGCTCAGCCTCCACAGTAATGAGCTGGGCTATTTTCACTATGAGCTGCTTCTCAGAGCCCTGCCCCCGCCACCAGAGAAACCCATCCACTTCCACACGCCTCTGGGCAGCAGCCACTCTGCCCTCGCCAAGTTTATTAATTATTCCCGTGTCAAGGCCGAGTACTCCTGCAAGGTAAGAGAATATGAGGTGTGTCCCGGTGTCTCAGCAGTCTGCAGTGCACGCTGTGTTTTTGCAATATTGTAGGTTCAACGCCGCATCACTTTCTTTCTACCATCTTTTCCTGTCACTGTTTGATACTGGTATGCTGTATGCTGTCTGAGAAACCGGGAAATGTCATAAAAGGAATCTTAAAAATGTAAGGGGACATCATTTAATGTCACCTATACTTGTGTAAAAGCGCAAATGAATGTGTTGAAATTTGAGTTTCTTGTCTGGTAAATAGACCAGAATGGAGGCAAGCTCAGCTCAACAACTTTAACTGATTGGATTTTTGTCTCAGTATCTTTATCTCAGTAGTCGTTTTCTTCGGGATGAAGGTTGACAGCACTTGAAGGTTGAAGGTTGACAGTCTTGGTACAGCAAGACACTTCAATCCCCTGTACCTTGGCGCTGTCAGCCTTCACCCTGGTGTGGTAATCTGCCATTTTCACAAAACTCACCACGACAGGAGAATGTACCTCTTCATCTATTAGTCTTTCTAATTGTGAAACAACACAAACAACACAAATTCTGGCACTTAATAACTTAATAGCGCCAGAGAGCTGAAATCACATTCAGCTAAACTTTTCATTAATTAGGTCTATATGTCATTGTCACAAATATGCTGTGGGACCTTGTTCTTGTTGACATTTGCTTTGTTTACTGTGGTGCCATTTTAAATAGGAGGGAAACTGGGAAAGAGCCCTCCCATTACTCCCGTTATGAGACTTTCATTCAAACAAATTAATTGAAGTATCAAAATTATATAAATAACAGGTGGAAATGCTGGGATTTGGTATTTTCTATCAATTTCATCAGTCCCTTTTTGTTCATTAATTTGTTCATTAATAAATGTCAATGCTGTTGCTCTCCCCAGATGGATTGCCCAGCCTTCATTGTGGACAAGAACATCTACGCCTCGCCAGGCTTCCAGGCGGGCTCAGAAGTCAGCGTGGAGGTCTGCTTCGAACCCCACCAGCTGGGGGAGGTGAGGGGTCAGCTCACCATGTCCTCAAGCGTTGGCGGCGAGTACGTCTTTCCCCTCCACGGGACCTGCCTCCCTCCCAAAGCTCAGGGGCCCTTCAGCATCAAGGCCGGCCTCAGCGTCTCCATTCCCTTCAAGAACGTCTTCCTGCAGACCGCTGCCTTCTCCTTCCAGGTAAGGAGCCAGTGGGACTTATGGTTCATACACACTTCTTTGTATCACGATCAAGGAATGAAAACAAAACCAAAAAAGGGTTTTAGTTTTTTGGGGGAACAGAAATGTAAGCGGGAAGTGATTTCTCACCAGGCGCCCAGCATGCTGAAAGCCAAGGAAATGGTTTATAAATGTCTCTTTTACGTTCAGCCAATATGAAGCCAGCTGCCTTAAATTTGGAAGTCATTTTTGATGCTGAATAAAGCTTTGATGAACAGGTAAAGAGAGTGGTGCTGTCGTGTTTCCTTCAGTTGACAGACAAAATCCAAAAAATGATGTCATTCATGCTTTTGCCTCCTCGTGTTTTGAGTGCTGTAACACGCTCCGCTCTGGCATCAACCAAAAGTCTCTTTCACATCTCCAGCTTGTGCAGAAGGCAGCAGATATTATTATAATTGCTACAGACAAAACCACATCACTTCGACGCCGGCGTCTCCTCACCGGTTACCTGTGAGGTTTAGGATTTATTTTTACATTTTACTTGTACATCACTTTTACATCACTTGTAAAGCACAGTCAGGTCTCGCCCCAAGCTATATCACAGGCCTTTTAACCACCTATGAGCCGGGGCTTTGCCTCAGGCTCCAACGTCTAAAACTAATGGTGACCGGCTTTTGGCTCTGGAACGACCTGACTCTATTGTTTGCTTTTTTTTATTGTGCAGTACAAATAGTTTATTATTAGTATTATATGTCAGTCTTTGCATTACAACTGTAACCCTGATTAAACTTTAACATTTTCTTTTCGTCTCTGATCCATTAGTGACTCTTTTTGACTTTTTTCACTCTTCTTCCTGCCCTTCTCCTTGACTGAACATGTTTGTTATTTAGAGATTGTATACAGTTTACAGTACTGTATTCAGTACATTATACAGCCTGCCTATTACAGTATGTGCACATAAATATCCTCTTTCTCTTTTGACTGGTCTCTCTCATCCTGTGCTGTATTGGAAAAACACGCTTACTATTACAATGGAAGTCATCATCCAGGAACAATAACAAGGGACTTACAATGCACCTACACATACAGTATACCTTCCATCAATAACTTTCTCTAAGCCTGAATGAGTGTTATTGAACTAAGCCTTTTATCTCTCTTGCTCCCTCAACGTCTCTCTCTCTCTCTCTCTCTCTCTCTCTCTCTCTCTCTCTCTCTCTCTCTCTCTCTCTCTCTCTCTCTCTCTCTCTCTCGCTTGCTTCAAAAAAACCTACTGCATCCTTTTCCACTTCCCTCCACTCTGTATCTCTATAACTCACATCCATCCAGGGAAGGTTCGCCAAGCCATGCGTGCCCGTTTTCCACAATGCCGTGCTTCATATTCAGTTACACACATTTAGCATTTAGGAGCAGCTCGGGGTAATCAAACTCATCTCTCTCCTAGGTGGACAACGCGTGCTTCACGGTGAAAGCTGTGGACACCATCCGCTCCAAAAAGACCCAAAACATCCTGGTGACGTTTGAGGCCCCTCCGGCGGGCTCGTTGGTGCCCTGCTTCGGCAAGCTGACCGTCTCCACCGTCCGCTCGCTGGGCCACAGCCAGCCCTGCTCCTGGATCTACTACCTGAAGGGCTACTGCCCCGAGACAGGCCAGAGGGAGAGCACAGCTTAGTGAACACAAATCCAAACATGAACACACACACACACACACACACACACACACATACATACACGCAAACAAATACAGACACATGCACAAGAACAGTCATGCACAGACGCAAAAGTACAAACACACAGAGCCAACCCTCTGAGACATGAGAGATGTTTACTGTTTAGTCGTGAGTTATGATGTCGCAGTTGTATTTGTTGTCTAATCGATTATCCATTGCCTTTATTCTGATTTTGAAGCCAAATATACGTTGTCCTTTGTGTCTTTTAAATTGCTGTCATAAACGTGCCTTATTGAATGTTTTAATGGTTAACTGAATAAATTCTGCAGAGAAAACCCGTCTGAGCCTGTGATTACACACTCATTTCCACATGGGGGCGATCATGACAAGTGGTCGCACCAGATTCCCCTAGTACTTTTTTTGTTCAGAGACAGAGGAAGATAGATAATCAACCTGATTGTATTGATTGTTGGTCATCCAGATAACCTGTATCATGAACTGTTAACTCTTGTTAACAGTTAACTAACTGTTAACTTTTTTTACCAGTGGTTAAATTGTCCACACTACACTGTGCGTGGTTAGAAACAGCGCATAGCAGGGTGGACTAGCTGCTCAGCTGAAAGGGCAGAGCTGGGGGAGCCCCTCATTACCAAAGGTTAGATCTGTGGCATCACACACACACACACACACACACACACATACACACACACATTCACACACATACATGTACACACTCATCGCTTTAATGAGGAGCTCGACTGACAGAGACATTGACAGACACTCCCCCAACTCCACTAGGAAATTCTCTGATCGTCACTCCTCCAATGGGAACACAGCAAGCTGCACGAGGGGCCAAACCTACTGCAGTGGTCGATTAATGGGGCGGTAGAGACTAAGGCATTATCTACAAGATGTATGTATTGCAGACATCATACATTTTAGAAGGATATTGTACTAATATCACAGACAAACTATACACAATATTATACTAACATTATAGTGATACCACAGGAATTAAATAAAATACCATAAAGTGCAGTAAGGTCACTATAAACTCACTATTGAGTACCTCAGACAAACTATAAGTCCCTATAGAAATATTACAGGAATTTCTCAGGGAAAGGTGAGACCCCGTGTACTTTAAGGAGTACTCTAATAGATGGATAGATGATAGATAGATAGATAGATAGATAGATAGATAGATAGATAGATAGATAGATAGATAGATAGTTGGAGTGGGTGTGTTTTGGGGTGAGTGCTGTGATGTAAGATGGGAGGGGGGGGGGCTGTCCTCTCTCTCTCCCCCATAGAGCGCAGCATGAGCGCTCCGCAGCAAAAGGATGTGTGAGCAGGCAGCGCGCTACTGCAGGGACGGAGTCCACAAACTGCTCAACAAAGAACAAGCGAAACTCCGGGCTCAGGACAGCCGAGAACAGCCCAAACCCGTGACCGGTCAGGACAGCCGAGAACAGCCCAAACCCGTTGCCGGTCAGGACAGCGAGTCCGCGACGGCAGCACAGTCCGGAAACAGCGGCGCCCAGCCCGGTGGAATCGACGGGCTCGTCCGCTGGATCGTCACCAAAATGAGCGACAACAAGAACATCTCCAGCCGGGAGTACGCCGGGAGCAAGGAGGAGGTGGCCGTGGCTCAGGAGCAGTTCTTCGCCCCCGAACCGCGGAAAGGCATCTCCGTTATTTTGGATGTGAGTATAGAGGCGCACCTGGGGGTTGTAGACAGAAATCATCCCGGTGCTTTCACATGTTAGGTGGGTGTGTGTGAGAGGGAGAAGATCCGGTGAGATGCTCTCATACGGACCGGTGCAGTGCGCACTTACGCACAGAGATGCTGTTCGGGCATGTGTAGGGGCTCTGCCTTGCTCATTGACACTTGGACAGAACACGTGGCTGTAGGGGATCAAACCTCTCTCTAAACTTGTCCAGTCTGCTCGTCCTCCTTGTTGAAAAAAAACAACCTCTATTTAAATGATATTGGATATCCGCTGACCTACAACAGTTCAATAAATATGACTCGTATGACTCGAGACTCGTTTGAAAATGCTTGCACCAAATTGGCCAAAGAAACTCCTGGTGTGATTTGTAAGTCTTTGCCATATCAGATTGCATAATTCATTTTACGTTCAAATCAATAAAGCGCCTACGGTGTGGTTATGTTTTCCATATTAAGTTCAGCAACTGTGATGAAAATGTTCACCCCTTTTATTCAGGATGTACGTTTTTTTTTATCACAATAACCCCATTAATTCCTGTGAAAAATGTCTTATTCCCTTTGTTTCTCCGTAATTTCTATGTTGTATTGTAGGTTATGTATGTAGCTAATAATAATAATAATAATAATAATAATAATAATAATTTCCTACCAAATGATATCGGGACCTAACGCAGTAGCATATCGTTCCTGCTCTGCGGCCAGCTTCTATCAGAGACTTCCCTCCACGTATTAATTGATGAAGCCTTCCCACACTCCCGTTACGCAGCGCAATATTGATTTAGGTCGGAGCATCAGCCGTAGTATGTTAATGTTCTCCAGCGCCCTACTAATTTTTCCCCTCGGAGATCAGCTTTTATTGGTTTAATGGTTTAAGGGGGTAAAAAAGAATTATAAAAGTAGTTCAGTTCCTATAGACCCTGAATGCGACCCAGATAGACCGATAGATTGATGAGGAGGAGTGAAAACTAATTACGATCAAGACCTGAGGGCCAAATGTATCCTAGTAAACTAATAAAGGTGAGTGTGTGTGTGTGTGTGTGTGTGTGTGTGTGTGTGTGTGTGTGTGTGTGTGTGTGAGAGAGAGAGAGAGAGAGAGAGAGAGAGAGACGGGTGTGGGCAGTATTTTAATGTGTCAAACCAAACAGAACCAGAAGTAATAGACAGGTTTCATTCTAGACTTGGTCCCAGATAGAGACATTTTCATCGTTTGGGTCCTGGTCTGTCCTGGTCTGTCCTGGATCGGAGGTGAAACCAGAACCTCCTTCTTCTCATTCTCTTTTCTGCTCACTTGCCCTATTGGCTCCGGCTTTCAAATGTCAATTGCTTTTGCCATTTTCTGATATTCTTGAACCCGGGATGATGATGATGATGATGTCGACCAAGTCTGAGCCAAAGTGTTGTGAATGATTGCCTGTGTGTGTGTGTGTGTGTGTGTGTGTGTGTGTGTGTGTGTGTGTGTGTGTGTGTGTGTGTGTGTGTGTGTGTGTGTGTGTGTGTGTGTGTGTGTGTGTGTGGGTGTGCCTGTACTGTCCTCAGTAGCCGCAATCGGCTGAACTCTCCCTCTTTTCCACCTTTTGCTGTTCTCTCCTTCTCTGCTGTCATACCCCTGCTACACCTCTCTCTTCCAGCAACTCTGTTCTTTTTTCATCCTTCAGAGCTCCCCAACCTCCACTCGTCCTTTACATCCTCTCCTCTCCTCTCCTCTCCTCTCCTCTCCTCTCCTCTAACATCTATTCTTAATAAGTTGAGGAGATACAGCCTCTCTGTCACTCTCTTCTATTTCTATTTTGATCTGTCCCTTTCTTTCTCTGTTTCTCTCTCTCTGCCTCTCCTCTTCTCAAACTTCATTTCTGTTACAACTCTTTATACACACACACACACACACACACACACACACACACGCCCGCCTCCTCACTGCTCCAGCTCCAGAGATGTCTGTTTCTGTGGAGTTGAACGCGCCCCAGGGTGCAGTCAGAAAGCAGAACGTTGCAGAACAGCTTGTCGTTTGCAGCGTCGCTCATCTGAGCAGTTAATGACCTGTTCACACGGCTCATAGCTACAGTTTTGCTAGAAGCAAACTTCAACATGAAAGGATCCATAGATTAGTTCTTAGTTTATTTGATGTTTTGCACACAGACAGGCAGACGAAAATAGTCATGATGCAAGTTCAACAGTGAGAAAATGGAGCTACAAATGGGTATTGAAACCCAGGGTGAACTTACTGCAGATAACACAGTTGGCAGCAATGAACAAAAGGTGAATTTAAAGTGATTCCTTGTCAACATTGTCGATCTACGTTGCCTCCAAATGTTGCCCAACAGAAACAACACACAGATAAAATAGACATGACTTTGGTTGAGCAGTGAGTACTTCCTCTCCTTTCCCTTGATCTTGCTGTTAGCAGGCGATGTTGAGGCGATGAGGGAGGTCAGTGAGGAGTCACAAGAACAGATTTTTCTTAAACCGTATCTATCTTGGATGGTTTTTGATGTGCAAACATCCTTTTTTAAGTTCTATTCAGTTTCTGTTCTTCTCAGGTTGAGAGGGAAGAAAATCTGTGCAACCCTTTTTAGACTTTTCTTTATTATTTCAAACGCCGCCATTGTTGTTGGCAGCTCCTCTCACAGATCACAGGTACAGTTTCACAATTTCTGCATGGTGGGGTTGAGCTCAGGTCCATATTTATCTATGGTTTAAAGGCAATCCCAGCTGCTCCAGTTATTTCATATTTACCTGGTACTCAGAACTTCAATTTCTGTTTGAAGCCATTGTCAGTCATTTTTGGTGTGTGTGTGTGTGTGTGGCAAAGTTGTGTCCCCCTTTTCATCTGAAGTAGAGTGAAACTGGGTCACCCACATTTTGACACTCCCCATACTCTTTCAACCCCTGACTAATGAATGTTCACACATATATATACCGTGGCACTGGAGAGTGAGCCCTCTTGCTTATCTTTTGCTGTGTGTGTGCTATTTAAAATTAAAAGGAGCTTAAACGATCACAGTTGTTCTAATAAATATATAGAAAACATGATGTGATGTAACTAATAATTCAAAAACGTATCTACTGATGAGGGACGACCAAACATCTGTCACTTGAGTGAAAATCAACCAGAGGCGTTTCATCTTAGCTGTGGTTCATGTACAGCTATATACAGCTTTCATAATTATTTAAACACTTTTATTTATTCAAAACAAGATGACAAACGGCTGAAGAGCACTGGTCCTTGTCAATATAGTGCACATGGGGGAACAGTTGATAACACTGATGAAAGCACTACATTGCCAGGCCTGCCACTTCCATAGAGAAAGCGTCTCTTTCCCCCCGAAGATATAAATGAGCTCCCAGAATAGTAGCGGTGGTAAACTGTTTATCCTCTGTCAGACTAATAAACCTCCCAGTCCCTTGGCCCCTAACAAGTCTCACACACACACACACACGCCTGCACATTATCTGCCTGAGACATACTCTATTTATAAGAGAGAGTGTGTGTGAGTAATTCATGGACTCATGTTCTGTATTGATTCAACAAAAACCAACAAAATGATTGGACGACTGAACATCTCTCTGTTTTATTTACCCTCCGAGTTCTGTTTTTGTTGTGAAGAACTGGTGCAGTCGTTCTATTCAAAACTCATAACGGCACGACTTCTGTTCTTTTCGTTGAATGTGAGACTTGGCCGAGAGCCCAGGATATCCATTCACAAAGCAGATTCACATTTCAAAAATGCATCAGCTTCAGTCTCAGAATGCACCATGCAGTATTGTTGGTACCGGGCCTGTCTAAACATCCAAAGTAGCTCTTTGTTACCCCATCAATTCTCTTCCATGACTTCAACACAAAAACGCTTATCAGATTGATGCTCTGTTGCCTTTTTATCCGAGGAAACAGAATGTATACGAAGAGAAGAGAGGAGGAGACGGTGACGGTGTGAGCGTAGTTAAAGACTTTTAATCGAAGTGAGATGAAATGACATGCCATTTAAAAAAAAGATGCCTACTCTTACAAAATAATTCATGGCACTACATTAGAAATTAAAAGATGTGTTAAAGTGCATTCTCAAAATAAAAATGTCACTTATAAAAGAGGGTCAAAATAACAACCTCAGCCCAAGAGCACTAGGGCAGCAGGGTGGCGTGGTGAGTGGGGACAACATTACTGAAGTGTCATTGAGCAAGACGCTGAATCCCTACCTGCTCCAGTGATGGATAGATCAATAAGGGGCACCTGCCACACCGCTGGGTAACGTTTTGAGACGATAACATTTGAATGCCTCGGTTATATACAGTCTTTTTGCCATTTGCCTGTTTGCAAGTTTTGTCCCTGCTGGCCACCATACACCCTCTGACATACAATTACCAGCCCTTGGCAGGTGAGCCAAGCACAACTGTATTACCATTTGTGCAATAAATGGTTTTAACGTCATGACTAGAGTGTTCCAGACTAAAATGAAGCATCGTCAGCATTAGTCCAGCCGCTCGTCAGCTGATCCCAACAAACCCCGGTCACGTTCGACGCGTCAAACAATGTGGTCCAATTAAGCTGTCAGCCTCGTTCATCCCTGCGGTTCCTACCTGCCGCACGCTGCTGTTGACTGGTTGTGCTATTACTCCCTCCGCCGCCCCAGCCTCCTCCTGTCTGGTTCCTCGTTAATCAACTGTACTGGTGATGGTTCGTCTGCCGGGTCCTGTTCTGTTGCCGGGTTCGATTCGTTCCT
The DNA here is from genome assembly GCA_034670385.1 of Hoplostethus mediterraneus. Classification (NCBI taxonomy): domain Eukaryota; kingdom Metazoa; phylum Chordata; class Actinopteri; order Trachichthyiformes; family Trachichthyidae; genus Hoplostethus; species Hoplostethus mediterraneus. Next base: position 577,994 of record JAXDDW010000003.1, on the reverse strand, counting down.
TGTCAAATCTTGGCACGCTCATACGGGGAGCATCCCAGAGACCAGCGCCTGTGCAGCCAAACACAACTGTATCACCATTTGTCTGATGAATAGTTTAGACTTCATGACGGGTGTTTCTGACTGATATGCCCTTTATGGGCCCTAGTGTGAATTATAATGTGGGGCTTGCTGTGTAATTGATTCAAGCTTTTAAGTCACAAGGAAATAGAATTTCGACGGTGTCTTGCTTCCATAATTCAACATAGCCCCGGTTGAAATAGGATGTTGGGGTGGAACATAACACAGGGAGGAAGGCAGTGCAAAGCTGCATCCTTAAATTGTTAATACCTTCAAGAAGGAAAAGTGCAGCACTGGATGGTTTTTGTTATGAAGACAGTTAAACCTTTAACCTTTTTCCCTTGAGTCACATATGAGCTGTAAACTCCTCTGTCTGTGATGCATCCATCCCAAACCAAAACCTTCACTAACAACCTTCTCCTGCTTTCTGTTCACAGATTTTCCGAAGAGCTGATAAAGATGGTGAGTGAATCTCAGTTGCTTTCTCCAGACAAGATCTATATTAAGACGAGATCTCAGATATCTGAAAATGGCTTTCAAATATTTGAAGTAATGAGGTGTGAACGATTGAACTTGCCTGACATTTGAGCTGCCTGTAAGTGAAGATATTAGTTTGAAAAAATGGTTTTATCAAACGCTTCTCATCTAGTTTTACGTATCTGAAATATATTTAATAGCTGTTTTGCTCAGGTCTGTATCTCTGATGTGGACCACAGTCCAGCTGTGTGTTTTACCGACACAACACAATATGACAGGACAGGACACGGCAGGACACCATACAACATGTCAGGACATGACATGACACGACATGACACAACAGGATACGATATGAAACGTCAGGACACAACAGGAAACGACAAGACACGGCACATCGTGACACGATATGATACAACAGGACAGGACACGTAAGGACACGATATGATACGACGAGACACGATATGATACGACGAGACACGATATGATACGACAAGACACGATATGATACGACAAGACACGATATGATACGTCAAGACACGATATGATACGTCAAGGCACGATATGATACGACAAGACACGATATGATACGACAAGACACGATATGATACGTCAAGACACGATATGATACGACAAGACACGATATGATACGACAAGGCACGATATGATACGACAAGACACGATATGATACGACAAGACACGATATGATACGACAAGACACGATATGATATGATACGACAAGACACGATATGATACGACAAGACACGATATGATACGACAAGACACGATATGATACGACAAGACACGATATGATACGTCAAGACACGGCAGGAAACGATGAGACACGACACTCCATGACACGATATGATACGACAGGAAAGGGAAAAAATAAGGACACGACATGATACGATAGGACACGATGATACACGACATGATACGACACGGTCACGACACGACATGACACATACTGTATGGTCGTAGTTGGAGTTGCGGGGTTACCTCACTGTAAAAGCAGAACCAAATCACTCTTTGGTCCTAGGGGCAAAAAGTCAAGACGCTTGTCTCACAGGAAGTGAATCGAAGTCCAAGCCTCCACAGCTTGTGAGACCTCGTGTGGTGGTCTGGTTTGCTGATGGACGCTAGTGTGTCAATACAGACAGCTGTTGGAGAGAGTCCATTGGGCTTTGACGCCTCTAGTATTCAGGAAACGACATACTCCCAAAGACAGACGATGCTGGTGTCTGAGCTCCCGGTGCTGCAGTTTGCTGTATTTTTAGCATGCTGGGACATGAAAGTGTTTTGAGGGGGGGAAGTTTATATTAGGTAGCTATGCCAGCGAACAGTTTGTTTATACCCTCTGGTATTGTTCTCTCTCTCTTTCTCTCTCTCTCTCTCCAGTATATGTTCCTACTCTCTTCTCTCCTCTCTTTTTTGCCTTTCTCTCTTCTCTTTCATCCTCTCACTGTGTCTTTGACAGGAAAGAATACAACTAATGAGGAAACGGCTTATAAAGCTTTGCTTTCATACCAGCCAGATGGCCAGTTTCTCTTTCTCTGCTATCCAAACAAACTGATTATTCCCTTGCCTCCTCTCTAGCATAGATATGCTCCCACTGTAGTTGTCTGCAAAGAAAATATTGATCGATGTGCATTGCCTTGTTGCCGTTGCCATTGCCTCTGCCTTGATTGAGGTATTTTGAGAGTTGTCTTTCAGTAGTTCAGTAGTCACAATAAGACGATGCGTGTGTTTGTGTGTCTGCAATCTGAATGTCCCTGTCCAAGATCAGATCCTGTTTCACCAACTCACAAGCAGCCGGTGTTAAAAAGTGCAAGGGCATCATACGAGACGAGACAGAAAATTGCAATAACTTTGAAGCTGTAGATCTTGGTGCAGCAGGGTAGCATCGGGACGAGGGCGACTGTCCCTCACCTGGAGGACCCGGTTCAAGCCCCCATGTTGGGATGCATCAGCCCTGCTGAGCGTCCTTGGCCAAAACATCAAACCCCCCACCAGCTCCAGGGATGCTGTTCTGTAGCTGGCCCTGACCTCCCAGTGGAAGGAGGGCAAGAGAAAACAAATCCTCTGCGGGAATTAGATAATCTTAGTTCATCTTTAGACTGACACCTGAGGTCACCCATCCACAGCACACTGGTTGAGGGAAAGTGATGTGCACAGCTAGCACTGTACTCAGGTGGAGGGGTGGGGTCCGCATGGTTGGAGTGAGTCAAACTACATTGAATTTAATTCATACATTGACTTAGACACTGCACCGTACCTCCTGGTGTAGAGACACACTGGACTGGACCCCACACTGGACCCCTTATTCATGGCTCCTGGGGCTCTGGAGGCCTGATGAGTGAAGACCCTAATTCCCCTCAGCAGTGTGCGTTGCAAAAAACATTAAGACTGAACAAATGAGCAAACGAAGGAACACACACTCCCGAGCAGCGATTAAACAGCCAACCAACCGATCTTGATTGTTGGTGTTCTCACAGAGATGTGACATGTGCTGGGAGACGTGAGCTGAAGCTGCAGGAGTGTTTCAGCCTTTCAGCAACTCCACCACTGCCAGGAACACACCACCAGTTAAAGGAGGCGCAAATTGGTGGGCTGGGGGATGGAGGGGCTAGGAAGTGAAGGAGAAAAGTGGGAGAAGTAGAGAAAGAGATGGTTATTAGAGAGGAACATTTGATGTATGAAACGCAAGGAGGAAAGAAAGAAGAGGCCAGCGAGCTTGAGAAGAGCTATTTTTATCCTCTTCCTTCTCTCTCCTGGGAGAAGGCCGAGGAACTGTTTTAATGAGGGAGAGAGAGAGAGAGAGAGAGAGTTTAAAAAGGGGAGGGGGCTACACAGTGAGTGAGAGAGAGAGAGAGAGATGGAAAAGCAGTGTAAAGAGAGGAAGAGTAACAAGGGAATGAATGGGAATATTTTTGTTTGACAAGTGGGCAGTAGTTACGGTTTAATTAACTCAGTTGACTGAGTCTTTACATTCACAGCACGATTCCAGATTCCCGCCTTGCCCCCAACTAAAGAGGTGTGTGTGTGTGTGTGTGTGTGTGTGTGTGTGTGTGTGTGTGTGTGTGTGTGTGGGTGGGTGGGTACCGCCGTTAGGTTTGCTAGCTGAGTCGGAGCTATTGTATTACAGCCATCGGACTGTTTCAGCAGAAAATAACAACCTAATAATCGTTACCGTTGCATCATTTGACACCGCTCACTTTATCAGAGTTTGTCTGACCTGAAAAACCTTCACAAGCTTCCTTGGCTTCAGGGGTCTCTGATGGTTCACGTTCCATACGGGAGACCTGGATTTGAGTAGGGCTCGTTTCTAGGGGTGTAAAAAAAAAAGCATTGATGCAAAGAAATCCATCCGTATGAATTTGGAGCTCCACAATGCATTTATAAAACAGTAATCCTGTAGGATCAATAAACAATTGCACTTCAGGTTTACCATGCCCCCGGTGAGTTGTTGCAGCTTGAAACGTAATGATTGGCCTTCAAATAAAAATAATACTGTGAACTAGTAAGGGTAATTGCGAATTTAAACTGCTGACTGGTACATAAGTTATGTTTGTATACCAATTGCACTTCTAAAACGTATCAGATTGAACTGAATCTGAACGGTGGTCAAACTGTAAGAATGTATGCCCCCATCACACTGTTTTGCATGCAGAAAATGGAGGAAAGGCTTATTACTGCTGTCTGCTCGAACACGTTTCAATCAATCAATCAATCAGTCAATCAATTCTGGTGGGCAGAAACAGCTAAGAAAAAAAAAGAAAAAACTAGCCTAGCAAAATATTCTTCTGTATTATTTGCTACTTCCTGTCCAGTCTATGCATACGCTTTGACGCGTACGTTGAACATGTGCAGCATGCGGCTGCGTTCAAATACCAGGACGTAGCTCGGTGACTTTCTAACTGTCGTTACTCAACGCGTGAAATAAATATTTTCAACAAGTTCCTATAAACCTTATATCAGATTTTGTGTACATTTTTACCAAGCTCCTCTACAAAACTGTCAGGCAGAAATAAACTTCACTTGACGCACAAAATCAGATGCATGATACACACACACACACACACACACACACACACACACACACACACACATGCATGCATACAGCACAGAAACACCACACCCAATGGTGCCTCGTTCTCTTTCACCATCCAACTGCTGGTCTGTCTCTCTGTTCTAGCTGCCTGTCTGACATTCTGCCTGTCTGGCTGTTCAGCATGGTGTGAGGACGGACGGGTTCGGTTTTTTTGTTGTTTTTTTTGCTTCTTGCCTCGTGACTCATCAGCCATCTGCTAATTATCGTCACTCAGTTTGACACTGAGACAGAAAGCAGACGGAGTTTAGGGAGGCTTGTTTATCCATGCTGTCAAGACTAAACAGAATTACAACGTTACAGCTAACGGCAAATAGGGGGGTGAAACTCAGCGTGGTCAGACAGGGCGCGTGACAATTAAAGTGGTAAAGTAGAGTTTACTCGTTTGTTTATTTTGTCTTCATCTCTGCACTTCATCACTTCCCAGAGATCACCTGTCAATCAAACGTTTTTCCTGTGAAAGACCTTCCTGACACCGTGTGTTTAGAACAGAAAATGTAAAAGCGTTCATGAACTGGTTACATGCTCGCTACTGTCGTCTAGCACGGGTCGTCCTGAGGTTTCTGCCTGGATTTATACATTTCTTGGTGCATTATACAGCCTATTCGCTTTCTGTCATTCAACATTCTTTGGCATTTCACCTCCATTCCACAGCAATGCGGGGCAAAGCTTTTTCTTGCATCGACTCGGCCCTAATCAATGCAGTGAACCAATTAAGAAAAAAATAAATTGAAGAGGCTTGTTCCTCAAGAGTCAAGAGGGATTACTTTGTGAACATCGGACTGTAAGTGAAATACTGTTAAGAAATCCATGTCAAAATCCATGTAATGTTTAGCTATCTAAACACACAATCCAAAGTCTCTTTTTTCAAACTGACTAAGAACACATTCTCATTTACAGCAGTGGAGTAGATGCAGGGATAAAGGAGATAAGGGAGATGGTGGGATGCCAGAGTCTCTCCGTTTCCCAGGGGCTTTGAGACAGCAAGCTTCAGATCGTACCCTGCAACAAAAATACCCACGTTAACAAGTCATCTCATCAAGCGTTGAGTGAAAAAGTCTGATACTTGAATGAGATAACGTCACTTGTGTCCAATCCAAATCAAGTTGTTTCATTTTCTTTGATACTAGCAGAGTGACCCCCCTTCGTCCACCTGCCAATATAAATATAGGTGAGGAAGACCGAGATGGATGGAGAGAGAGAAAGGTGAGTCACTGTAGAGATATAATTCAAACTGAGAGACAAACTGATGGACACATGGGAGATACAAGAGAGAGTAATGTAGCCACACAGAATAATGGGTCTGTACTGTAGCAGTCATGGTTTATTCATTGGGACAGGAGGATGATGGAGCTCGTCGACTCACTGGTGTGCAGGTCCTTAACATCGGCCAGACTGCATCTTTAACGTCTCCCTTAACCTGAGGTTGACTTCTCCAGACTCTTGAATTCCTCAAATCTAAAACTGAGTCTTCATGCTAGACGTCTCTTAACTCCCCTATCCCCCAAACGTCAAGTGATATTTCAATTTCGGTATGAGATTTGTGGTTCTCGATCATTCAGCCTGCCAATCTCGTTCCTGTACGCCAGTCAGCCAGCCAGCCAGCCAGCCAGCCAGCCAGTCAGCCAGCCAGCCAGCCAGCCAGCCAGCCAGCCAGCCAGCCAGCCAGCCAGTCAACGTGCTACCAAACCTTTCAGCCACCAGCTATTCCATCATGTCAGTCTGGCAGAAAACCAGCCTGCCACTAAACCAGCCACCTAGCGATTCAGTTTGCCTGCCAGTAAGCCAGTTAGTCTGCCACTCACACCCCTTTCTATACCGAACCAGTGACCCAGGAAATAAGCAGGTCCATCGTGAGTGTGAAGGCTGAGACGTGGGGTCAGACCGTCAGATGTGAAAGTTCAGTGTTCGGTGGCCGCGTCTCCTCGGCTCGTTTTTCAGACGAGTGAGGGTGGTAATTACAAAGTTGAGACAGTGACGGCAGGGCGGCTGAAAAATAAATAAACCCCACTCCTCTTAGTCTCTTTAAAAAGGTTGTGCAGTGTTAATAGTAGCAGCTTTCTTATGGTGATGTGTGGGGAAGTCTTTTGATATCTGACATGCAAGTAAAGTAATCACATTTGCTTTTTGTTATAAGGTGACAGCAACCATAGAGAAGTGAAGATTAAGGAAGTGCAGCCCAAAGAATAATAATGCCTCATGCAGCAACCTCAAATGGAAGAGACAAGCCTATTCCAGATGAAAGTTTGTTCGGTATCAAAGAGGTGATACAAGCCGTTCACGACTTGAAGCGGCTACTTTCTTTTGTTGGAATACATAATATTCTGTGCACGTTTGTCCACTTATGACGTCAAGAAATCTCCGGGAAAGTTGTCCAAATTAGTTGTGAAATTTGCTCCAAACTGGTTGTTTCTTGTTGAAAACTTTGTAAGACTGCCTTGATGGTCAAAAGGCTCAAAGCAATGGCCACAGTTACATGCATAACTGAATAATCCCACATAATGTTTGCAGCAGTATATTCTGCAGAGATTCAACTACACGTGTCACATTTTGGTGTAACACACACAATTTATCAGATGACTTTATTTAGTGCTCGTGGTAGCTGTTCATTTGGAGTCTTCACTGGGAGAGAATTCACTCTGAATGAAATATTTGGCATGTCGCCGTAGCCGGTGTCTGCCAGCAGACGGTGCAGCTTGTCAGTCAGGCAGTCAGAACGGTGTCATGTGTAGCTAATAATCTGCGGTCTTTAATCACTCCGACACTGTTGCTCTCCAGCCTCAGGCCCAGGGAGACCCAGGGAGAGGGAGACAGGAGGAGAGAGAAAAACAGGGGGATGCAGGATGTATGAAAGACCGGAGAGGAGGAGGGTGAGATATAGGGACAGTGGAGAAGAGAAGATGGCTGTGGTAGAAATGAAAGGAGGCTTTGCTGGCACACAAGGGGAAAGTGAAGCCCGAACGCACCAGACACAGAACAGATCCATAGCAGAGCTCACTTCTTACCGGCTTAATGGACAGGAGTGAACAACAGGAGTGAACAACAGGAGTGAACAACAGGAGTGAACAACAGGAGCTGCACGTGCGGCTCATGAAACGTGGACACGGAGGCGAAAGCTTTGAGTATGTTGTCTCCGCGCTCAACGTTGCACAGGTTTCTCAGAAATGCAGCGTGGAATTACACTGTGGATGCTCACATATGCACCATATCACCAATGAAGCATGTATGAACGTCATATCTGCTTTTGATATGGCTAGGCTACTATTTCAATAGATGGCTAGAAAGAGACGTGTAGTTCCTATAGCTTGTTCAACGATTTCCAAATCAATTAACAACCAAAAACAAATCCGCATGAGACAATATAAAGTTAATCACCGACGTGGAGAATACAGGGGGCTCAGCATTGTTTCTACAAAGACAGCATTAAAAAAGATAAGGCCTGAGGTGTTTTTGCCTTGATTACTGGAGCACAATGTAATTATTGCCTATTTTTATTTATTGGGATGACGCGGCATTTCACCGTTTTTTACTGGACAGCAGTGTGGACCGTGCAGAGACATGTTTTCTACCTTCCTGCGACTCACAATTTTGTGTGTGTTGTGAGTTTCGCTAGACATTCATTCCATGTTTTGTGTGAACCGGCGGGTTAGGTTGCACGCTCACTATTGTTAGGTATGAGTATCATGCTCAAGGGTAAGCCCACACTGGGGATCGTGGAGCAACCTCACTAACCGCTAGGCCATCCTGCTGCACTCACAGGTTAGGAGGTAGAAGGGTAGGAAAGGGGAAGAAGAGGGAGAGGACGATTAGATGGAGATGTATTGTATAAGGGAGTGGAAAGTACATTTCCTTGACATTGTATAACCAGGCAGGAAGTGGCTATAGGAACCAAACTGCTGCTGTTGCTGGAAAACATTGAAGGAATACCGTACCAAGACATTGACCACCAAGTCTGTTAATTAAATCTCACTATGGGATCGGAACGCTGAACTCACCAACCAGTTGGCTGCCTAAAGCTTTAGGCTCCGGCTTGCATTTCATACTTTAATACTTTCTTACTCTCTCCCTTTCTTCTCTCTCTCTCTCTCTCTCTCTCTCTCTCTCTCTCTCTCGCGCTGTCCCTCCTGATCTTTTTCCACATTAATCAGCTTTGGCCAGAGAGCGTTCAACAAAAGAAGCAGCAGTTAAAAGTAGCTTTTGTCTCCCAACAGTGTGTGTGTGTTAGACATTGCTTGACTCGCTGTAGTGTAAATGTTAGCAGGCGAGTAAATCAGGAGTCTTATGGAGTTTAGAGATAAGGATTCTGGTGGGTGTGGTGTGTGTGTGTGCATGTGTGTGTGTGCGCACATAGTGTTTAAATTTCTAATACTCTCAGCAAACATGCTTAACATTCCATCAAGTTTCCCACAATAAGTAAGATTTCTGGCTTTCAAAACTCACTTGGTTGTGGAACAAAAACTTCCCACCCACTGGAATTCCAACAGATGCCCTTAATGCCCCCGCACCTACTCACATTTTCAGCTGCTCAACGTTGGAGGATATCGCTACGAGTGAGATTTCAGCTACAAAGTCTGAAACGCCTCGTTCTCAAGCCAGAAAAGCAAACGACGAAGCAGTATATATGACGTATTACCTCTTCACTAGACGTTTTCTGTTGGATCTGAGCTCTAATTAGCTTATTTCTTGTGAAAATGTGTGTGTATCAATTACCGGCCACTGTAGCTCAAGGGGAAGGGGGGAGGGTTTCTTCAGACGTTTTTGCAATCCTTCATCTAAGCATCTAAGAGCATAACCAGTGCTAAGGTAAAAGCGCAGTTAGCTACCTACTTTTTATTTAAACAAATGAGACAAATAAGTGAAGCAAATAAACAAAAGCTAATAAACAAGAAACAGTGGGGAGTTCATTCCACCGCTGCGGGGCCAGGACAGAAGAGCCGTGACCCTTTAGATCGGCTGCAGGGGCCTCTGAGCGACGGGGCAACCAGTCGCCTCGAGGTAGCAGAGCGAAGTGGCCAGGCGGGGGTGTAAGGCTTGACCATAGGTTGGAAGGAGCTGTTCCTTTCACTGCCCTGTAGGCTAGCACCAGAGTCTTAAATTGGATTTCAGCTGCTACAGGGAGCCAGTGTAGAGAACGGAGAAGGGAAGTTGTGTGGGAGAACTTGGGGCGGTTGAACACCAGTCGAGCTGCAGCTTTCTGAACAAGCTCCAGAGGTCTGATGGCAGACGCCGGGGCACCAGCAAGGAGGGAGTTGCAGTAGTCCAGGCGGGAGATGACAAGAGCCTGGATGAGCACCTGCGCTGTCTCATCAGTGAGGAATCCTCCTCATAATGTAGAGTAGGAATTTGCTGGAATGTGTCACCGATGCGATGTTTGCCGAGAACGACAGTTGGTCGTCCAGAGTAAGACCCAGATTCCTTGCAGTCCGAGTTGACGTCACCACCACCACTATGGTGATGGACAGGTCTTGGTGTGGACAGTTCTTTCTCCGGGAGCAACACCAGCTCAGTCTTGTCCAGGTTGAGCTTCAGGTGGTGCATCAACATCAACTCTGAGATGTCTGCCAGGCATGCAGCAATGTGTGCCTCCGCTTGTGTGTTAGAGGGGGGAAATGACAGGATCAGCTGGGTGTCATCGGCATAGCAATGGTAGGAAAAGTCATGGGAGTGGATAACAGAACCAAGAGACATTGTGTAGAGGGAAAAAAGAAGAGGACCCAGAACCGAACCTTGCGGAACCCCAGTAGTACCCTCAGACCCTCTCAGCGTCACCTGGTAGGAGCGACCCATCAGGTAAGATGCAAACAGGGCCACCCATCCTCTCAATGGTGGAGAGGAGGATCTGGTGGTTCACCGTGTCAAACGCTGCAGACAGGTCCAGGAATATCAGGACAGAGGAGAGAGAGTTCGCTCTAGCAGCATGGAGCGAGGGGGGCTATCTCGGTCACCCACCTTGAACCCAGACCGGTGGGGGTCCAAGAGGTTGTTCTGGTGGAGGTACAAGGACAGTTGATTGAAGACAGCACGTTCAAGAGTTTTGGATAGGAAGGGTAGAAAGGGTAGAAGGGAAACCGGTCTGTAGTTTTTGACCTCAGAGGGGTCAAGTGTTGGTTTCTGCAGAAGGGGGGTGACTCTGGCAGTCTTGAAAGCAGAGGGAAAGCATCCAGACACCAGAAATGTGTTGATGAGGTGGGTCAGGAAGGGAAGGAATTCAAGTGCAGTAGACTGAAGGAGAGGGGAGGGGACTGTGTGAAGGGAGCATGTGGTGGGGCAGCAAGATCTAACAAGGTCAAGGACCTCGTTTGGGGAGGAGAGGGGAGAAAAATGGTGTAGGGTGGAAGGTGGGGAGGGAAAAGATGGAGAGGGTGGTAGAGAGGGAGGAGTGGTTGGTGCGTGGAATACCAGCCGGGGGGTGAAGGAAGGAGGATCGGATATCGTTAACCTTCTTGTCAAAGAAGTTGGCGAAATCGTCAGGGAGGAGGGAGGAGGTGCGAGGTGGAGGTGGAGGTGGAGGAGGGAAGAGAAAGTTTCGAAGAGTTTTTTAGGGTTGGAAGCAGAATTTTGAATTTAAGTGCAGAAGAAAGCAGCTTTAACAGCAGATAGAGAGGAGCAGGCCTGGAGGTGAGAGGACAGAGATGGTCCAAAGAAGAGGACAGAGTAGAGAGATGAAGATCAGTGGCAGTATCAGGGGATAGGAGAGGATTCAGGGGCAGGGAGGGCAGAGAGAACACAAGAGGAAAGATCAGTGGGGGAGAGCGAGCGGAGATTGCAACAGGAAGAAACCATGTGGGTAGAGGGAGGATGTAAGGGGGGAGAGGAGAGAGAGTAAGACATGAAGTAATGGTCGGAGAGCTGGAGAGGAGTGTCAGAGAGGTTAGCAGTGGAACAGTGTCCGGTGAAGATTAGATCCAGCTGGTTGCCAGCCTTGTGGGTAGGAGGAGATGGGGAGAGGGAAAGGTCGAAGGATGAGAGGAAAGAAAGAGTCCAGAGCCATCGTCAGGGAAGTGGGAGACTAGTGTGTCGAGCTCCTCCAGGAACTCACCAAGAGGACCTGGAGGGCGATAGACAACCGCAATGGTGAGCTTGACTGGATAAGAAACAGTGACAGCATGACATTCAAAGGAGCACGGAGAGAATGAAATAGAAAAAAGAGAGTATTTCCGTTTGGGGGAAATTAGCAGGCCAGGTCATAGATCGTTTCATAGAATATTTTGAATTGTGTGGTATAGCAGGAGGAAGAGGAGGGTAAAAGAGAGGAAACGAGTGAGCATGTGCCACATTTCAATACATACATCACAATAAAAATAATCCCAGACCCTCAACATTTGAAAGAAAGACTGGAGGGAAGAGGAGAAAGGAGTCTGTGCAGGGTCCTTTGGTGGCCTAGACAAGAGGAGAGAGTAGGAGACTAAAGAGGATTGAGGTCTTTGTTCAGTGTCTTGGTCGTGTGGATTCGGATCAAAGGCTCAGAGTTAAGATGCCCTTTGAAGACGTTTTCCTCACCTGCCGCTTTTGGCCCTCTACCGGGTTGGGATCAGTCCGCTCTTTTCAACCCATTCACAAGGACGTTTGCCTGAAATTCTAAAGTGGAATATTTGTACAGTATCAAAAATACAAAGGCAGAAAGATGAAAATGGAAGCTTTGAAATACCAAATTGTAATTTTCTGTACTCTACTTTTCAAGGATGTTAAAGACATGAACCTTGTGCAGTGTGAAGAGAAAAGGAAGGGGATTTGAAGCTTTGGTTTGGGCACTGTGTTTGAATATTGGCCCAAAGTCTCTTCACGCACCACATGAAAGAAAACACAACTTTTAATAGAAGTTAAGATCCAGGTCTTCCGTCTTGTGCAGCCAAGACGGTTTTCTTTCAAACAAAGCATAAACTTTGTGAGAAAGTTGCAATGAAAGTTTTGCTTCCTGTTGTGCCAGATAGTTTTATTGATTGTGCACTGATTTTCCTTCAGCATTCATGGCAGGTGATTCTGATCACACCCATTGTGATCCGTTTCCAAGATGGATGTTTATTTCTTCAGAAAATAATCGATGATGATTTTGGACAGAATGGCAGCTGGCCTCCCAATCAAGTATCTCTTTTCAGCTCGTTGGCGCTTCCTATTGGCTCTCTTTCTTTCCTCTGTCTTTGTGTCTTTCTCTGTGAGCAATTCAACCGAAATCCTCCGACCAATTCACCACCCAATCAACCGCCTTTTCTTTCCCTCTGCCCTTTCTTCCCTCGCACCCCTTCTTCTCCATTTCCTCTTATCTTGCCACCCCTAACCCGCTACTCCTCTCCACCTCCCTCTCCTCCCCATGCCTTCCTCCCCCCCTCTCCCACCAGCCTCCTCCCTCGCTCCAGTCCCTGCAGGGGGAGGCTTTTTAACTGCATGGCAGGACTCCCTGGCGGAGTCGAATTTGGCAGCGCTGCTGAAACAAAGCTGAGCTTGCCTATGGGATGAGTGGGCATTTGGCAAAGAGCACTTTCACCCATCTTTCTCTCAGTCATCTCTCTCTTATCTCCCTCTCCATGACCGTCCCTCTTCAGGATGTGCTGTGCCCTTTCCACCCAATCGCATCCTTTTGCATCCTTTCCATCCTCTCTACTTATACCTCTTTCTCCCTGGCTTTGTGTTTTCCTCCCCTCCTCCCAGTGTCCCTCCTCTCTCGGTTGTCCACCGGTTGTATCCCTGTCTAACCATGCCTTTTCTCACCTCGCCTTCCTCTCTCCATCTTTTTCCTTCATGTCCCAATCTCCTCTGTAAAGCAGTTCTGTTCATTTTGAAATATTAATTATATATTTTCATGGCAAAAAAAACAAGGATTAAGTGTTTTCCCCCAGAATCTACTTTTTCTTGGCAGGGTGGAAAATGTTCAGGAACAGCTTTTAGCCCATGGGACACAAAAACTCTCCATTGAAACAGAAGTGTGCGCATATATGCTTAATATATACACACTTCTACATACTTAAATACATATATATATTCTATCCTATATATATATTCATACATACTTGTGTGGAATCCAATCAAAATGTAACATTCGATTCAGGCTTCCCATTGTCAATCAGTGGAAGACACTGACTGGCTGATATCCAACATTTAATAAAAAGCCAATCTTGCCTCAGTATATCAGCACGCCCAATAATAATATTCACTACAGTCACTTAATTTCCCTATTCATCAGTGCAGAAAAGTTGGCTACTGCCGAACTTTTGGATGACATCCCCCATAAGCAGCTAGTCACGTACAATGGTACCGTTGCTATTACGTCCCATTTATGGAGGCAATGCTATCGGGACTACCGGGAGCAATCAGCTTGTTCAAACTGGCCAGCAGACAATCCCGTAGGAAAGTATCCGATCCAAAATCCAAGAAGAGATCTCATATTTCTACCTTTATGTCTCCTAGGCACAAATGAGCTCTTTTTAGACTAAAGGCATTTTCTCCTATTTCTCAAATTCAATTCAGGAGAAACAACCACTTAACAACTCACTCTGATTAAAACAAGAGATCTCCAACTCAAACTCCAATTTATTTAACTCTCCTGTATATGAAACAACGAGATTAGAGAAAGATCTCAAAGAAAACTCAATACTGTTGCATTTTCCTATTGAAGCCACGGGGCCAACAGCCATATAGTGCCATTATATATGTCACATGTTAGCATCTTCACATTTATCTCAATCCTGTCTCTCTCTGTATCGTCATGTAGCTTCTAACACTCTGAACACAGTATAGTACGCTCTTTCAAGCCCTCAGTGTGAGTTTGCTAGGAACTGAAAAGTACCTGCACCACATAAACCTGGAAGAGCATGATACATGTTTAGCATTGTCAGTTTTGCCTTTGTCGCTTGTTAACAACCTTGGCAGTCACACCTCTAGAACCAGTCTCAAGTGTTTGGACGACTGATTTGTGTCACGAGACGGAAAAAAGGTTGAAACCAAAAGGCCAAGGAGATTATGGGACTTAACAAGTCATCAGGCTCAAAGAAAACCCTTAATCAGTCGTACCAGATTCTCTCCTCCAGTGCCGGAGGTGTGAGAGGCAATCATTGATTCACTGATGTGACCTTTCAGCCTCAAAGCACACTCTCACACACACACACACACACACACACACACACACACACACACACACACACACACACACACATACACACACACACACACACACACACACACACACATCCCCGCACACACACACACATTGACCCTCTTGATAATCTGAACAAACAAACAGTGATGAGATCAGAGGTTTATTGTGTTGTGGACAGATTACACACCCCAAACACCTGGAGGGTGTGTGCTTGTTTGTGTGTGAGTGTGTGTGTGTGTGTGTGTGTGTGTGTGTGTGTGTGTGTTCTTTGAGGCTGAAAGGTCACATCATTGAATCAATAATTGCCTCCCACACCTCCAGCACTGGAGCAGAGAACATGATGGGATAGGGAGTGAGTGAAGGACGGGAGGTGGGGCAATAGGAAACAAAATAAGGAGATGATGAGCAACTGAATTACTAGAATTACAGCAGCTGTCACCATATCTGTTGAACCTACCGATTCATATGTGAGTGAATGGGTGCTAACCAGTGTTAACCAGGGCAAGAGCCTCCCCCTCACTCAATAGCATCTCCCAGGTGTGGATGCCTGTAACTGGAAGTGTGTTCAACATCCAATAATCCTATTTGTAACGCCACTAGTCACTTACCCTTCATACCTTTGATCACAGCTTCACCAGACAACCGCGGAGCGCTTGACCGGTCCAAGCCGAGAGAGAGAATAAAACCATTTACATTTTCACCAATTACAGCCGCAGAGCTGGAGCGGATGGCGTGTGATTTTTGCGACAGAGAAAACAATTAGGCAAAGGCGCCTTTTCTCATGGAACGTAGCACCCCGCTAGCTCGCTATGAAATGTCACCGCTTCTGGATTACACAATTAGCGACAGAGAGGAAGTTCCCGGCTCACGGCGCTCGGCGAGAGAGAAGTCATAGCGCGGAGTATCTGAGGCGCCAATCTCGGTGAACCCGGTAGTTGATTGCCGAAGCTGATAATCAGAAGCGGAGCTGTTCGGTGTTTGTTCTTCTGCGAGCTCCGTGCTGGGGGAGAATCGAGTAGCGGCGGCTAATTCCTGGCTTTTTCTCCTCTAATGAGCAACGGTCGGGGAGCTGTCACTCAGGCGTGTGTGTGTGCGTGTGTGTGTGTGTGTGTGTGTGTGTGTGTGTGTGCTGTAGGATCTTCTGTTATGAGTCTGGGAACACCGGGGGCCCTTAACACATGACATTTAGATGGTGCGTAATTAACACCGCGGCCTTGCCGGGTGTGTCTGAGTGTGTGCATGTCATGTGCATAATGACACTGCCTAAAGGTCTGCTAGAGGAAGGAGCCAGTTGGAGAACCTTGTGCCATTACAAATGACACAGTACCAGTCAGAAGTTTGGACACACCTGTTTCTGTTTCTCATGATCTTAAAGACATTTTGATATAAAGGCTTGATGCTTAAATTCTTGAAATTCGTTTCTTAGACAAATAAATAGAGCAGTTGATGCCTGTGTATGAATTTATTTTCATTTAGAAAAAGTTTTTTTTTAAATGCAACCCCAACAAGTAGTTTTCATTTAGACTTTAGAGGTGGAGAATGTTGAACCACAATGATTAAATCATCATTTTAAACACTCACATAGTGATTGTGGCCTTTAAAAGCTAATTTGTGGAATTTCTTTGCTTGTTAATGCCAAAGGGTTTCTACTTTGAAGAATCTAAAATATAAGATAGTTTTGATTTCATTTTTTTGGTCACTGCATAATTCCTTTTGTGTTATTTCACAGTTTTGATGACTTTACTATTATTCTAAAATAGTGGAAAATTGTAAAAAATAAAGAAAAACCCTTTCTATGAGTAAGTGTGTCCAAACCTTTGACTGGTACTGTATATAGAGGATGTCTTGACTGTGACTCTGAATACTCAAACAGCTGTGAACTGAACCTGCAGACATGGTGTCAGTGGTTAGAGCACAGCAGTACAGTAGAGCTTACACTGTCCACGCTTTGACTTCTGAACTGGGCAGCGGATGAAAGAGAGTCGTTAATTTGAGCCCAGTGGGGCTAAGGGGGCTAAGGGGGCTAAGACTGCATGTTTTCATTGCCAGTTGAAGCGCCGCACAAACCGGTTACCTCTACTAAAGATCAAGGTTACAGTAACCCTAGTTACCACTCAGTTGCCCCTGGTTACAGCATCTCTATGTTCTCCTCCCATGAGGCCTCTGCTGTTGCCATGGCGCCCCAAGTTGCCCCCCTTAAAAACTTCCGTCGAAGGCTGGCGGTAGTTGTTCAGAAACTCGTAAGAGTTTTGGAATCGACTTTACCAAGGAAGTGATTTTTTTTTGTAACTCCATCACCAGCTGATAGCAACATTTGTCAGTCCCTTCAACATTTGTCAGTCCCTTCAACACTTCCTATCAATTCCTGTGGTGTTACCTTTACACATACTCTGGCCTCAGCTGACTGATGCTGTATGACGCTGTATTAACAGACACGTTCCTCTGATCTCATGTACATTTTTCATATATGATTTTTCTGACCTCAGATCTTAGTCTGACACATCATTAGTCTTTACTCCACATGTGCTATCTGCTGCCATACTGTACATACCCCCATGCCTTGAGCTATACTTAGATTCAGACCTGACATCACAGCTGCTCCTTCATTTCACACCTAACTGATTTACTGTATTTAATATTTACCTCACAGCTGCCTCTGGTACAACATCTGCTACTCACACCGGCCCATACTGCTGTTCTGCCTGTGAGGAAATAGATTTTTTATCAAATCTATTTGTGATAAGCCACGACCTGTTTGACTCTATGAAATTGCCTTGGGGTGCAGTAGGTGGCGCACGCAAGGTTTGATGTTACATGTATATATATCAGGCTTGGGTTTTACGTAGGAAAACAAGGAAGCGCAGAAATCTGATTGGCTGTTAACGGCCGATGAACATGAAAAGTTCAGCTGTGATCAACCTTTCTTGCTCGGCAAGCTTGTTGACCATCCACACGTCAGCAGCTCTGTAGGAAGTGAATGTACTTCCAGTGACTAGTTGATTGTGTTGTAAATGCACCATTCGATAGACTGGCAACCTACCCACGGTGTTTCCCTGCCTTCTGCCCAATGCATGCTGGGACTCTTTTGTGTTCGGGCAAACAGTCGATTGAGAGGAACATTTCCCTGCTGCAGCATTCATTTCAGCTTTGCAGCACTTTTGCAACGGCGAGAGCGAGACTAATGGAGGAGCGATGCATCATCTGGGCTTCTGCGCTCATCTTAACTTGTATTCGTATCACACTGCTCCCAAGATGCAGAGAATAAAGACTCGTCAGATTAAAGGCCAGTTCCTCCCAGATGCTCCGATACGCTCCTCGTGACAAACTTCAAAACTCTGCCGGACTTCACTTGATCTGCTATCTCGCGGCTAAAGCTGACACGCTGATCAGTGTAATCCTCTGCGGATGTGCTGCGTGGTGTAGAGGTGGCCGGCCCCCCCTCACAGTTTATCAAAGGCTGGACTGGCACCCGAAGGACTAACGTAATGCCCCCGAGTCGGTATGAGAACATACTTCCACGTGTCACGGTTTGATCTCGGCGTACGTCAGTGCTGTAGCATCAGCCAGTAACATGACCGGTCTGAAGACCTCTCAATCCATTGTTATATTATTCATATTGTTAAAAGACGACAGCTGTAGCGCCGTATGTGTGTGTGTGTGTGTGTGTGTGTGCGTGTGTGTGTGTGTGTGTGTGCACGCTCCGATGGGCCGACCCTTGTTAACACTGCCTCTCATCCTCCTTTAGACCCAGCAGCTTCACTCGGCCGATCAAAGAGAATAAAGACAGACTTCGCTCTCTCTCTCTCTCTTTCTCTCTCTCTCTCTCTTCTCTCTCTCTCTCTCTCTCTCTCTCTCTCTCTCTCTCTTTCTCCTGCTTTATGAGGATGCAGCTTTTTTTTTGGGGGGCAGACAGAAAGAGAGAGAGAAAATGACAAAATATAATTGAAACAGTTTAATCCTCGGTGGATGGTGTTTGATGAGTTCAGGCTGGGATGGTTCGCTCACAACAGGAGTCTGGGTGATTAAATGGCCGAGCCTCCTTTTTTTTTTTTTAACATTTCACCCCCCACTCATTTTCACTTTATCTTCCCTAATTTCTTTCCACTCTCGTCTCACCTCCTCATCACTCTCTCCCCCTTTTCTTTTTTTTTTCCCGCCGTCTCTTTTTTCTGCCCACACACTGCGAAACGAGTCACTCGTTCCCTCTGCGCTCCTTTTTTCCTCGACCTGTCAGACGTTTCTACGGCTCTGTTAAACGTTCCCCGGCGGAGGTCGTGTTTCACCTCATCGGGACGGGTACCGGGGACGTCGGGTACCGGGGCCATCTGGACGTGTTGGCGCAGCGTGTAACCGCCGTCGCAGCCTGTTACCTGTTACCTGTTACCTGTAGAGGACCAGTCCAGCCTGGTTGGACTGCTTTTGCTCATTTGCTGCATTCCCTGTTTTACATCATTATAGATTGTTTTGTGTTTTCATCACGGTGTGAGATATGTGCTATTTTTACTTTAGTTGAGTTGTTTCTTTCAATTATATTTTAATTAATGAATTCCAATTATTTTCTTTTGTGTTCAGGCAAACAGTTGATTAAGAGAACCTTTGAAAATACTTTGAAACAAAACTAAATATTACGAGTCACTCCCAGTAAAGACGACTACGATGAATTAAAGCCATAATCGATTGACAGAAGTACGGTGTTCATAACGTTACTGCCGAGAATGTTCGCTATTGGTTGGTTGAAAGGTTTTATTTTTTGGGGGGGGGGGGAGAAGAAGCTCCTGGTATCTTGTTTACAAGCAGAAGTAAGATGTCTCGGCTCTCGCGGTGTTTCTAATAGGAAATAGGATCTTAGGAGTGAATGGATCTTCTTTCAACATGTAAAAGTGTTCAGCCTGATAGCAGCTTTTCATTTACAGTGATTGATTACCTTTACCGACCGAATTAGACGCCTCAAGAGTTGTTTTCTAGGCTAGATATCCTTAACCTTAACCTGCCTCATTGACGCGAGGTAAAAGGCGTGCGTCTTCTGATTGGACGCTAACCAGCCTGTAGGGATGTTCCTCTTTAGGGGATGGCGGCCACCGAGGTTGTCTCTGGAGCTCCCCCAGTGTAACGTCAAACACACTGAGCTGTGATTGCTGTATCACTGTCACAACGGCAGATTAAATTTGCCCTCTCATCCAGCAACACCTTCCAGCTGATTGTCTAGCTTGCTACGCTGAGGCAATCCATCATCAGTTTACCTTTTTCAGATTACGCTCAGTGGCGGCGGGGCGACTGGGTTTCCTGTTTGTGACGCGATTACCACGGCCAAGATTTTTGCTCCCATCTCTGCAGCGCTCAAATTTCCAGGAGATCTTAAGGCTTCTGATAATGACAGATTTGTCACGCCGCACTCGATAACGGGCACATTTTGAATGCAAACCCACGAGGCTCCGAGAGTTGAACCTATGCAGTCGCGGCTTCCCTGGCGAGCGCCTTAATCCGCCGAGCCACCGGGGGGGGGGGGGGCGGGGGGGCGGGGGTGTGATAGCATTAGCAACAAAGCGAGCCGGCTTAACGCACCGCGATGACCTCGTTTAGCACCCTGACAGTCTATTACCATCAAACCACATCAAAAAAAAAAACACCATTACGGACAATAGTAGTCAATTGGGCAAAATAGCGTGTCTTGTCGTAACAGCAACCGTGGAACACCATTACTACAAATGAGACCCCCCACCCCCCCCCCACCCCACCCCCCCCAAAAAAAAGGCTGATGCAAGCAGGAGAGGCCAGTGGTTTTAACATGGTAGGATCCACAGGCGCCTGAATGCATCATCCTCACCATCACACTGATACACCGTTATTATCCGACATCACTCAAGATTACTCATCATTAGGATGGAGCTGCACACACACACACACACACACACACACACACACACCTCACCTCCACCCCGTTACACACACCGTGCAGCGGGCACACCCTCGTCTAATAATAACGTTATTATGTTCGCCGCGGCGGCAGAATGATGGTGATGATGATTACGCGTCATTCCACTCTCCGCCGAGACAGAAAGCAGATAGAAGTGAATGATGATCATCCCCTCATCCAGACGGAGAGAGAGAGAGAGATGCTGTCTTGTTTACACTGGGGCCTCCATCCATCACCGGGGGGGGGGGGGGGGGGGGGATGGGAGGAGGAGCTCGACCCTCTCGTTAACACAAATGATGACACGCGAAGGAAAACAGCGATAATGTAACAGTGATGCGGTATCATCATCCAGCGGTGCCACCGTGGTTTGGGAGTCCCTCCATCTGTCCTCGCTCCCCCTCCTCGGGGAGCTGGCTTAGATGGCACTCTGAAGTAAGACCTCATGCCTACGTTGGCCTCAAGTGGCGTATCCGTCTCAGTCGTGTGAGCGGTCGCGTGCGAAAACGGCGTCGCCTTCGGGGGGAACCGAGCATCTGCCGAGGGGTAATCTGGTAAAGTACAGGAAGCTGCTCCCGGGGAGGAGGAGGGGAGGTTCGTTAGGGATGCTTCCCAGTCGCCAAAGTGCTGCCGGCCCCTACTGTAAGCGCTTAACTCCCACCCACACACCGATCTGCTCCGAAACGGATAGTAAAAACAAACGGAGACCAGCTCTGTTCTGCACTGGAAGAGCTGCCATGATACTGTGGTGTGTTTGTTGGTTAGAGCAGAGTGTCGTTTTCTTTTGTTTGCCCCGAATCTTGTTGCACGTCAAACTAAGGACATCTCCAGAAAGTCTCTTCTCAGCAGGTTAAAGGTGCACCAGGTAGGGGAGGAGTAAAGGTTCATGTTGTGTGTAGTGATAGCAGGCAGTCAGGGAGTAAACTGCATTTTATTTATTTATTATTTATTATTTTTTTACATTGTAGTAGATGGGATCTCCTGCTGGCTCCCCTCCACTTTTACTGTGGAGGTAGTTGGAAAAAAAATAGTACCTGGCGAAAGCGATGGAGTTGCCTGAGAGAAGGGTTCGATTTCTAAATCCACAAAGATCTTCAAGGATAAAATCTTGGGAAACATCCAATCAGCTCGTCTGTGTTTGGGCAGCGCTGCTTCATCCACTTCAGTCAAGACAAACTCAGGAAGTGGATAATCTCTTGAAACTTCACCGATTTTACTTTTAGAGGGAGTGCTAAGTGAGATGCCGAACACGTACGCGCGCGTGTGTGTGTGTGTGTGTGTGTGTGTGTGTGTGTGTGTGTGTGTGTGTGTGTGTGTGTGTGTGTGTGTGTGTGTGTGTGTGTGTGTGTGTGTGTGTGTGTGTGTGTGTTCCAGGTGGGCTGCGATGATGGATAGGGAGAAAGGACAGCAGCTGACAGCTCAGTGAGAATCACTCCTGTTCCTCATCTATCAGATAACACATCTCATTGTGTCTGGATTACACACACACAAACACACACACACACACACACACACACACACACACACACACACACACACACACACACACACACACACAAACACACACACAAACACGCATACACACACGCACACACACACACACACATACACAAACTGTCATTCATTCTATAATTCCCACTCTCTCTCTCTTGTTCTTATTCTCATGAACACAGCTTCCTGCGTGCATGCTCACGTGGACACACACATGCACTCTCACATGCAAACACACACACACACACACACTTCCCTCCCTCATGGCTGCAGATAAGAATTACTAAAGAGAAGATAAAGGAGACATAGAAACAAATCCCTCCCTTTTACTGAAGGGCAGTTAAGACAGAGACGAGCCGGCGATAGTAGAAGGAGACATAGGAAACGAGGGAGGGAGGGAATAAGAGAAGGTGGGAAGTGTGTGATTAAGAAGAGTGGAGGAGTCATTATCTGTGCAAGAGAAAGAAACAGTGCTAAGGGAGAGTAATGACTGATTGAGAAGGGAGAAAACAATGACAAAGGGAGACGGGGGAAAGGTGTGTGTGTGTGTGTGTGTGTGTGTGTGTGTGTGTGGCGAGAGAGAGAGATCATGACATCCAGAGCCTGAAAGGAGGGTCAATTCCCCTCTTCTTGTTGCTATGACAACCCAGTATCCAGCGGCCCCCAAAAAATAATGATAAACAGCGAGAAAGAGAGAGAACCAAACAACGAGGACATTTGTTTTTCAAAACACGATGATGGAGACGGCGCAATAAATCACCCACAGCAAACATCTAAAGAAAAGGGAAGAGAGAGAGAGAGAGAGAGAGAGAGAGAGGTACAAAGAGAGACTTACAGGAGATACAGAGATGGAAAGAGTAATAAAGGGATGTGTGCAGGATGTGGAGCCCCGTAGGAACAAGGGAGTCCTAATTGCCTCCCTTTAGTCTGAACAGAGAGAAAGAGAAAGCACCTAGGTCCAGTGGATCCCTCTCTTCTTCTTCTTTCTTCACACACACACACACACACACACACACACACACACACACACTCTCTGTATTATCATATCTGTGCAGTAAGTCCTGACAGAGCAGTGACATCTCCACTCCAGAGTGCTCACCCTGCAACCCTGTTATAGCGTCCTGATGGTCCAGAGGACACGGCCTCCCTCAGCACCAATCAAAGTGAGGCTGCGCTCGCTGAAGCAGCCGAGGCAGAACTGCCAGTATTGTTATTCCAGGGCAGGGATTTGTGTCTCTCTCTGTCCGGGGGAGAGGGGGAGGGAAAAGCAGGCGTCTCTCTTTTTTTTTTCCCGTCCCCGGTTCATGCTTCACGCAAAATTGAGCGCGGCAAAATGACGTGATTGTGTACCTTTTATTTTGAAAGTGAACAGGTCGAGTCTGTTCATCAACCGATCAAAATTGTTCAGTGTCCGCGTTTTGGGGGGCGGCGCTCCATGCAGGTGACACGCGCTTGTTCACACAAAAAGGGGCAGTTGTTATCTTACCTTGGCGATGCCTTCAATGCCGACTGGCTACTCTCCGAATAAATCCCGAGTTCATCAATCACAGTCACATACATACTCACGAAACCTTCCCGCGTATGGTGCCTGGCTTTCCTTCTGTCTTCCCTTCAAACCGAACAAGGCTAAGGGGAGTCCACACACTCACTCAAAAGGTGTCCTCCAAAGTGTGGCGGTGCTGGTCACTATGGATTACTAAATACATAAAGATGACGAGAAGGACCGCGCGCAGAATTTATTCCATCGGCGTATAGATCGGGGGGGGAAAAAAAGCCATACGTTTCGGCGCGATGCCTTCCTCAGGGACAAACCCTTAAATTTGAAATATTATAGTTCGGCTCATTTTTGGGATATTACGTTTTACAAGGACGGAAGTCGTCCGTCTGCAGCCGTCTATACCGACGGTGCAAGTAGCTTTCACCCAGCGCCTTTTGAAAATGGGTCTGCCTCTTGAATTCTCTAGGCTCTTCAGAAGAGGAATTCAAGACCAAAGCTGTTGACCTTTCCATCAAGTTTAAAATCAAAGGTTATTCTTCAGAGTGGATTGAGAGTGCATATGCCACATCCTTAGAAAACAGTAAGAGAGAGGAGCTCATGGAACGCGCCAGAAAAAAGACAGCACAGGATCATTCCGTTTGCTTCCACGTTCTCCCCCCCGATCAGGCAGCATAAAGAACATGGTAGAAAGACGTTGGCATATCTTATCCTGCATTTGGAAGAGTAATTGTAATTGGAAGAGTATTCTGTTTGCACACAAAAGATAAATTGGTTTAATCAGATCTAAACCAGCAGCCTCTTCCTTTCCTTTGAATACCCCCTGTTTTGCCTGTGCCCCTGCAACAACACCTTGGGGAAGATGTTTCAAATCAAAGTTTGTGTACTTGCTACCAAAATCCACCCTGAATATGTCCTAGATGAGGGGTTATCTTTATCTGGTTCCTAATTGACAGTTATGTCAATAAAATATTTCAAATTAAATTTAAAAAATGTCATGAGCTGATCTGAAAGAGGTATGAGCCATGCAGAACTGGCCAATCAGTCACTTCCCCGTTGGCGTGAGCAGATGTGAAGTGTGAGGTGGGTGTGTATCGGCAGATGAACTAAGAAAGTCGTAGAAGACTCAGAGGAAGCGGATGAGAATGACTAAGAGACGCCACACACTGTGTAAGAGTGTATGTGTGTGTGTGTGTCTGTAAGTGAGCTCTCCATAATTGAATGTTGCCGTGCCATTAGATTAGCAGTACAGGTTCTTATGTTGGTGACAAATGGGAACAGACTGCAAAAGTACAAATGCTAATGGAGAATAGGATTCTCTTGGGAAGGCATTTCTTCTGTAATGAAACAAAGCTGCACATGGTAATTTTGCATTCTGGCAGCCCCAAATGTATGACTCCTGAGGACTTCAATACCCACAAATCATGTAATGTGATGTCAGTTCCGGTGGGGAGGAGGTGGCGGGTGAGGTGCAGCCATGGTGTTTAGGGCCCAGACCCAACGTCCCCCCTCACAGACTCGTGGACTTTGAGGGGCGTTCCCGCTAAGTCCGCGAGGGTTTAGGACTGTCCCCCTGTCAAACCGTCAAGTGCATGAGGGCTCGCTTTCTCTCTCGCTCTCGCAGACTTTTTGAGCCCTTTATGCACATTTTCCGTAAATTCGCATCGATGCAGACTTTGCCTGAGGGAATTACCCACAGTTCATAGCGTTGTGACGATAAATACAGGGTTACCAGGGGAAGCCCGGAAGCGGAAAAAAAAAACGGTAAACAAATGGAAGGACAAATGTTTATTCATCAACCATTTATTACAATTTTTGCTTGATGATCAATTGACAAAACGAGTCAATTGATTATTTGACAATTTCCTCTCGTCTACTCTGCAAGGAAAGAGCCTGGAAGACGTTCAGATCAGGCAGTCGGCCCCTTAAGTGCCTTGGTCGTGAAGAAAGAAAAAAACGTAAAATAAAAAGTCCCAAAACCCACACTCATTCATACTTTTTTTTTTGGTGTCGTCAAGGTAACGCGATATGTCGCAAAGTGCTGTCCCATTCCTATTTATACAGTTTGGAGCCCTTGCAGCCTCTCGCACTCAAGCACTTACCAGGTGACTTCAGTTAAGTCTGTGAGGGTTCAGGGTTTAGGCCTTAGGGGGGACATTGGGATTGGGTTTTGTTTTGCGCTCTTAAGATTTGACTCATCACTTCCTGTCCTGAGAAGATTTCCCGCCATTGCCAAACTCATGACAATGATTTGGGCAAAAAAGGGTGAATCTACAATGTCTCTTTTATTATTGGGGATGGGATACCTGCACAATATCAGAACAGTGCAGTAGTTAATACATTGATTAGGATGTTTATGCCTATTATTACATCTCTTCGTTCGATTCTTCAGGAATGTTACCAGGTTAGTAAGGGTGTATCCATCTGTCAGTGTTACAGCAGAGTGGCTGTTTTGGCAAGCATCCGCCCTGCTGAAGTGTCCTTGAGCAAGACTCTGAATCCCTACCAGCTGCAGTCGATGCAGTCTGACTTTCCTATTGGGGGGGAAAGTGAAAAGAGATGGGGATTAATAAAGTACCACATTATGTTACACTGCGTTCGTAGGGGTAGCTGGGATAGCTCGCTGCCGGGTCGGAGAGGGGTGTAATGAAACATGACCGTGATGGAGGACTACGGGGCTGAGCAGGAGAGGAGGTGTGTACATCTGTGTGTTAGACAATGTAATTTGGGAGTATTTCATGCTCTAGGAAATGGGGTTAGCCCGCTATCTGCTTGGCTGCTGTGTGTTGTTGCTGGGTTTCTGGTGTGTTACCAGAGAATTCCTAAGTGGGTCTAACCAGGCTAGCTGGCTGCATGCAGTAAACTGGGTCACTGCTGAATTAAACACCACTGCTTCTGCTTTCACTGCTGCTGCACTGGAGAGAGAGGCGGGTTAGAAATAGTCGTGGCCATAGAGTAAGAATAAAACAGTAGAGCCCGAGCGACGAGGGAGAGTGCGGCTGCTACTGTAAAAACAAGACGTGGTGTTATGAAAGGCAGAACAAACGAGGCTTCTGCCGTCGAGAAAGGTTACGCCGAGCGTCACTTGCGAAGGCGGTTTCTTAGTCAGTTCATTTTTGTGCAGGAAAACTCAAGATGGCAAGACATCTGAGGGTCGGACGCTACTTTTTGCATCCCCCAGCAAGGAGCTTGAAAAGCAGAGGGATAAAAGGGATGGCGAGACAAATGGGAGGGGGGGGAGAGAGCGAGGGGCAAGAGAGGAGGTGGTGGTGCCCTTGGCTCTGGTTATGAAGCTCCCAGACGTTCTCATCGGTTTGTTTGTTTTGTCTTGGAAAAACCTGTGATGCTTTTTTTTTTCCCTCCTTAGTGGTAAAAACCTGTGTCTTGATACACAAACGTTCCCACTCCTGCTGCTTTGGAGAGGACAGGGCCAAAACAAGAGGCAAAGAAAGCAGTAGAAATAAATATATGGTGGTAAAACAACAGATTTATATACATAAACTTCCCTAATCCTACAACCAATAAACCCTCGAGGAAAATGGACAGGACAGGCTGGAGATTAGAGTACGAAACAACACATTTCTGCAGCGGCCCCGTAGCCCAACCTGCTGCATCCAGTCAGGCACAGTCAAGGACAAACACACACACCAGTCAGGGCGAAGGAATTAATATTTGATATCCAGGTCTGCTTCACGCGGTGAGACAGTTAGACAGACAGGCATGTCAGCAAGCAGGAGCAGGAAGGATTCAAACCCACAAATAACCACTGCCCACTGCTGCTGACACCAGACCTACCAGTCACACCACAGAGAAGCTCGCTTACTTGGTAATGCCGATTTGCTGTAAAAGGGCACTGTTTGTTTGTTGGACTGGTGTTTAAAAAAAAAAAATTAAAAAAAAGAGAAAGCGTCTGCAGCACATTGATTTCATTTATATGCAGCCTGGCAATCTGTCGCTAATGACTAATTGAGCCCCGCTCCAAATGAAACATATAAACACTGAAACGTTTCACTGAGAGTAACCAGGTAATCAGCATCAGCCAGATTGAAATTTTGATTTGGTTGAAGGACCCTTTTGGCAATCTGTTCAGCTTGAGAAGTGTAGGCCGTAACTAAACATCTGATTGCATCAAACAACTCTGATGCATCCAATTCAAACCAGATGGCAATGAGGAAATGTATTTGAGTTTGTCGGAGTTAAAAAGAAGAACATCGTTTCTGGAAGGTTTGCAGATGGACCTGCCCAAGTTGTGGAATGAAAGATTGAAGGTTTAAGCAAACTTTGATTAAACACACAATATAAGGCTGTTGTTGCCTTTTGAAGTGGGGCTGCGATAGATCCGCAGTAGATCCGCTCCATTCATCCCTGATGAAGTTTTGGAGTCGGAAAGTACACTGGCAGGAAAGTTTTTTCTGAGCACAGGAAATGACGAATCAAAACTTACGAGCCGAACGCACACAGCTCCGAAACAGCAGCGAGCGAGCTAGCACCTCGGCTAGCGCTACAGGAAGCTATGGGTAGTGAAGTGTTCAAAAATACCAACAGTTACCTCTCGCTGCCACTGGGGGCCGCCAACGACTAAATTACACAAAGTTACATAGTGCAGGTTTAAGTCCCTTTTCCCACATGAATTTGTAGCTAACATTAGCTGCATCAGTCAACTCAGCTTTTAGCAAACCAGCTAGCTAGTGTTTCATATCCTACCCCCACCTGCTATATTAATGATGTCTTGCCTTAATTGGGGAGGCAAATATATCTGGGGTAAGATCAAAGACTTTCAAGGTTGTTGGTGATTTGGAAATAGAAAATTAATTGTAATTTGGTGTCAATACTTTTTTCTGGGGTTGTTTTTCTTTTTAAAAACTTTTACATTACAGTCATTTAGCAGACTTGTTTATTCAAAGCGACTTACAAAGGTACTTCACACTATTTGGGGATTGAACCCACAACCCTGAAACTGAGACTCTCACGTTGTCTGGGCTGAGTTTTAGGTACCGCCACCTTGTGTCAGGATTACAGGATTAAGTTATACCAAAAAAAAAACTTTTATAATGAAGAAAGCTAGAAAACGACATATGACATACACAGCATATATATTAAAAAACTACTTACTGCATAATACGAGAGGAACGAGGCTTCTTTGGGCAATGCCGCCTTTGCTCCAAACCACCATCGGCTTCAAGAGGTCGAGTCAGTTTTTAACTGTACCTAGTGTCAAGGGTTTGAATACAAATTTTGTACAAGCCAGTTGCAGTCGTATGGTATATTTGGTCTTATAGTATCTTTGGGTGATATTGCGTCTGTAGCTCATTTAGTAGAGCATGGCTACTGCCCACATTAGGGGGTTTGACTTCCACTCGGGCCACCCATTCTGATTATGAACTCATTCACGGTTCTGTTCGGCACTTTGGATCAAAGCACGATAGATCAAAGCCTGTCTTGGTAGACCTTGTTACACAAGCACCATAAGGAATACTTCATACTACACTTTTATAGGCTAAAAAGGCGAAGAAAAAAGAGCCTATATTTGGTGAGGACCAAATGCCAAGGGCAGCAATGTAATACAGCCTGTTGCTTATCAATACTGCCCCAAGGGGAAGCAGAGTGAATGTAACAGCCTTGAGGTTTTGTAACACAAATTGCAGACACAGAGACAGACAGCAGGGATTCAGCTAAAGGTTTGTCCCAGACAGGAGGAGCGGGCTGGATTGATTTCACAGCAGCTTGAGAAAGCACTCAGCGCTCAGCGTTGAGGTTGTGTGTGTGTGTGTGGGGGGGGGGGGGTCTTCAAAACATAAGGTGCGCTGCTCCGGAGCAAACACACTTCTCAGAAAAATGTTTCGATGGTACCGCTGTAAGCCCAGAGTGCTGTTTGTTGAAGGTGAACCAGATCACATTTCAAGTGCTACAGCAAGCACGCTGTTGTTACTTTGAAACTAAAACCAGTGGGAAATGTGTGCTAGAACTTCTGCTCCCGCATGCTGGTTGAAGTCAGTCGCACTTCCTATTATGACAGCAGATTGTTGATATATTTGTTCCTGTTTGTTAAGAAAGTTTGGTACACAAATGGAGATTTAGTCTCCAGTATCCAGTACAATGGCAGGTAGGGTGGTCAGGGGCATGGAGGAAGTGACGGTGGAGATGACAGCGATGATGTCCATCTTGATGAAGCGTCTTTGTGTGTATTTGTATTTGTTCCTTATCACTTGTCTTATCACAAATAGGAGGTGAAGGGAAAGGCTGAGGTTAGACATGTGGTGCTTAAGGGTAGGAAATGCATGCAAGTTAATACAATGTCCTCATAAATATAATGTGTGTGTGTGTGTGTGTGTGTGTGTGTGTGTGTGTGTGTGTGTGTGTGTGTCCTGTAGATGACGGCAAGCTGTCTCTGGATGAGTTCCAGGCTTTCTTCTCAGACGGAACGCTGAACGAGGAAGAGCTGGAAAAGCTGTTTCACACCATCGACTCTGATAATACCAGGTTAGCACAGCCACGCCACATGTGTGTGTGTGTGTGTGTGTGTCTACAGTATGCATACGGGTGTGTGTGCGCTTGCTCACTCCACCATGACTTTTGTTTTTGATCACATCTCACAATCAATTATGGAAAAGCAGAGAGATGCATGCAGCTGTTGTTTCCTGCTCCACAGCCTCAGCACCACACTTTTTGTCTGTGTGTGTGTGTGTGTGTGTGTGTGTGTGTGTGTGTGTGTGTGTGTGTGTGTGTGTGTGTGTGTGTGTGTGTATACATGCGCATAAAATAAAATGTATGTAATTCATCCTGCACTCAGGAAATGTCACATCGGCTTTTTGGAAGCTGTTATTACGGAGAACCTTTTTGTACCGACAGCCTTTTTTACGCGAGTGACACCTTCACCATGAAAACCCCAGAATCAAAAAGCGAGGAGATAAAAAGGCAGAAAGAGAGAGAATGATGAAAGAGGTGCGGAAAATATGGAAAGGCAGTGTTACCTGTTTCTATTATCTCTTCCCTCCCTCTTTCTTTCTCTCTCTCTCTCTCTTTGTCATTCTCTATCTGTTTTGCATTAGTCAACCTGACCCTCCAGGACATAAACCTCGCTATGGCTGCTGCTCCGTAGAGCATTTTCTTTTTGGCTCTATTCAAGAGATCAATTTATAAAGCTTTTTAATCAGCCAATCAGTTCAGCCTACCTGCAATCAGCAGAAGTGTGCTGATGTAGTGGGATCTGAGCAATCAAAAGGCTCCGTTAATTTACACAACTCATGAATCCTGCAGGACCAGGAATAAAATGAAACGGAGCAGAACAAAAGTTGACCTTTATGGATGATGTAGACTTGAATTAGGTTTAATATATTAAGTCCTAGACAAGGCCCAGCCATTATTGAAGGTCCTTTTTTTTTTTAAAAAGAAAAAAATTTAAATCAGCGCAGTAACTGGACCATGCAACCACCACCATCAATCCCACGTCAGCCATCTTGGCCGCGCTGCACTTTTGGAGATGGTCCCTCTATAAATCTTGCCCTCTGCAGTGGATGCAATCAGAAAGTCTCACAAAGTTTCCTCTCATTAGAGTTAAGTAGACTTTCCACCGGCATGCCAGGCCTCCAGTGTTGTCATGTGACGACAGATCTGGTTATTGATTGGTCCGAATAAAAGCTGAAATGACAGCGTGAGCATTTCCTGTTGAAGCAGGAAGTTGATGGATGGAGGGGAGGGGCGGAGCAGGCAGAGACGGAGTGCTTTCCTGGTTCCAATCCTCCATCTGTCTCTTTCACTCTTTCATTTCCTCCCGTCCCCATCTCTCTCTCTATCTCACCATTTCGTGAAAATTCTTTCTCTTGTCTGCCAAGCTCCTTCTTTCCACCACGTCCATCACTTTCATCCATTTCTCTCCCCTTGTTCCCACTTCTTTGCCCAACACTCTCGCCATCCTCTCTCTATCTGTCAACCATTCCGGTCTTCATCCATTCCTCTCTGTCTCCTTGACAATGTTTGCATTTACCTTTTCTCTTTGACCTCATTACCTCATGAGGTTCCTCCCCATGGTGATGACGCTTCTACCAGCGGTGATAATGTTTCTACCAGTGGTGATGACGTTTCTACCAGCGGTGATAATGTTTCTACCAGTGGTGATGACGTTTCTACCAGCGGTGATAATGTTTCTACCAGCGGTGATGACGTTTCTACCAGCGGTGATGATGTTTCTACCAGCGGTGATGATGTTTCTACCAGTGGTGATGATGTTTCTACCAGTGGTGATGACGTTTCTACCAGCGGTGATAATGTTTCTACCAGCGGTGATGACGTTTCTACCAGCGGTGATGATGTTTCTACCAGCGGTGATGATGTTTCTACCAGTGGTGATGATGTTTCTACCAGCGGTGATGATGTTTCTACCAGCGGTGATGATGTTTCTACCAGCGGTGATGACGTTTCTACTAGTGGTGATAACATTTCTACCCATGGCAGTGGCGTTTCTACCCATAGTAATGGCGTTTCTACCAGTGGTGATGATGTTTCTACCCACGGTGATAAGTTCTACCCATGGCAGTGATGTTTCTACCAGCGGTGATGACATTTCTACCAGTGGTGATGATGTTTCTACCCGTGGCAATGAGGTTTCTACCTGTGGTGATGAGGTTTCTACTTGCGGTGATGAGGTTTCTACTAGTGCCGATGATGTTTCTACCCGCGGTGATAAGGTTTCTACCTGCGGTGATGAGGTTTCTACTTGCGGTGATGAGGTTTCTACCAGTGCCGATGATGTTTCTACCCATGGTGATGAGGTTTCTTCCTGCGGTCATGAGGTTTCTACCTGCGGTTAAGAGGTTTCTACCTGCGGTCATGAGGTTTCTACCTGCGGTTATGAGGTTTCTACCTGCAGTCATGAGGTTTCTACCTGCGGTCATGAGGTTTCTACCTGCGGTTATGAGGTTTCTACCTGCAGTCATGAGGTTTCTACCTGCGGTTATGAGGTTTCTACCTGCGGTCATGAGGTTTCTACCAGTGCCGATGATGTTTCTACCCATGGTGATGAGGTTTCTTCCGGCGGTTATGTGGTTTCTACCTGCGATCATGAGGTTTCTACCTGCGGTTATGAGGTTTCTACCTGCGGTTATGAGGTTTCTACCTGCGGTCATGAGGTTTCTACCTGCGGTTATGAGGTTTCTACCTGCGATCATGATGTTTCTACCAGTGCCGATGATGTTTCTACCTGTGGTGATGAGGTTTCTACCTGTGGTGATGATGTTTCTACCCGTGGTGATGAGGTTTCTACCTGCGGTGATGATGTTTCTACCTGCGGTGATGAGGTTTCTACCTGCGGCGATAAGGTTTCTACCTGTGGTGATGAGGTTGCACAGTGGCAATGATGTTTCTACCTGTGGCGATCATGTTTCTACTCATGACAGTAGCATTTCTACCTTGATGCGGTGTTGATGTTTCTACCAGTGGCGATGACGTCTCTTCGTGCGTTGATGACATTTCTACACACAATACTTGTACCTGTTGCGAAGATGCTTCCATGCACAATAATGATGTTTCTACCCCCATGATGTTTGTCCCAGTTGCGATGATGCTTCCACCAACGATGATGACATTTCTACCTGGGGTGATGATGTTTGTACAACTAGTGACAATGTTTCTACCCTGTGGGTGGACGTTCACGACTCTGGCTGAGATCCTACCACCTCCAGAGGTGGTCTGGCAGATCACATGACCGGTCACGTTCCATTCACAACGCATGCTGTGGCCATTTACACGATGAACATGTATTTTTCCATCTCCGGATACACCATCCAGATACAGTTCACATTTTAACACCAGGCGTAAATGCAGTCTTTCTGTCTCTCCCTCTTTCTCCTGTCATCAGTCTCTCTCTTTTTCATCCCTCCTTGGCTTTATCCCTCACTGGTTCCTCTTCCTTCCTCCTTCCCTCCCATCCACTTGTTCTCTTGCTTTCTCTGCCAGTCAGTCAAGCAGGGAAAGACTTCTTTATGCCAGTGAAGGATTCGCTGCCAAATGAGTCCTGATGCAGTGAACTGAGGGTGAATGATGGCAGCGGATTGATTCTGATTCCTGTCAGAGTCTAGTTAGATTGTTCCCTGCCTGCCAACTCTGTGTGTGTGTGTGTGTGTGTGTGTGTGTGTGTGTGTGTGTGTGTGTGTGTGTGTGTGTGTGTGTGTGTGTGAGAGAGAGAGAGCGAGAGACTGCATATAAGAACCTTACCTCTGTTTCTGACCCTGCTCTTTTCCGTCCTCTTCCTTCCTTCCTTCCTTCCTTCCTTCCTTCCCTCTCTCCCTCTGCTGCTCCTGTGCTGTGATGTGATAGTAATGTTGACACTAAGGAACTCTGTGGTGAGTAGACTGCCAACACACACACACACACACACACACACACACGCAATCTTTTCTTTCCCCTTATCTGCTATTAAAAGTACCACTACAGTTGAAATGCAATTTTCTTTCTTTAAACGGATGATACTCTGTTGTAATCACGTTCAGATCATTTGTGCCCTGCCTCCAAAAGTTGTATAAAAGTTCTGTGTGTGTGTGTGTGTGTGTGTGTGTGTGTGTGTGTGTGTGTGTGTGTGTGTGTGTGTGTGTGTGTGTGTGTGTGTGTATATAGACTACTTTGCCAAGCACATGGGGGACTATGAGGGAGTCCTGGCCTCGCTGGAGACTCTCAACCTTTCCATCCTCAAAGCCATGGACTTCACCAAGAAGGTAAGCGTGTGTGTGTGCGTGCGTGCGTGTGTGTGTGTGTGTGTGTGTGTGTGTGTGTGTGTGTGTGTGTGTGTGTGTGTGTGTGTGTGTGTGTGTGTGTGTGTGTGTGTGTGTGTGTGTGTGCATGTGTGTGTGTGTGTGTGTGTGTGTGTTTCTGATGGAGCATTATCCATTTCTTTTGTCCATTTCCAGTGGCTAGTGATGGCGTTACATCTTTCCATACCCCTGACAGCTTTGCTCTCATTCTTTATCTCCATTGCGTCAACGTTGAGGTGCATCGAAGGAACACATCGAAGTTTCTGGTCAACTCGCGTGTTGAAGTGATGAGAACATAGACACCAAAATCGTCCACGTGTCCTCAGTAGTTCACTTGCTGCGGTGCTCTGTTGCTAGGACTTTAGCACACGGCGTGATATAAAGTGAGAAGATGAAATAACAATAAACCTGGCCACATTGATGATCCGTTTTCACAATTTATGAATCTGCAGGCCATATAATAAAAGCCACTAACAGCTTTTATTGTTAAAGGTCAGTCCAGGGTTGCTAACTTCTGTGTTATGGGCTGTAGCTTTTGAGCATGGACAGCTGCAGCGCAAATCATTGTTCATTTAGCTGAAGAAAAAACACAAACGAGTGATTATTTGTTGTTCGGCGTGACAGACAGGTGGTTCTGCATGGAACAGTGTGGGGGTTTCTCCCGCCGACATAACTCCAATTTACAGTAATTAGGATATCTTGGCTGACCTGCTGGGAATTACTCCTAAGCCATAACATTACTTTACATTATGTACATTGTTTTACTTTATATTGCAACCATCAATATACTCTCTAAGCTGCTCTGCTTAAAAATAAACCTGCCGCTGCTTCTTCTGGGGGTTTCTCCTCTCTGCTGTCTTCTCCCTCCTTCTCCTCTGGACTCCTCCTCCTCCTCCACCTCCCTCTCTTTCCCTTCCTCTGGACGTCTCTCCTCTCTTCCTCCTCCACCTCCCTCTCTTTCCCTTCCTCTGGACATCTCTCCTCTCTTCCTCCTCCACCTCCCTCGCTTTCCCTTCCTCTGGATGTCTCTCCTCTCGTTCTCCTCCACCTCCCTCTCTTTCCATCTCTCTCTCTCAGCAAACTCATCTGTCATAGTCACTGAGGTTATGGTCAAAACAGTTGATCTGAATATCATTTTTGCTACTTGCTTTCTATGCATTTGACTGGAAGGTTGTCAGCTAGCTGAATTAGTGGTGTGTGTGTGTGTGTGTGTCACAAGTGTATCTCAGCTTTGCTAATACTATGTTAGAAACCTTAATTAGGGCTGTCTGATAATTGAAGCAAATATACCAGGTATCTTGGTTAATGCTGATGGATGGAGGTACTTACCTAACCACCATCTCTGTAGTGTTGGGAACCTGCACTTTCCTATAGCCAGTCCACTTACTGTCTATGAGTCTCATCTCATCATGGAGGGGGGTTGCTGGTGGATGTGTCCAGAATACTCAGTTCACTCTATAATTTGATATTATTTTATTATTTTATTTATTTATTTATTTATTGAATTGGGACAGTGCACATTAATCAACATATCAGCATTACACATCAATGTAAATGTGCCGGAATTAGCACAATTGCTCAATTTCATCCGTAGTCCCGAGGCAGGTACTCAAAGCCCGAAACAAACCTCACAATTACAAAAGACAAATTACAAACAGTATTACAATAAAAAGTCACATACAGTAAAAAAGAACTGAAAGCCCCCGGGAACGACAGCAGAGGAGGAAACAGATATTATGTGTGGGTACATAAGTGGTTTGTTTTTAACCAGTGTTTGAGATAAATCCCTCAAGCCGAAGATTAATTTTCCATTCTGACTGTACGTGGCTGTGGTGTGGGTGATTGTCAGTTGCTGGTAGCCCCGCCCATCCCAATTATCTTCTATATGGGACAATGTGCGGAAACGCTACAGAAGAATACCCACGCACACTTTAAGCACGGTGGTACTGCGGTGGAGTCGAGGGGAACCGCACGGCAAAAATAACCACATACAAATAGACTGGAAGGGTGAACAGAGTGTGTTCAGGTGAGGAGGAGATCAGAGGAGGAGCGCTGCGTTGAGGAGTCCTGACAGGTGCTTGTTGCATATATGGATGTGGAGGCGGTGTGTGTGTGCAGATGTCAACTGAGCATCCATACATACAGATATACAGTATATATGCCTTCCCATGGGTGGTGTGTGATGATGGGTGTGTGTGTGTGTGTGTGTGTGTGTGTGTGTGTGTGTGTGTGTGTGTGTGTGTGTGTGTGAGAGAACGCATGGTGCACAGTTGCAGAACAGTAATGTGTTTGCATACTTGTTTTCCCCATGTGACATATATAGCAGCTGGTCCCATATTCATATTCATTTGATTTCTGTGTGTGTGTACACGTGGTTGTGTGTGTGTGTGTGTGTGTGTGTGTGTGTGTGTGTGTGTGTGTGTGTGTGTGTGTGTGTGTGTGTGTGTGTGTGTGCGCACGCTTGTGTGTGTGTTCACACCTCTTTGTAGCACACTGATCTCTCTGTCTTCCTATATATCTCTATTGACCAGCTCTGTCTACCTCAGTGTTTCAGATCTCTCTTTCAGCCGCAGGGCATTCAGCAGTACACACACACACACACACACACACACACACACACACACACACACACACACACACACACGCAAAATGTATACACACATGTGCTCTTTTCCTCTTTCACACAACCCCTGGCTACGTCTTCTCTAACGAGCAGCCATGGTTTTATAAAATTAGTCAAGCCTCTCTCTCTCTCTCTCTCTCTCTCTCTCTCTCTCTCTCTCGCTCTCTCTCTCTCTCTCTCCCACCCATTCATACACTCTCTCTCCCTATCACACACACACACACACACACACACACACACACACGGTTGCAGGCACTGTGTAAGAGCCTTAACAGTGCTCTGCAGGAATTGCACTGGTGAAAGAGCTGGAGTCAAATAGCCAACCACACACTGGAGCACAGCCACTGCTGACTAGTAAAATATTGATGGTGTGTGTGTGTGTGTGTGTGTGTGTGTGTGTGTGTGTGTGTGTGTGTGTGTGTGTGTGTGTGTGTGTGTGTGTGTGTGTGTGTGTGCGGATCAGGAGGCTGCGGATCCTGCAGAGGGAGAGAAAGGGGGGGAGAGAGAGAGAGAGAATGGGGGCCAGGTTTTGGGTTCAAACACAGTCCAGAGTCTACAACCGTTTCAATCATTTAGGAAACATCGATTTTTAACATTTCTATAAATCCTAAAAACAACCCAACCGTTTTTCTATTTCCTCTGCCTGACACTTTTTATTTCTCACTTTTATTCATACTCACTTTGTACCAACAAGGGGGAGGAGGAGGGTGCAGGCAAAAAAAAGGGTGCCAGGTACACTCTCTCTCTCTCTCTCTCTCTTTGTCTCTCATAATGGGGTTGGGTGGAGGGATGGGTGGGTGTTACGGGTGGAGAGAGAGAGAGGCGGGAGCGAGTATCCCTACATTACAGTGGGATGGTGATGGGGGAAAGCATCTGTCGTGACTCATTGTTTGCCGTTGTACTTTCAGCTGCTCTCTGGGTATAACTGCATACACACATTTTTCATTTTTCACGTCGTGTTCGCCGACTTCCTGGTTCCAGCCCTCGTTTATCTGCACTCGCATTCGCCTCAGAGATGGAAGTGGGGAACGGATCAGTGATTTTTACCGTCCAAAGTCCTTCGAGTGCCACCTTATCTCCCCTCCCTGTAATCGCCAGTTTTCATTCTCCTTATCTCATCACTCACCTCCTCCGCCCCCCCCCCCCACCACCCCTACACACCTCTCTCTCTTTCATACACTGCATTTTATTTATTTTTTTGGATGGAGGCACGGCGGTATGCAGTTTCAGCGCATCGCATTGCATAATTCATCCCCAGTCTCCAGTTCACAGCGAGTGGTGGCATGCTAGCATCAGCACCGAGGGCCATGATAGTCAGTGTACTGATACTCCCTCTGCCCGTCCCAAAGCGTTTTTTTTTTTTTTTTTTTTTACAATGTAGTAAACTGTGTTAAAACTAGAGCGAGTGCAGAAAACCCAAAAATAAAAATTCTGACAACGAGGTTACTGTATATACTTGACTTGCACAGGAAGCCTGGATGATTTCAAGCTGGATACACCGAGTGATAGGGGGGCAGGGGTGAGAGGAGGTAACACACCGGGGGAATAGAGACAACCTTCAGTGTGAGCCAGATGTGAGGAGACAGTTAGAAGAGAGAGAGCAGGGAATATTAGCCTGAGCCCCGAGACTTGGCCTTTTTACAGCCCGGGGAGAATTGAGTGGCTCTCCATCCACCTCAGTGAATATTGGCACAGAGGAGGGAAGAATTAGTTGAATACGGAGGGAGACTTTGTAACTACTTAACAAAGTAGAGTTAACTACTGCAGAGAAGTGGTGCATTTACATCCACGGGCTGTGTTATGTCGCAAAACAACCTTGCCAAGTCCTTGCAGTGGAATAAACGGGCTGAATAAAGGTCCCCCCCCCCCTACGAGGGTCTACCAACACACTAATAATTCATGCAAATGTGATATTTCCATTCACTTCATGCAGTATTCATGGTTTTGACAGTCAAGGTATCAATTAGTGGGAGCAGTCCTTGTCGCTGCCTGTCACAGGGAGCTAATGAGATTCTGCAAATGAGCTGATCATAAAGTAATTAGTGGCGATTAATAAACCCGAGCCGCCGCTGACCTCTCATCAGCTCGGTCCAGGTATTAATTGCGCAATAACCCATGACGGGCCGCGGTGTGCTATCAGTAGTATGAATTCCATATGTCAAAGCCTGGAGTGGTTACGGCTTGTTATAACGTCACGTCATTATCACCACATGTCATCATACGATAGCTGTTGTTTTACTACGAAGTACAACAAAATACCATTTGGTGACAAAGTAGTCCAACACAACGACCAAAGTTAATCCGACCAGCGCAGAATGTTGACGATATTTACAGCGAAGTAATGGAACGACCAAGAGGCGGTTGCCATGGTAAGCTATATACCACGGCTATGGACCAATCAGAGGGCTGGATTCAACCTACCTGTTTTATAATGTAATTATCACTGGAGTTATTACACAGACGTAATTATCTTTAGATTTATTATTATTAGTATTAGTATTGTGATTATATATTCATTTATTATTATTATTATTATTATTATTAGTAGTAGTAGTAGTAGTAGTAGTAGTAGTAGTAGTAGTAGTAATATTATTTTTTATTATTTTTTTTAATTATTATTATTATTATTATTATTATTATATATTCGTTTATTATTATTATTAGTAGTAGTAGTAGTAGTAGTATTAATATTATTTTTATTATTATCTAGAATTACTGCAATCAAAGAGGCATATACAGTATATATATTCTACAATACCATTAAAAGTTTTATTGAACTATAAAAGAATCCAATCTACTTTGTGGTAAGCAGCTCTGTACCTCTGTGTCTGGCCTTGCTAGTTATCTTCTACTGTATAATCTGTATATCACCTGGGCTAATGATGTTTAAACACTACAACATTTTGCAGTTTCCTGAAATATCTAAGCGAAACGTCGCCCTCGTACTGATACTTTCTGTCCACGTCCTAGCGGGGCCTTCATCAACAAAATGCGATGTTTGCTCAGTTCTAATCCGCGGTCAAACAACAAGGTGTTAACTGTTTACTTTGCCTGCAACAACAACCCCTGCAGTTCATGTCACCCTGCCATCAGTTTGAAAGGTTGGTGCCGGCGACTACGGTGCCAGTCGCCATGGAGACGGGATACTTTGGGGACAGTTGCCATGGAGACAGGTTAGGTTGGTGTCAGTCTACGCGGGGTACTCGTTAAGACAACTGAGATCACTTGGCTAGCTCCCACTGAGCGGCGTGCCACTCGCCAAAGTTTTTGTCTTTGGCGAGTGGCAGCATCCAGCATCCTGCATCCAGCATCCAGCATCCTGCATCCAGCAATCCAGCATCCTGCATCCAGCATCCAGCATCCAGCATCCAGCATCCAGCAATCCAGCAATCCAGCAATCCAGCATCCAGCAATCCAGCATCCAGCAATCCAGCATCCAGCATCCAGCAATCCAGCAATCCAGCAATCCAGCAT
This sequence comes from Hoplostethus mediterraneus, assembly GCA_034670385.1. Lineage (NCBI taxonomy): Eukaryota > Metazoa > Chordata > Actinopteri > Trachichthyiformes > Trachichthyidae > Hoplostethus > Hoplostethus mediterraneus. Next base: position 537,529 of record JAXDDW010000003.1, on the reverse strand, counting down.
CCAGCAATCCAGCATCCAGCAATCCAGCATCCAGCATCCAGCATCCAGCATCCAGCAATCCAGCATCCAGCAATCCAGCATCCAGGATCCAGCATCCAGGATCCAGCATCCAGCATCCAGCATCCAGCATCCAGCATCCAGGATCCAGCATCCAGCATCCAGGATCCAGGATCCAGCATCCAGCAATCCAGCATCCAGCATCCAGCATCCAGCATCCAGCACGCCATACTGGAGAAGAAAGGCCAGAGACACTTTCTGGACCCGACTTCACTGCTTCAGTTAGTTTCATTACCCGTCTCCCTCTCCGCGTATTCTGGACATCTGCTCTGGGTTTCAGACTTGGCTGCAGGTCCTCGTGCGGTTTCTCATTTCCGAGCGCGAGTGTCTGTCTAATTTTGCGAACAATTTCAAAGACGACCGCCATCAAGCATCATCGGTCACGCCCAGAGTTTCAGAGCCGCAGAGTTTCAGAGCGAGGCTGATGGTGATTTTGATGAAACCCCTATGTGACCTGCCTGCTTGTTAACATACTAACTAGCATCTCACTCACGTTGCCAGATTTCACTTCTGAGCCTCATGATTTAAACAGCACTAGAGAACAGATGTATACATTAGCAAATCTGCTGGGATGGGACTTTTCATGTGTTTGAGACGTTTCATTCCCAGTGTTCCTATTTAAGATAAATAACTTCATCTTTTTTTTTTTGTTGTTTTTGTGAAAGCATTTATGGCACTATCAGAGTCAGAACTGTTCCCAGAAAACCATTTTAATTGGCTCGCTAGCAGGTGGAGATGAGTAACGGACGCTCCCATGAGGGTGTGTGTGTGTGTGTGTGTGTGTGTGTGTGTGTGTGTGTGTGTGTGTGTGTGTGTGTGTGTGTGTGTCGGGTGTTGAGAGCGGAAGACAAAAAGAGAAAAGGGAGAATTCATTAAATCTCCTGTCTCCTGTCCAGCGTTCTCATTAGCACCTTTGCGTTTTTCAAGTCTTCACTGAGCGAGCCACACACAGTCATTGGCAACTGTACACACACACACACACACACACACACACACACACACAAACCTCGTTAAGCCCGTCTGTTCAGGAAATCGTTTCGTACCGGTGAGTGACCCGCCGCGACTTTTATTTTTCCGGCCTCTCATCCTCTGACTCCTCCTCTCCATCTCGTCTTCCTTTCTCCCCTCTTTCCTTTCATCTCCTGCTCTTTTCATCTCCGCCCTATTGTCTTCTTCCGCCACCAGCCACCGGCACGCTCACCTCCTCCTCCTCTTCCTCTTCCTCTTCCTCTCCTTTCTTTCTGAAGATTAAGGCGAAGGGGAATCGGGGGGATCGGGGTGGGGGACCAAGAGAGACAAGGAGAGGAGGAAGATCGGTGGAATAAAATGGGAAGAGCAGAGAAGGGAGGAGGCGTGCAGCAGGGAAGAGGAGGCGGGTGGCGAGAAGATGACAGGAAGGGAAGATGAATAAAATGGTGAATGAGGAAGCTTGTGTGACACGTCTCAGCTGGCTCGCTGAATGGTACAATATGTGCAGCAGTTTGCTTGGCATTCGGCACTTGTTCATTCTCAATGAGGCTGTAATGAGGCTCAAGATGGAGATTGTGCATGTATGTTGAATGGAAGGGTGAGAGTTGTAGTATATCTATAGGGGTGTGTGTGTGTGTGTGTGTGTGTGTGTGTGTGTGTGTTATTGTTGTATTTCTTTCCTTGTGAGAACGGCCCTCACTTCTTCACCTGCGCTGGTTCAGGATCAGGGTTAAGATTAGATTCAGGGTTTAAGGTCAGTTTAGAGTTGGAGAACAAATGTAGGCAATGGAATAGTCCCAGTATTAGTATTAGTAGTATTATATGGGGACCTCGTGTAATTAATGGATTATCCCCCCGTGAAATTTGCATTTGCACGAGATAAGGAAATCTGCTGGAGTCACCCATTTTTCACTTCGTCAATTCCTGATTCAGCAAAGCAAAAAGTGACTTGATTGATTCCACGACTGCCTCCAGTTCTTTGCTGCAGGAGGAAAATAGAAGAAAAATAAAGTCTGCAATCACACGCAAAAAAAAAACCAAATTATGGCTGAAATTAGAGTTTGATTCACAGGGGATTGGTATTATCAGTGGACCTGTGTCCTCCAAACTCCAGTAGATAATTTGCTCAGAAAGTTTTTTTTTTTTTCCATTAAAATCACTGATGATCTCTGCAATTATTACAAATCACTGGATGTCCCCAGGTAATGTTAGTCCTGTGTGATTAGGGCTTATGTCTGTATGCCAACCTGCCTGTGTGTGTGTGTGTGTGTGTGTGTGTGTGTGTGTGTGTGTGTGTGTGTGTGTGTGTGTGTGTGTGTGTGTGATGGTAGGGGGGGTGGGCGTTCCTCTAATCACAGCAACCTGGTGACACATACGGTACCCAGTATTTCCCCGTACATCACTAAGTTGTTGCGATTCGACTCGAACCCTGGGACCGACCGGCTCCCGCTGCCTCCAGAACCCGGTGACCACGGTTACCGTTACCCTGGCAACCGAGGAGCAGGATGCTGAATGTTGGAGGAGATGCAGAAGTTATAAGTCACACGTGACACACACACACACACGCCCCCCCCCCCTCTAGCCCTAACCCTCTATCCTCCAAGCCCAGGAGGAGCCTGGGAGCAGCAGAGCAGCAGAAGTGCAGCAAGTGTGTTACTGTAAAAGCTTTTATGTGTCGTCTGTACACTGTTTACTGTTTACTGGTCTGTAGCGTGGAGGACGAACGGTGACCGGCAAATCCAGGATGTATCTGCCTGCATCCTCCACAACTGTTAATGATATGGGCATCAATAATTTGTGTGTGTGTGTGTGTGTGTGTGTGTGTGTGAGGGAGAGAGAGAGAAAGAGTGAGAGAGAGAGCGAGAGATGGCAGTGTGTTTGTTGTGTTGTCAGCTGGGTGTGTTGACTGGTGAGGTTACACCCAAAGCATGAATAATACAGAGGACTGTAGGAGTGAGAAAGAGAGAGTCTGGGAGAGGGAAAGAGGGAGGAAGATGGATGGGTGTATCGGTGATAGAGTGAGAGAGAGAGAGAGAGAGTGAGAGACTAGAGGTTTTTTGATACAGTGAGAAAGGAAATGGAAATAGAGAGCTTAAATGTATTGATGTCTGAATCCTCCTCAACCATCGTTTTCCCACGTCTTCCCCCTTTCTCACCCTCTGTTGTCTTCCCTTTCTCCTCCCTTGAGTCCCCTCCCCTTTTCTCCCTTTTCCTCACACTTCCCCCTCGCCCCCCACCCTCTCTCTCCCTTCCTTCAACCTCCTCCCGCTACGTCATCCTCCTCGCTCACCCCTTCCCTCAAATCTCCCCTTTCTTCCCTCGCTTCCACGTCTGTGTGTGAAAGCTGATGAAGCTGGCAGGATATCTGACGGCTGTGTTTCTGATGCCTGTTAGTGGGCTCGCCTTCTGTTTTGAAACAAACACAGGCAGACTCGCTGCCGTTTAACCGCTTCAACCACCACGTTTCCTTTAAAAACAGACTCCAAATCACTAACCACTAAGTCAACTACCGGTTCCACCAGTTCAAGCTACTCCGATAAACTAGGGGTGATATGACTTCAAGTAAATATCACGATTATTTCCAACTTTTACCTCGATTACGATTAATGAACGATTATTTATTTGACACAGGGTGTTTTATTTTGAAATTTGTTTTATTTTGAAAAGACTCTATTTTGACAGCATGGACGTGATCTCAGCGCTCCGTTTGAGGGTCGAGGTCAACATACGAGCTTCTACGTGATGCCATCCATCAAGTCTACAGTGACGGTGTTATTGTACTACGACAGCAAGTTAATTGTTTTATTTTGAAATCTGTTTTATTTTGAAAAGACTCTATTTTGAAAAAAGCAAACCTCACTGATTACTACTAAGTAATAAATATATGTTCATCATTTTTACCTTTCCCTGTCGGAGGGTTTCACTGTTTCTCCAAATCGATGCTGGATCTGATCCCAAATCAGTTTGGCTCACAATCACACAGTGCACGTCCCACCTGCCGTGCACAACCAAGAGCTCACCCGAAGCTCAGAGGGCAGATTGGCCCTGAACGCTCCCTGGTATGATCTTCACATCCACTCTGTAGCTGCTAGAGACACACGAGAACCAAGCCAAGACATGCTGATTGTGCAGAGTGTGTGTGAGAGTGTGTGTGAGAGTGTGTGTGTGTGAGAGAGTGTGTGTGTGTGTGTGTGTGTGTGTGTGTGTGTGTGTGTGATTGAGTCTCAGTTCGTTTCTTGCTAATGGACCGGCATGTGTCTCCCGAGGAGTAGCAGCGGGTGGTCAGCCATCCCCCGTCCACCATTAGTGCTTAACCACACACACACACACACACACACACACACACACACACACACATATATATATGTATGGTCAGCTAGTGTTACAGCTGGGATGTCTCCATCAGATGAGGAAGAGAAGATCTTAGAGAGAAGGGGAGAATGATTCTGAGTGTGTGTGTGTGTGTGTGTGTGTGTGTGCGTGCGTGCGTGCGTGCACGTGTGAACACACCTGGAGAGGGTGGCTGATAACTGTGAGAGACCAGTAAGGTGAAGCGAGAGGCATTCAGATGGAAAAAAAAATATTTCCCTCCACTGCGAGAAGGTGTGCCGCTCCGATATGATTTCCCCACATATTGCTAAAACGGAGTTGCTAAGAGACATATTGACCGGGGTTGCTAGGATACCATATTAATTGGTTGATGTGCGAAGCCGAGCCAGGGGTTTGTGGGTGGTTTCGGAGGGAGCTGTGTTTGTTCCTCCCCTGTTATCTTCTCTCTCTCTCTCTCTCGATTGAGACGCGGTGAGACAAAGACGACGTTCTGGAGACTCGTGAAAATAAATTGTCGTTACCTCCTTGAAGCTGTGAAAGTGAAAAAAAAAAAAAAAAAAAAAAAATAGATACGCACCTCTGGAAAATGAACACAACTTCTTATCGGAGCTAATTCAGACTCACTGAAGCGTAAACAACATTTATTAGTTTCCTTTGAAAAAAAAAAGAGAGAGATAAAAATAAAGCGCCTCGGTTTGGTCGGCGTTGTGGTGCCCGAGGTTGCGGGAAGACCAGCTGAAAGGAAGTGCATGGACAAGGCTGCACACATACTGTATAAGAAAATGGCAATTGGCGCTCTATTCTTTTCTATTCTATTGTTCAGATTCTTTTGTATAGACGTGGATGCTTGGCTGAGCTGATTGCTCGGCTGTGGCATTGATCGAGCCCCTTCAGGCGGAGGAGAGGGATACGGGGAAATCATCTGTGGATCGATAACAACCCTCTGACTGCCCCTCTCCCTCCTGTCCGTCCCGCTGTCCTGGTGGGTTCAACAGACTTTAGACTATGGGAGCGTTCAGGGCCAATCTTCCCTCTGAGCTTCGGGTGAGCTCTTGGTTGTGCACGGCAGGTGGGACGTGCGCTGTGTGATTGTGAGCCAAACTGATTTGGGATCAGATCCAGCATCGATTTGGAGAAACAGTGAAACCCTCCGACATGGAAGGTAAAAATGATTGAACATATATTTATTACTTAGTAGTAATCAGTGAGGTTTGCTTTTTTCAAAATAGTCTTTTCAAAATAAAACAAATTTCAAAATAAAACACCCTGTATCAAATAAATAATCGTTCATTAATGTAATCGAGGTAAAAGTTGGAAATAATCGTGATATTGAAAACAAATTTCAAAATAAAACAATTGTGTTGGAGCCATTAATCCTAGAAGGGAATTTTTAGTGTCTTGCTGTCATAGTACAATAACACCGTCCCTGTAGACTTGATGGATGGCATCACGTGCAGGCTTGTATGTTGACCACGGGCTTGCACTTTTGATCTGCTCTTGTACTTTTGTTGCAGAAACTTCCCGCCTTACAAATGACTTTGAGAATGGAGATCAGCCAGATGTTATAAAGGAACCTGCAGTAATCTAGGTCACGCCCCAGGCTGTTGGGTGAAAACGAAATGAAGAAAAAATGCCTTATTTTCATATTGACACCTATGCATTTTTGAAGTTATGCAGTGAGTTTCCAAATGGTCTCAGAGGCCCCGAGGAGCCATGAAGGACTTTCAGTAGGAGTACAGGAACAGCGGTAATACAGAGAGAACTTTATCAAAACTTAGATAGAGCCAATCTCAGTCCCATTAACCAGGCACGACCAGAGACAGGCAAGTGTTGTTCAGCTTGAAAGGCTCTCTCTCTCTCACACACTCACACACTCACACACACACACACACACACACACACACACAGTGCCGCCCTGCTTTGTCTGCAGATGAAGGATTCATGAAGTGCAGAAGGGGGAAAGAATATGGCTGAAGACAAGTGGCATGACAGCGAGATGAAAAGGCGTGGTCATTTCAGAAGGAGACCGTAGTTGTGCGTGTGTGTGTGTGTGTGTGTGTGTGTGTGTGTGTGTGTGTGCGCGTGCATGTGTGTGTGTGTGTGCAAAAATAAGCAAAGCCGTTCAATAGTCATCAGTCCAGACTCGAAGGTTATTCATGTGAAGTATGTGAGCAAATTGCAAGCCGCTTGTTTGGGTTTCTCAGATAGCCTCCATTGTCGTATTGTCATATGTATACACACACACACACACACACACACACACACACACACACACAATAAGTCTATCTGTCTATCAAACAGTTTTGGCTAAGGCAGTGAAGTCCTTGTCAGCTAAGACTCGCTGGTGCTCAGTCCGGGTCCTCGGGGCCCCGGAGACCTGCTGGTTTTCTCTCCTACCAGTCCGTTAATTGCGTCTAAATCGGTCCCTGATTAGGCGGCTGGAATGAAAACCAGCAGGGCCTCTGGGGCCCCGAGGACCCGGACTGAGAAGTTCATGAGAAATGGTTTGCCCCAAAAAGCATGCGACCCGCGCCACATGATGTCACTTCCTCAGGAAGCGAACACCGTGAGGACGGCTGTCAAGCAGAGTCCAGAGTCCAGAGTGGATTTATTGAAGGTCAACAGTTTCCCTCCAGCGGTGTTAAATGATATTTAATCACACTTTAATCAACTGTTAAATTTAATCCATTTGTGTTAATACGTATGAAATTTATTTTTTCATCACGCCATGTGGTGTTTCATTCTGAGCCTCCATGTGGAGTACCCATAACGTCAACTATGATCCCGTAACGTTAATATGATAAATATCTTAAAGCTTGACCTTGACAAGTAGTAAATATATTACATTTCACCAATGCTTTTGATTTATTTTTTACTTTTTTCTGCTCATGTACATGAAAAATGTCTCTGATTGGCTGAAGGAGATGGAGTCTAAATCAGGGGGTACGGATTTGACGCATTTGAAAATAAGCATCTATCATCGGTCCATCCATCCATCCTCCGGGTGGGTGGGGAACGGCCTTGGCCCCCCGCTCTCCCCTCCCTCCTGTCCTCCCTCTTTATGTCCTTGTCACCTCCGCCTCTCCACACCTCCGCCCCTCCACACCTCCACCCCTCCACACCTCCGCCCAAGACACGGAAGATAGAACAATCCCCCCCTAACGAGACCGACCCCTGTAATCACTGGGTACCACCTTCCACGGCCCACTGTAATCAGCCAGCATCTCATCACACAAAAGGGTGTGCGAGTGTGCGTGTGGTGCGAGTGTGCGTGCGTGTGCGTGTGTGTGTGTGTGTGTGTGTGTCTGTGCGTGCGTGTGCGTGTGTGTGTGGTGGCAGTGGAGCTGCAGATGTGTCAGATAATGAGGAGATTTGTTGTAAATCTTAAGAACATGGGAAGTGAGATCAGACACACACACACACACACACACACACACACAGGCGTAGTGACCCCCCCCCCCCGCCGCCTCAGTCAATTGCCCCTACCAGATTACGTTTCTCTTATCTCATAGAAGTCGTGTCACCTCCACTGTGCCGCGGAGGCGCCGGTATGGAGGCTGACAGGAGAGAGTATTGCAGCTGGACGTGCGTTAGCTTCGCTGCCTCGAGTGTCTGGTGGAAAAATATATACAATCAAATTGCAAGAGCCTTATGGATGAGATGAGATCTGGAGTGCTCCGTCATCCATCATCCGAGCGCAAGGCCGGGCGCATCCATCCACACACACACACACACACACACACACACACACAGTAACAGATCAGACGCACATTCACACACAGTAGTAATAACCCAGCTAATCATCAGACGCTGGTTCTCCTGCTCCAGGGTCAGTGGTCTGGGTGGATTATGGGATGGCAGCTTTTCTGTTCCAGGTTTTGTCTGTCTTTTTTTTTATAATGCGCAATTATTTTTTTTTTATAATGCGCAATTTTTTTTTTTTTTATAATGCTTAATTTTTCTACTGCTGCTATTTTACTCATCATACTATTTACACTGGAATCCATTTTCATTCCTATATTTCCACTAATATGTCCAGTTGTATTTGCTCCTCTACTCTATTCTGTTCTTCCTTGGTGGTGACCTGTTACTACATGCTGCTGCAACGGCCCCAATTTCTCAATGGGGATGATTTAAAGTTTCATCTAATCTAATGTAATTTGCAGCCACACACACAAGCAAGGGTCCCTGTTAGACATTGACACGATGGCCTACACGCACACACACACACACACACACACACACACACACACACACGCGCCCGCCCTTTCAATTTGCCCTTAACCAACGGGAGCCCGGGTCTACATCAGTCCAGGGCTCTCCTGGAGATTGGAGGGCGGTGGTGTTTATCAAGCTCGCTGATGATGTGATTCGGTTTGTGTAAGCCCGTAGTTTAGTTTCACCTTCACATTAATATGCCGCCCCTCAAAGGTCACATCCACCACACACACACACACACACACACACATTTCTGTGTATGTGCAGGTGGATCGTGGTTAGGGTTTTGTTTTGTCCATAAAAAAGACAGAAAATAAATATCTTCTTTTCCCCTTTTCTTATTCCTTTCTCCACTCTTTCTTTTCTTTCTTTCATCCATCCATCTCCATCTCTCCTCCGTGCTGTTTTCTGAATCACACTCACTTGATTAAATACCTGTAAAATTGTGTTGCACCTAAATGATTTCTGAATCGCCCACACTTTCTCAAGTTCTTTTTTTTTTTTTTGGTTCATTTTCTGATGGAATCCCAGTGTGACCCCTGCTAATGGACTCATGATGCACTCAGAATTACTTCAACTAAAGTGTTCATATTCATTATTTCTGTTTATTCAGACACGTATCCCACTTTGCCACTGGTAATTCAATCGCAGCGTGGTAGTCATTAGTGAGTCATCTGCACTCGGATCAGCACTTAAGCTATAAAACGGCAAACGAGAACGTCTGAATTCGAAATTCATAGTCGGTTCTGTTTATTGAAGCGTTGAATCATTGTTTTGCTGACCAGAACAAGCTAGCTGGACCATTCAGCACATCACACCGTTTCTTATTAGTGTGTGTGTGTGTGTGTGTGTGTGTGTGTGTAAAAGCCATTGACTGTGATAATGGAAGTCAATATGGCCTGTGTGCGTCCGCCTCTTGTGGGAGCTTTTGTCTTTGATTAGAGAGCAGCGGAGAACGGCTGACTTCACAGGAAGCTTAATTGTCTTCCTGAATCACTGTGCTGTGACTTTTGACAGTAAGGCTGACATGACGGACTAACCTCGGCTCCGCGGGGTACACGTGTAGTTCATTATGGCAATGGCGTGGATTTATCCTTCAGATGAAACTGGACTTCGATCTCTCCCGATCGAACATCAGCAACGTGCGTCAGTGCTGCAATCACGTGGAAACTACAACTTCCTGGTGGCTCGGGTGGCCGAGGGTCACACCATGTAGCCGCGATGTCCTGGGACCTTTTATCGCATGTTATTCCCCCTCTCTCTTTCTCCCGATTTAGCCAATAAAATAATAATACCGAGAAAAATGATGGGAAAAAAACAGCATGAGCACTTACCTGAGCAGTTGCTGCCTCCAAATCAAAGCTGGGTAGGATGGAGCTGCCTGCCGGTGCAGCAGATTGACATCCTGTACCCAGTGATGGATAATGACAGTGCTCATCAGAAGAAAACCAACCAACCAGGATGAAGAAAAATCAATTCTACGTTCAGAGAAGCAATAATTTGGGCCTTTTTTTCCCCCCCTCTTAACAGACCGTACTTTATATAACCCACTTCAGTTTGAAACTACCTACTATGTAGACTATGAATTCCCATCTCGGTGGGTAAACTCTGTTCTCTAAATGGAAAAGGTGGGTAAACTGAATTTGTGGCGTGATCATCCACTAAATCCCTGTACTGTATAGACAAGTAATGAAATCCAAACAGCAGCTGTAACAAATTCACTGCAGATGGTCGACGCTTGCCTCACCTGATCCACGTCTCCTGTCAACAGAGCGGTGAAGTTCAGTCATAAGCGTCAAGCTACTTTTAATTAGAATCAGCGCGGCCAAATGTCATCACTATTTGGTTTTCGATTTCCCCCGTCTGCATTTCAAGCAAAAGGTCAATACTTGTGCGGCCTTGATGCGAGGCTGCCAGCCCCGCTATTAGTTACCTGGACGACGTGCGACTCACAGGATTGAAAATCTATTCCTCTACGACAACAGGGAGCGTTTTGACGAACGCGCAGCAGCCGTCTGACGCTGAAGTGTACGCAGTATCCATCCAGAAGTATCCATCACGGCAAGTCGTTTCATTGGGTGTTTAGTCTTAACGTCTTGTTTTTCTTTTGTCGAAAAAGAGGAATCAACTTGTTTCGAAATCCTTCATAACATCCAAATGTCGTTGTTTTTTTTCGATGCTATTGAAGTGATTACTGTGATTCGCCTCATTCTACCTCGTTCCAAGATACTGACACTTCCTGCAACAGGTGAAACTGCATTGGAAAGTGGAATGATCTCACCTCCTTGGCAGAATTCTTCACTCGCTTGAAGAAAAAAAAGATTTTAACATCAACATAAAATCTGTGGCAACTTCAATATATATATAGAAGACATTTTCATTTCAAAAACCACTGAGTTTCTTATTTAATCTTATTTAATTTAAAGTACATACCTAGTTTCAGTTATTTGTCAGGTTTGAACACACGAAGCTATTCAGGCTTGAGGTTCAGACGAGCAGGTTTTTGGTGGTTTGCACCGGGCCAGGCTCAAACTTTCATCGCTATGCTCTTACTCTGAAATCTGAATGAGGAAGAGGGATGGAGGGATGGATGAAAGAGAATATGGAGGAGAGAGAGAGAGAGAGAGAGATGGAGAGGTGGAAGACGGCAGCAGAGAAAGATGTAACTGCTCTATTTTTACTTGGTATCTTTGCCTTCCCTGCTTGTCCACCTTGAGAAGCCCTTCAACAGTCAAACGGATGCAAGGAGGAAAGATTTGCATTGGAAAACCTTGTTAGAGAGAGAGAGAGAGAGAGAGAGTGAGAGAATGAGGTGTACATGATGAGAGGACAAAAAAACTCTTAACTCTCATCCTGTAACTTTATCTTCTACTCCCCTTGTCCGTTCCACTCCCACCACCCCACCCGTCCTCCAGGTGTACGAGAGAGGAACCAACATGGAGCAGTTTGTGACCCGTTTCCTGCTGAAGGAATCGGCCAATCAGATCCAGTCCCTCCTGAACTCCGTGGAGAGTGCCGTGGATGCGATTGACGAGCAGCACAGCCAATCAGGGTGAGGCTTTGGCGCGTGGAGGGGCGGGCATCACTGTGTCGTGCTGTTTACGTGTGCACGTGTGTGTGTGTGTGCGTGTGTGTGTGTCATGACATGCGTAAAAATCACATTGTCAGCGGTCTAAATGGAAACCAGGCAGTGTTTCAAGTGTCAGTCTTCTCTGGTTAAACTGTCTGTCGCTTGCGCGCACACACACACACACACACACACACACACACACACACACACACACACACACACACACACACACACACACACACACACTCTCTCTCTTTATCCCATTCTATCACCCTCTATCTCCCTCTCCATCCCCTCATCACCCAATTCACCTTCCAAATGCAAATCTATCTTCCCCTTCCTCCCTCTGTCTTTCCTTCACCCCTCCACAAACTCCCACAATGCCCTTCTCCTTCTCTTTGCCCTTCTCTTTCTCTTTCTCCCCCCCCCTCAAACTCCCTTTTTCTCTTTCTTTTTCTACCCCTCTCTTCTTCTTCTTCATCTTCTTCTTCCTCTTCTGTCTATTTCCAGTCATTTGCCTGCCAAGGGGAGTCCAAGGATGCCAGAGAAGCGCTATGACAACGTCGTCCCTGACTACCCCCCCAACAACAGAGTCAGCGCCAGGGAGACTGTCAGGACCATCAACACTGCTTCTGGTGAGACGCACACACACACACACACACACACACACACACACACACACACTACATATCCATTACAGAGCCTGTTTGCTCAGTGGAGGTATACGTGTTCATAATCCGTAAGAGCAGGACCACTTAACACCGCTTCAGTCTTTATAGTGTATTTTATTGGAACATGACATCGCTCACAAATCTCTTTATTTCTGACATTTTTCTGAATCGTTTTTCAGCGACGCTTCGTTTCACACCGACAGTAAAACACAGAACATTACGTCTAACAAAACCTTTCTACCGGTAACCGTTAACTCCCGTTCGTTACTCGCTCTCTCGTTCTCCACCCCACCACCACCCGTCCTTCCTTCCCTACGCTGTCTCCCCCCCTTCCTCCCTTACACATCGGTTAAAGAGGTACACCACATGACCCACTGTTTGCACCCCCTGCGCCATGCTAACGCGTTGAGTTGAGTGTACGCTACGTTGAGTGATAGTAGACTACTCACATTATCGCAAAAGGGAGAAATTGAGAACGTTTAAGTTAATTTAATTTAAGTTAAAGTTCAGTGACCCAGAAAAAATACAGAAATACAGGAAAAGCACACGTGCATGCACACACACACACACACACACACACACACACACACACACACACACACACACACACACACACACACACACACTCTAGAAACCTATGAATCCATGGTGGTAGTAGCGTCGTATCCCTCTGAGTTAGCAGAAATCAAACACACTCCACTCTGGATGCACCTCTGCAGTTTATCATCCATTACACACACACACACACACACACACACACGCGCACACACACACACACACACACACACACACACACACACACACACACACGATTTATACTCCATTGTGAAGCGCCTCAATCAGTCACCTGCAGAAAGTCACGGCCTGCTGCTAGTTTGATGCAGCTTTTCTACACGGGAGAGGTGAGGGCAGATAAATGGTGGGGGAGGATGGGGGAGAACGAGGGAGGGAAAGGGGTTTAGAGAGGCGGTGAGGAGAACGAGAGACGTTGAGGGAGATAAAGAAGGGGTGGTGGCGGGGAGGAAGAGAGCGTGAAGGAGAGAAAGATGTAGAAGGAGGAAGGGAAAGTGAGTGAGATTAAGGCCAGAGCAGCAAGGAAGAGGTTTTGTTTGTTGGTGTATAGTCTCTCTCTCTCTCTCTCTCTCTCTCTCGCTCTCTTCCCCTGCACTAGCTGTTAATTAGCACTTCGATACACACTTACCGTGACACTTGGCGCCCCCTTGAACTAATCGCATGTTGCAGAAACGACACTTCAAAGCTTGTTGAGGTACAGCCTTGCATTTATCGTAACACAAAGTTAATAGCAAAGCAAATGGTATAGAGTGGAGGTAAAAGAGAGAGACGACACAAGGGGGAGGAGGAAGTGTAAACAATCACCCCCCCGACAGATGTGAGGTTGTTCAGTGACGTTGATCCGGGGTCAGTTTTGTCATCTTTCCTCTGAATACCAAGGTCAGGAAGGTGGGTGGGGACGCTGATCCTTGAGCACTCAAGGGTAACCTCAGGCTGGAGAATACTGACATACTGTGGCATTATAAAAGTCACCCATAATGCATCTGTTCTATTTGGATTGCAGTGGACACCAGTAGGATGTAAAGAGAATATTATAAAGACTTCAAAACAGGCGCAGCAGCGGTTCACAAACTGTGCAGATTCTACGATGCCTCTGTGTACGTCTTGTAGATGCTTCGTGAAGCATTTATATTTAATCATTGTCAAATTAATTGTGATAACTTGTTATAATTACCATGAACAGATGAGACAAATGAGGCCAAGATGACTGGTAGCCTCTATCTTACGCCAAAATGTCCCATAAATCCTGTTTCTTCCTGCTGCACCGGGAGAACAGCGCTCTCTTCCTGATTTGTGCTGTAAAGCAATACATCCGATTTCCTGCAAAATGTTCTCGGTCATGTTTTATACTAATGCTAATACTTTAATAATAATTTTATATTAATGTTTCAAATGCTACACATAGCACCTTCAATGAGAAAACTGAAGAGCGAACACTTTCCAGCATTTTTCAGCATTTTTCAGCATTTTTTAACATCTTTCTGTCGTCCTGCGCTCACGTCCCTGGTACTTGGTTTCTGAATATTATGCAGACAAAAACTGTGGAGTTGTTGTCAAAGCAATTATTGATTTCAGTGAGTGATCAGTAGAGTTAGACAAGGGATTGATCCACTGTGTTTTAATAACGGAGCCTGACCTCGACACGGCATCGAATTACTGCCATAGCGAATCATATCGTTCTCAGGGCTGTCGGCATTTCCAACAGTACCAACGGTTGAGCGACTGACTAGTGATGCTTACTAGCGCTGAGGCAGGTTGTCGAAACTGTTTCATGGAACTGATGTGCAACGTTTTGATAACCGGCTGCATTTTATTACAGGCGCTTAAAGGTAGGATGTTAAAGGCACATGGTACGCAACTTAGCCTGCTTAACCTCCGGGATGCTCCTAGATCTAGATCAGAATTTCTCACGTTGAATTATTACTTCACCCATCCTTAAATGCAGGAATGAAATATGGGATTTTTCTTAGTTGGGTGGTATTTCCCTTTAGTGATACAACCCAGGAGATGTGGCCCCTGACCCTGACACAGACGTTTTGTGTTGATAGAGACAATATGAAGAAGAAATGACCCCCCCCCCCCCCCCCCTGTCTAGAACTAGCCAGTGACGGTGACATACAGGTCCAATAAAACAAGCCCACGGTGCTGCTGGGTAATAAAGTCCCCTCCAGTAAATACTGTATATGGCTGCTGTGTCATACAAGCACACAGTTGAGCCTATTTTAGCCTCTTTTCCAAATGCAGCAACATGCCATGTAACATTGCATTTATTGCAAATGAAGTATTTTATTTAAAATATAAATAAATAAATAAACTATATATAAATATAACTATAAATAATTGAACCAGTGGAACATCATATCAATCATATCAATAGAAAAACAAAAACTTACTCCATCTAGGCTTACTTCATTTTAGTTGAGTTTTTTATGTTGCTCTCATTGAAAGCTGAAATTGTAAGGAGCGTGCTATAGTGCAGTATGAGGAAGCGTTCAAGATGGTCAGAACAGCTGTCCTCCTGTCGTAAACGCTGCATATGGCCGACTCATCCACCTCGAAACGCTCAGGAGAGAAAACGTCTTCGCTGTTCACGCTGAGCACCACGAACAATCCTCCTCCTCGGCGACGCGGCCTCGTCACGAAGACCGGACAGATTCACGATGGGGGACTTCGGCAAAACCGAGACGAGCCGCTCTGACTGACGGGGCTCTTCGACACCTCTCCCGTCTGAGAAGCCAAACATCCATCATCGTGTCAGCGGGAAATCACTCCTGGGAAAGGTGGGAGGACGCCGCTCGGTGTCTGGGTCGCGGTCGGGGCCCGCGCCGGCGTTTGAAAGGTCGAGTCGTCTGTAAGCGGCTTCCTGCGTCGTGTTGTGAAATCGGGAGGGAAATACTTTTCTGATCGCTGTTTTTTAATATGAGTTGTAACTGCGCCGCACCATGATGCGCTCGTTTGGGTTGATTTGACCTCTCGAATCGATGCAGGGAGCAGCTACGGACGACTATGTCATCGCAACAGTTTTTCAACCCTGCTGCAGGCCTTCTTATCTACATCTAGTCAACATCAGTAATTGTTGAAAGTGCTCCCTGTTTTTCTTCCCATTTTCCAGCTGGTCTGGGAATTCAAACCAGAGCCTTTTCCGGTCACACAGGCCTGCTTCTCTATAAGCTGCACTCTGTGATGAAGAGCTTTAGTAATGCTGAACCAAACTGAGGTCTGATAACAGTCTCCACATTGAGCCAGACTGGTAGGCTCACTGTCCGCTAACAGACCAATAAATAACACTGGTATCACCCAGGAGAGCCCTTTTTCTCTCTCTCTCTCTCTCTCTCTCTCTCTCTCTCTCTTCTCTCGCTCTCTCTCGCTCGCTCGCTCTCTTGCTCTCTCTCGTTTTCTCATTCATGTTCTTCTCATACTGTACGTCTTCTCTCTCTCTATCACTAGCTATGTTTCCATCCAACTGTCACCAAAAGTAAAATGTGAATTAGGTGCATTTCCGTCAGCTGGGGTTGACTTGACGAATGTTGGCCATATTTCATGCTGTCATCCAAAAGCAAAGAAATTCATGTGGCGAGATGCTGATGCACCAGCTAATGGCCATACAGCCCCGAGGGAGACTTCTTCTCCACGGAAGTGATAGCGTGACATTTATTTTACAGACATTTCAGGATGTCCGAAGCCACCGTTGTTGAACTGTCGTGCAATAAAAATTGAAGTTATCACATATTTTTTTTCTTACCTACAAAAAAAAACACAAACGTCTCCACCTCAAGCGTAGAAACAATTTTTGAGATGCTGAGAAAAATCTAACAGAATTCTGCCGCGTCCATTTGGCTTTTCTAATTGGATGCATCACAATTTGCCAAAATATACTTGGATGGAAACCCGACTGCTGTCTCTGTGTCTCGCACTCAACTTCTCTTTGATTCTCACGCTACCATCTCTCTCTCTCTCTCTGGTTTTCTCTCTGCTTCCTCCCTCGCTCCCCTCCCCCCTCAGATCAACTGTAAAGCATTTCTGACAGCTGGGGACCTTGATATCAGCTGTGCTTTGTCTTGAGTCTGGACAGATCTATTGATTAATGGCTCCCAGTAACTTCACCTCTCTCTCTCTCTCTCTCTCTCTCTCTCTCTCTCTCTCTCTCTCTCTCTCTCTCTCTCTCTCTCTCTCTCTCTCTCTCTCTCTCTCTCTCTCTCTCTCTCTCTCTCTCTCTCTCTCTCTCTCTCTCTCTTCCACTCTATTCCATGCAGTGCGCAGCCTCCTCTACTGTGTATTATTTATTTGTGGACCCCTGAGTCATTTGCTCATCCTCTTTTTCTCATTCTCATCCACAAACATCGCTGCACACACACACACACACACACACACACACACACACACACACACACACACACACACACACATATATGGAGGCCTTGAGGTTTTTGGCAGTCAAATCGTTTGTTATCTCCCTCTTTCATGCTGTAATAACAGGTAGAGCGTTGTGCTGCTTACCGAACCCTTCGCTCGTCTTCTCTCTCTGCATCGATCAGAGGACATAAACAGTGAGACAGACAGAGACTTTGGGGGGACGGAGAAAGTGGGAAAGAACAAAAGAAATGAAGAAGACAAAGAGCTGAGTGGGAGAGGAGTGGGATAAGAAACAGAGAGAGAGGAAAGGGGCAGAAGGAAGAAGGAGAGACACAATAAAGAGAGAGAGAGCGTACAGCTAAATATAGACACCCACACCTCTGACTGGAGCGGTGAACGCTACGCTGCTGCAGCTTCCAGCGTTCCCAGTGCCTCTCCTGTCACGTTACCGAGGGGCTTTAATTGTGAATGAGCTGCAGGCATGCTCCCGCTTACAGCTCGCCAAAGGAAACGGGGTCAAATTGTGAGTGTGTCCAATTGTGTGAGTGTGTGTGTGTGTGCACTCATAATTGCATAGAAGAATGCTTGTGTCCAAGTATCTCTTTCCTTGTATCGAACCCCTCTGGGTATACGGGGTTCGAGATTGACTCAAGCACAAGTGTGCGTGTGCGTGTGCGTGTGCGTGTGCGCGTGTGCGTGTGCGTGTAGCAGGATAATTTGTGACTGTCATGGAGAACAGAACGCTGGCTGTAGCCGCCATATGTTTCCCCGGCCTGCTGAGACAGCTGTCTATAGAGGCAGGAAACACAGTCGACGGCCATTATTGACACAATTTATTGCACACTGCTTGGTGTTTAATATCTGAATCCCCCCCCATTAGCTGACATCAAGCCGGCCTTCCTTCCTGCGTTGTAGCAGTCTGTAGACACTGGCGGGCTATTACCATCAATATAAAATATCAATACTACAAACCACTAGGAAGATGCTTTTATCTGTGATAGTAGCGTGAGACTGGAGATGGGGTTTGGGGGGGGGAGGCAGTGATTCACAGGCAGATGAAAGGCGTTGACTTTATTAAGTAATAAGCCGCAGCATTTTCATATAAGTAAGTGTCTAGTTTGCTACTCTGTATTGCCAATATATATATAACACAGTAGTGATTCAACGTCTAGCCTGTTCATGACAGCTGTTTATTTGTTGTTCTAAACCCCCGGTGTCAGGTAGGTCTTTACTCTGGTGCACAGGAAGTGATGCGGTTTACGTTTTTGGAATAAATAGAAGAACTGAAGAAGAAATTGATGTTACTGATGAGGTACTTTGTGGTGTTTTATGCTTCTTAGTGGCAATTTGTGGTACTTTTTGGTATGCCGTGTGGTAGTTTGTAATATTCTTCAGTTGGACAACTCTCTTAACCAGCTCAAATGCTCAAATTAGCATTAAAAATAGTTTCTAGCTACTCGCCTTACATTAGCAGACAGAATACTTTTCATGCTGCATCAGGTTAATGGACTTGGGTCTGCCGAA
Organism: Hoplostethus mediterraneus; assembly: GCA_034670385.1. NCBI lineage: Eukaryota > Metazoa > Chordata > Actinopteri > Trachichthyiformes > Trachichthyidae > Hoplostethus > Hoplostethus mediterraneus. The sequence goes on along the minus strand of JAXDDW010000003.1, from coordinate 518,764 downwards.
AAAGACTATTTCTGATTTGGTCTCATTTAGTTGTCAATGATTCTGCGACATCCAGCACTTAATATCTGTGAGGCTAGACTGTTAGAGTCATTAGGTTTTATGGTCAAATTGAATATAAATGGAGAATAAGATTGGGCCCAAAATTGCACCTACTAGCAAAGTACTCTTCTGCACACATCTAGTATGTGAGGGAGGCTTCAAGACCGTTCTGACCCGCCTAATGTTATCACCGCAGGGTGTATTATAGGTAACTAAGTAAATAATATATACAATATTTAAAAATTACTGTAGACAAACTTTTCCCCCATTATGTCTCAACCACAGGCAGATTGTCTCAACGCCGCGGCTTCTTAATTTGGTTAGCTGGGGTTTTTCCCACTTAGCAGTACCTCTCAGTATGAATCTGTGGGTAGGTCTGAACCAGGCTCTTGAACCAGGCTTGAATCTTGCATCTTGATTGTTTTTTGTGGACTGTTTTATTCTAAGGAATGACTTGGAGACTTTGAGTTGGACTCCCCACCAAACCTGACAAACGGAATCCCATAAAAACAGTTTCTTTTCAGAATTTCAGAATCAATACTTGGGTTGCTAGTCCAGTTCACAAAAGCCAATTGTGACATCACAAAGGCCAATCTTAATACTGCAAAAGCCAATTGTGACATCAGAAAGGCTAATTTTAACATCACAAAGGCCAATCTTAACACTGCGAAAGCCAATTGTGACATCACAAAAGCCAATCACAACACCACAAAAGCCAATTGTGATATTACAAGTACAAAACCCCCAAAATAGTACTTAAGTATGGTAACTAAGTACAATTATAAGTACTTTACACCCCTGCCATTCAATACAACTCATGCAATCCTGTGGTCTTCCAAAGATGCTTGGCTCCATAATTCTAATACCGCTTGGATTATACCACATTTTCAGACCAATCCCATTGGATTTTTAAAGATTGACACTATGCAAAACAGTTAGCATCCTGCATTCACTTTTTCTGAAATTGTGCAGCAAACCTAATTTCTAATAACCAACCTGATGATGAATATATAAAGAAAAGAAACAAACGTAGATGAACTTTGTAGCTAGCTATTCTCAGCTCAGGTGGTGCAACTAGACCCTTTTCATGAAGCACGTCAGAGTAGCTAAAACATAGTTAGAAAGTTAAAGTACTGTAGGTGAATTAGGAATAACTGAAATGTGGTTCAATTGAGTAGAAAGTCACACTGACGGCTTGGAAGGGAGCACACATTTCTTTAATTAACCAGGACGCTTATTGGATGTGTCCCTTCGAAATGACATTGGGCTTTGATTTCCAACTCTCTCCATGGTAACGGACAATGGCTTAGTTGATTTGTGTGTGTGTGTGTGTGTGTGTGTGTGTGTGTGTGTGTGTGTGTGTGTGTGTGTGTGTGTGTGTGTGTGTGTGTGTGTGTGTTTGGAGGGTGGTGGTTGGGTCCTAATTGACTGGCTGTAAAAGCTTCTAATGAGGAGTGGGCTACAGGCTCTCCAATTAGCTCTGAGGTGGCCGTTAGGGGATAAAAGGAGGATGGCAGTTCAGCAGAGAGGAGAGAACAGAGGAGGAGAGAGAGGGGGGAGGAAGGGAAGGAGAAGAGTAAGGAGGTGAGGGACAAGAGAAAGGCGCATAGAGGGGAGGATGGAAGAGAAGAGTTGAAAGGGGAGGGTGATAAGAGTGAGTCTATCTGAAGAAAGGAGGGTGTGTTGTTTTAGTTTCACAGCCAATCTTACTGACACACACACACACAAAAAGCACTTTCTAATTCCATAGTGCAAATACCACTGTGGCACGTGGGAGTTCATGAATGGTTAAAGGTGCTGCAAGCTGCATGTTAACGACAATAAATCATTACTGTGTTAATTTTGAGGCTTTAGTATAATTGCACAAAACAGGAAGCTGTTCTTCCAGTGCAAACTTTCCAGATTTCTCTCAATGGCAGATGGTGGAGTGAGTGATACACCGATAAAAATGCTGCAGGTAGCACCTTCTTAAAAAATCACTTTTGATTCCTCTGGGCACCCATCGCCTCTGCCACTCACTTCTGTTTGTTTTGAGAACAGTCTAAATATCATGTCTAGACCCACGTGATATTCTTGGTTCCTTCTCTCTTCAAGAATCAATTTGGATGGTTTTTTTTGCAATTATTGATATTGGGAGATGTTACAGAGTGAGGTGACTGTTGGAGGTTAACTGCTGCCTGACTCCACCGGTCTGATTTTACTTGCTAAATCTTCTGCCAAAGTGAAATATTGCTTTGAAACCAAAAGTTGATTACTGAGGAACCAGCATAGTCGGATATATAAAAAGGACATTAGAATAAAAGCCAACTAAACAGACCACCTCAAAGGATTTGGCTTCCCATCCATCCATCTCCCTACCGTCTTTAAACAGGCCGTACTCCTTGCCGATAAACAGATATAATTGCCTATTTATCAGCCTCAGTGAAACTCTCTCTTTTCATGAAATATTCATGATGTAACGATGGAAATGGATGGAGAGAAGGAGAAAGAGAGCATATTTCTAGAGCTCTCTCTGTACCGTGCAGTACCTGCTCAATGTAGTTTACTTGTACTGTATGAGACTCCAGTCAGGAATCACAGTATAACGCCATCTGTGGCCCCCAGACTGGCTTGTTTCTGTCTATTTAAACAGATTGGACCACTTCACTGACTGAGCTGTGGATTCAAAAACTGACATTTATGTGACGCCTAAGCAGCACATGCATTTCAGAATCAGAAAGATGGAATGTGATGAAGAAAACGCCAGGAGAAGGAAGATGGTGGGAGGGAAGGGGGGGTGAAGGCAAAAATGTATCAAATCCAGGTGTAAATTCCCCCGAGACGAGTTGAATCAGGTGCCAGGCAGGACAGAAAGTAACATACTCGTCAAAAATGGATCGTCAGGGTCGTCTCGGGACGAGCGAGACGAGGTGTTTACTGGCAGTTTTAAAAGGTTACAAGAGAAAGTGACGTGCACACTTGATGGAGAGAGTCGGGATCTGAGTGTGCACGCAGACACGTTCAACACCAGGCGTAAATATAATCCAGACACGTCAGATCTAGACACAATCCAGATACAAGAAGAATTAATTGTCTCTCTGTGTGTGTGTGTGTGTGTGTGTGTGTGTGTGTGTGTGTGTGTGTGTGTGTGTGTGTGTGTGTGTGTGTGTGCGTGCGTGCGTCAGGCGTCGTGGAGGTGAGGAAAGAAGGGCTAGAAGCTCAGATCAACCGCCTGGCTGAACTTATTGGACGACTGGAGAATAAGGTGAGGAATACACTTACACACACGCTCTCACACACACACACACACACACACACACACGTTTCACATCTCCTTCATCACTCTTCCAACACAGTAGAGAACTTGAACATACTCAAATGAGTTTCAAGAGATGCCTGCAGGACCGAATTCAGGTACCCTGGGGAACACCTATCTCACATTGTACAGCTGCTTGGTCTCGGTCAGAAGCAGCCTCATGCTATCGGCAGCATTCAAACAAAACCCTCACCTTTATTAACCCAAATTGCAACTTGAAATCAAATCTCTCAGGAGAGCCTCCCTAGCTGGTCTCTCCCTCTGGGACTGTGGTATTTTTGGTGAAGCAATCAGCTCCCTGCCTGGCTGATTAGTAGCGACCCTCAGCTGGGGCAAGATGGCCGACTGGCTGTTGACTGCTGGGGGAATATAGTGCCTTTTGGAGGATTTGGCCCAGTCTGTACGTGTACGGCGTTACTCTGTACCGCGCCCGTGTCTTTTTTTTGGCGGCTATAACTTACAAACTTGACGTGTGAAAAAAAAGAAGTAGTACCTTCACTACCCAGAAATCGTGATGTCTGTAAAAACTACAACACAACAGTTACCAACCCAGCCGGCCTGTGCACACTTTCATACCGGAGGGGATACCAAAGGGGGCGAGAGAGGTAAAAGACTGAACGCTGGCGAGTCCAGCTTTCGCTCGCTCCCTTCCAGGAGACAGTTTATTATATTTGGCTGTGGAGTTTCAGGTTTGTTATTTGGTGTGCGTGTCTGTACCTGACTCCACTATGTAACGGGGGTGAATCTGCAGGGTCTTAATTAGCGGCGATGGGACGCTCTCCTCTGCTGCAGCCCCACGGTGTGATCCAAGATGATGAGATGGGTGTATTTTCTCATAAAATGTTGCCTAGTGTAGCAGGTATCTGGTGGGGGGGTGGGGGGGGGTAGAGGAGGCAATTATAAAGGCCTGAGACTCAAACTAGTACAATATGTCTTGTTATTTTTTCCCACAATCCCCCCCTCTTTCAGGAGCTCTCCGTTCCCTGATTCCCCCCCTCCATCCTCTTCACTCCCTTTCTTTCTATCAGCATGCATCTCCCTCCTCCTGTTTCTTCTTCTTCTCCTCCTCCTTCTTCACTCTCTAACCCCCCCCCCCCCCGTCACCCGCCTGTCTCTCCGTTTCTCTGCATTGCCTGCGTCTAGTCCAGTGGTGGAACATGTTAAGCCTAATGGGGCCCCAGCAGATTCGGCTGTCTTCGCTACAGCAGCGAGAGCTAAGAATAGCTAAACAGCGGCTGGAGAGAGAGGAGGGAGGGAGCTGGTGTAGAGGGAGAGGAAGAGGAGGAGGAGGAGGAAGAGAGAATGGAGAAAAAAAAAGAGTGAAAAGCTGACCAGGTGTGGCAGAAGGCCTGTTTGGGTGTGCATGTGTGTATCCGACCCGATTCCCTGTCCTGAAACAACCATTATCCCAGAAACCCGAGACGCTAATTTAGAAAAAAAATAAAATAAAAGTTAGCTCCATTATGCCGAAGGTTACTGAAACCTCAATTATCACCTGTGACACCGAACCCGAGACCTCTAGGCTGCACAGTGGGTGGATTCACACCCCGACCGATTCTCCTCACGGTTGTCTTAACAGGGAGAAACCACGCAAATCCACCTTTCCCCCGGTTTAGACAATGATCTGTGGCACAAGTGGTCGCGAATGAGGTTGTGTTTTTTTTGTTTGCTATCGTGTAATTAATTGCAGCTTGAAATTTGACCAAAGGGAAAAGTGGAGTCGACAGTGACGCTGCCGCCTGAATTCATACCGGTCCGTTTCCGTCCGCAGAGCAGTCAGCAAACTAAATCCGAACTGACACCGCGCATCGTCGTGCAAAGTAAGACGAGATCCCGGCAGCCGGGAGACACGCCAAACATATATCAATGATTTAAAACCAAAAAGAAAAGTTTCGGATGCAAAAACCTTCAAGGCAGGTGCTGGAGTGAATTGCAATATAGGCATATCTGAAAAAATCCATATACAGTAGTACTTTCAGCAGAAGGTGAGCACGGACTGACCTTCATGAGGCAGACCGGCAAGAGCAATGAGAGATTCTATTTTGTTAGGCACTTCAGGCGCCCTTCATAGATTTTTGATTAGTGTTATTTTCTCTCTTCCCAGGTGCTTATACTGATTTTTCCTTTCATATAGGATAAGTCAAAGTGTTGTTTGAGCCGCCGCGTCACGTCCTTCGGGACAGCAGCCTATCCACTGTTTCTGTTTCTGTAGAGTGGAAACGGTTTCACGCTCACAAGGCAGCGCAGCGTGAGAATGTGCTGGAAGTGTATCGCTAAGGCAGGTGGATCAGGGGAAACGGGGATGGAGTCTCAAGGTGGCCATCCGCCGAAGGATTGGCGTTGTCCTGGGAAACCATGGCATGCTCGGTGCCAGTTTTTTGAAAAACTTTCCTCACTCAGCGATCGGATTGAATTAAATCAGGTTTTTCTAACCTGATAAATGAGATTCTGATCGTTCAGTTTGGGAGCTGCATTGGGTCGTTTTGTTGTTGTTTCTGCATTTTTCAAAATTCAAAGGCAGAGATTAGGGTCGTTTTGATGCCAGAACTCCGTTTAATCTTGATCCCACTGGGATTCAGGTGGATTCAGACACATGAAAGCATTATATGCCCAAGAAATTGTGATGTAACTGGTGAGGATCTCCAGAAAATACAACCTACACATCATGAATATAGATTAGAAATAGTGTTTCATGTTTTCATGAAATGAAATGAACAAAACCTCAAGTCTCACATCTACTTGATTATAATAAAGGGAGAAAATTCTGATCCAGATTTGAGGAAAAAAAAAAGGCAAAACAGAAATACAGGAGGATTGAGTGGGTGAGTCGTCGAGGGTTGAGTCTATTGCATTGTTCAATCCAATGTAACACCATTTTCATTCTGGAGGTGTTTCCACACTTAAATGCGTTTTTTTTTTTTTTTTTACTTACACCTACAAATGACCTCAAAATCACCCCTGGAGAAAACATCACAGGTCCGCCACCTCTTGTTTACGGTAGAAATCTGCCTCTCAGACTAACAGAAGCCAGGGAAGAGTAAATGAATGAGCAAATGCTGTCCAATTACTGCGCTGGAGGAGCAGCTAGTGTTGGTGAACCCAGATCAGAACATTGCTTTAAGGAGGCTTTATTGACTATGGCTTTGTCCCCGTCTCTCTCTGCGTCATCTAGTAAATCTCAGCGTTAGCGCTGGGCAGGTCCCCCGTCTGGAAGAGGAAATTATATTACCAAACGGCATTAGAGTGCATCATGAATTGTTTACTGAATGAATAACAAGCCAGCTACACATTGAGTTATGTGGCGCCTGGCGAGATTAAAATAGCGCCCTGTGTGAGCGGTGCTGCTGCCTGATGCACACTGGGAGCCCTGTTACCTGCAAGTCCTCAAAGAGGCAATTTCATGTCGCCTCTGTTGCTTTTTCTCTCTCTCTCTTTCTGATTCTCTTATCTCTTCCTCCTGCCCTCCCTTGGAAACTGTTTTGTTCTTTTGGTTATAAAACACCCTTATTTGTTGACGTCAGTGCAGCTCAGTGCACCTCGGGCAAGAAAATGCGTTTCTTTTACCCCCGGAAAAGCGAATCTCCGGGCGATAACCTCCGAACCTGAACGCACAGCTGTAAAAGAATCGAGGATACTGAGGCTGCGTGCTGGACGAGACACAATGAATGACATCCTTTAATGCTGTCTTTAATAACTTTCCCTAGAGCCTCAAGATACTTCTGTTCAGAGTAGCGGTAAATTAAAAAAAAAGAGGGTGAACTATTTCCTCCAGTCGGTGAACGCCACGAGGCAAACGACCACCGATAGACAAAAATCAATTACATTTTCCCTTAAAAGACCATATCTCACCCCTTCTGTAAATGTCTTTTATTTTTATACTTATTTTTTGTACTAAATTATGATTATTTTATTATTATTATTCTTTTTTATTATTTTTATCCTTTATATTTTTATTTTATTGTATTTTTATTATTATTAATTTATCTTTATTGGGGTTCTATGTCAAGAAATGTTTTGTTTTGTTAAATAATGCAAAATATTTTTTTTAAAAAGACCTCATCTTCATATCATACATCACTACGTACAGAGATGTATGATATGAATTTACCCAGTAAAGCTTTCTGTCCAGTAAGGTGTCAAATCATCCCTGCTTGTGTTCCAGTGCTAAGGACTAGCATGCAGCACCTAGCCACTCCTGATTGCTTTTATTTCTCATACTAAACCAAGCAGTGTCGTCCACCCCCCCGCTGTGAATAGCTTGTGTCCCATTAAGAGCTCAGACTTTAAAACGCTGTGCTCAGTATATTTCCAGAGAGTGTGTGTGTGTGTGTGTGTGTGTGTGTGTGTGTGTGTGTGTGTGTGTGTGTGTGTGTGTGTGTGTGTGTGTTGCCCACTGAGCCAGACTGTATTGCCTTGACTTCCCCCGCTGCGCTTTGTTAAAAAATAAATAAATAAAAGAAAAGTCCCAGTCACCCTGCTAGCGGCGCAGACGCCACTCATTTTAGCCGTAGCAACCGTGATATTAATCAGTAACCTTGGCGACGGTAGCCCACAGTGCTGACTGTGATTTATTAGAACAGGCTTATATAACTCTGACTAACAGGCGCTGAGTGTGGTGGAGAGACCCAGAAATCAATGTCTCGTCATCCTCTCTCTCACACACACGCACACACACACACGCACACACACACACAGTACGACCAGCCCACCTGGCGTCCTTCATGTCTTGGTCTGAAGAGCGTGCATGGACGTATTAATTGTCTCCCCCTCACTGAACTCTTGAATGTGAATAATCGAGTCCTGAAGTGGAACTTTTGTTTCAACGGCTCCAGCCGGCTTCGGTTCAGCATCATGATATTATTGCCTCCTGCTCAGTAGGATCTGACATTTTAAAGGTCTGCTATGCCGCCTGCTTCCACCTCCTCCTCTCTGAACCCTCCTCCTCCTCCTCCTCCTCCTCCTCCTCCCCGCTGAACTTTTTATTTTTACCTCCAAAAAGACATCGTCGTCTCAGGTGAATCCCGCTCCCCCCCTCCCCTCCCCTCCCTCCCCCCAGACCACTGCACTCTCTGTGTCCACCGTTTTCCCCGTTGTCATGTGGTTGATGTGTCTGCTTGCTGTAGTTGCCGTTCTGGTTGATTGACATGTGGCTGCTGTTGTTGTTGTTGTGCTTCTTGTTTGCAGACGGTCTGGTTTGATCTGCACCAGAGGCTAACAGACACAGATGGCACCACCAGCGCAGTAAGTAGATGAAATAACCCTTACAACAACGCACCCTGCCCCACCAACCACCCCCCCGCCGACGTGCGACATCACCGCTCGCTCGCGAAAAGCCGCCATCCACGAGCACCGCATGAGCGAGGTTGAGGCACGACCTGCCGAGGTAGTTAACAGCCCGGGAAAGGCGCTTCCAGAGGATGGGGGTGGGGGGGGGGGGGGGGGGAGGCGTGCCGGCTCGCTCCAGAAATAATCCCGGTCCCGGTGCTGGTCCCCATGGGCGCCGATCTCTTTGGATCGTTTCCAAGGAAAATGTGCTTGTTTATGTTTACGCTGGCTGGACCTGAATAATTTATAGACGTGGAGGATGGAGTCAGACGCGATCTTACGACGCGCAGAGAAAATAACAGGCGTATCCGCTGTCCTGGAAACGTACAATACACCCAGGGTGCGATGGCCTCTGTGATAATGATCGATGACACCCTCAGATATGAAGAGACAGGAGCGCCGGGCTGCACGCGGCACCCCCACCCTTTTTTTTTTGAGATTCATAAATTCAGAAAAAGGAAATCTTAAGTACAGCGGTGCAAATATTTGACACCGCTCTCAGATATAATTTCACCCAAGACCGGCATCTCATACAGCACATGTATACCTACACTGGGGAGTGGGGGGGATAAGGGAGCCGCACAGGGAAGAGGTAGAAATAAATACAGTCAAATGCTGAGTTTCACAATCACACACAAGCTGGAACTCAGGGGGGGAAAAATCCCATTTATTTTATTCATGCCGTATGCACATAGGATGAAAACCAGCCTTGTGCAGGAGGAGACATCCGCTTACAGTTGTTGTGGCAGGGCGGCCTGTTTGTAGCTAGTGGAGTAAACAGAACAGGGGGAGGTGTCTACGTCTGTGGTGGTGGTGTAGTTCAGTACAGCGCTACAGTACAGCAGAGTGGTTTCACCAGGCGGTCTAAACGTATGGTGGCTCTTTCCTCCATACATACAGAGACTAGAAGATCTCTGCTACAAATGATTCAAAATCAAATCTTGTGTGTGCCAAGAGATGAGCAGGAGGAGATGCAGCAGCAGCAGCCTGGAGACCGGAGTCATGATAGCCTATTGCACTTACGCCAGGCAGTAGCCCACGCCACTTACACAGGCTCCCAATAAGCTGCAAGCAAGCACTGAGAGCTGTGGAGATGCAAATTGTCCAGTTGCCATGGTAGTGGGTTCAGAAAAAAAAACCGTTGTTACAAGAGAGCACTCGCATGCAACTGGGAGGGAGAGTTTTCAAGTTGTAATTTGCTTTTAAATTGCATTTTGCACTAAGTCACAGCACACTTGACAATGTACAAGTAAAAAAAAAAAAGACAAGGGAAAGGCTAAAGTAGGAAATGGAAAAATAATAATACAATGAAATGAAATGGAATCTGGTCTTAAAGGAAAGAGCCTCGCTAAAACGCTGTTAAGAAATCAGTTATTGGCGCTGCGTCTTCCATTTCTGGGCCGAAGAAGAGACAGAATCAGAAGAGACGGTAGCCTCAATAGACCAGAATGCAACGCTACAAGGACACGTTGCGTTTTGGGTACGGGGCCCAGCTGCCATCGCTATATTTATATGAACCAATGCCCATTTTTGATTGAATACAAGTCAAAAGGCATTCTGGGAAATGTAGGAAATCAAATACTAAGTAGAAGTAACTTTGGTTCAACTTCAAAAAGAGCTCCTGGAACATCATTGACCGTCACAGATGGATGACATATAACAGGGTCACAGTCTTCAAGGGTGGCCTTTTCTTTGAAGCTAGGAAGGTACCGGGGAGGAACACCTCTGCTTCAGTTCCCATGGTAATACAGCAGGATGTTGAGCAGCACACTTCCACACCTCTCTGCCCAAGAAACCCAGTAGAGCAGCGTTGAATTCACAGCTTCTCTGGGTCCTCTGCAGGATGACGTCTCTCTCACTAATACTGCCACTCCACATACCCTGATGAGTCTCAGCACAGAATACATTTTTTTAAAAACAGGGTTGAATTACTGTAATTTGTACGCACATGGAAGCAATTGACTGGAGGTTAACTGTTAGTGTATAAAATAGTGAAAAGGATTCACCGATGTATCCTGGACCATCCACTGCATCTTTAAAAAAAAAAAACAACGCATCTATTTATTCTATTATTACTTATCGGTGAACGTTTTAACTACAAATCGCATTATCCAATTAAACTTGTTCCAGCTCTGTGTGTGTGTAGGCTACGTTAAGGGGCGTGGCCACGTAGCCAACTGCCAATGTAACGTTAGAGTCGGCTAAACCAACGTTGTTCCATCACGTAGCTGCTAGCTAGCGACACAGCAAGTGTGAAACACGGTGATGATCGGGTAAAAACGTACGAATGTGTCATTAAAAAACGGAGAGAGATACCGAGTGTAAAGACAGTCAGAGTGAGGATCCACCACCAGGGATGAATTTGTAGCAGAGCAGTGTTGCATTTCGGTGTGTGTCTACATTGACAGATGACAGTATCCTGCACCACGGTAATTACTAAAGCAAGCGCAGTAAAAGTGATTTTGTGACAATCTTCACCTTGGTGGTATTCACTTCATTTGAGCACCCACTGGCAAAAACATAAATCGGCGCCTATGCCCGTTACCCCGTCGCTCCTGCTCCCGAGCCTCGACAAGGCCGTGATCCTCTTCACCTTCGTATGATTTTTCCACGCTTCCTCCCACGCCCGGCTCCACCCGTCCTCGCCGACCTTCCGTCGTCCACCAGAAGGACGATCCCAATCCAATTACCCCTTCAACGCAATCATCCGCCCCCTCTCTGCATCTGTGTTTTGTATCAACACACATACACACACAGAGGAGCATCATAAGATCACATACATGTAGCTGCATTAGCGTGTACGTTTCCCCCGGCTGGCTGACGGCGACGTTTCAATCATTTGAAGTGAGCGAGTCAATCAGGCATGCAGAATCCCGCCAGAGTTTTTGATCCCCGAGAAGCGCATCGGACAAGAGGTGGTACAGGTGGAAAACAAGATCAAAAAAGAATGGAAAAGAGAAAATGTATGGTGAGCTGGAGAGAAGGACAGATTACTGTGTAATAAGAGAGATAATAGGAACGAGAAGAGGCGGCGAGAAAGAGAGAGGGCCTTATAGAAAGAAGCAGGTTTCTTTTTGAAGAGGGTTTTGTTTATCCCACCAGAACAAATGAAACTAATGAAAGATTGGAAATCTCGAGATGAAGTAAAGAGCTTAGAAAGAAAGAAAGAAAGAAAGAATAGAGGAGGTGGATGCTAAGAAAGAAAGATGAAAGTCGAATGGAGGTGAGATCAGGGAAAGATGTCACTGGAGAGAAGAGAAGGCATACCGTGTGATAGATGGCTGACCTGCAACATGTATTATAGAGATGAGACGGTCAGGAGGTGAGGGGGAGAGAGGGAGGTTCACCTGGGGACAGCTGGGAGGCCTCTTATGAAAAATACATGAACAGGTTATAAATATGGATATTACTGGATGAACGGGTCACGCTCTCTACAGTAAAACTCCCTCAGAAGGTACCCCCCCCGCCTCCCCCCCTCCCCCATGCTGACTCATTGGAGGTGTAAATCTAGTGTGAAATAGGGCCCCCTTTACAGCAAATGAATGTCAACTGCAAGTTAACTGTGCTTGGCTTGGTTACTCCGTCAGCTTTATCTTCGGGTCATAGTACAAATTTCTGTCGGCAGAAAAACAGGGAGGGTGTCCACGGGTCCTTGAACACTATGAAAAAGTCTTGAATCATCTTCATCTAAGTCAGCTCATTTTATTGTGGTTGGTCAGATAATGATAGGCTCTGCATCACGCACCGTGGTTGCATGGGAATCATTCATTTTGTAAATATTTTTTTGTAAAGAGTAGCTTTTTATTGCCTATTAATGTTTGGAGTTTACTCAATATTTGTCTAAAATACATTTTAAAATTTTTCACAAAAATAATTTTCACAAAGAAAGAAATTGGCGGACCCCCCTGCAGCACCAGGTTGCAGACCACTGTTTTAAAGTGATACTCTGCAAGGATTCTTGTTTATCTTGACTTTGGCGCCACCTTTGGTGATGAGCGGTCACTGCATTTCCCAGCGATCACGAAGCAACTTGGTCCCCACTACTACAACGTCCCAGCTCCCACACCGCAAACGAACAAGCGTGGGCTGTTCGGTACTGAGACTAGTTCGGTCACATTACCCAACCGAGAGGAATGTTATGTTGAGGACAGCGACTGCTCACAACAACGTTAGCAATAGATCTGTCTTAGCACTTTAAGTCACTGCTCATCACTTTTATAAATGTAGTGTAGAGGCCGGTAGAGGCTGCCAGTCTTCTTGTGATGGTCACATTTGTCTACAGAAATTATACTAATGTTTCAAAATAAAATGTCAAAATGCGACACATAGCACCTTTAAATCATACGTGAATGGTTATAGCGTTCAGTAGCCGTCATAAGTAATCATTATCACTATGTGAATGGTCTCACTATGTGAATATGCTACTGACACTATTATTTGTGTGAAAATTGTCCATTTAGGGGACATTTTAAAGGGCCATATCAGACTCGTCTAAATGAATCGTGCGTGACGGGTCCACACGAGAGGCAGATGTGACTTGACTGGATCACTGCAGTGTGTGAATGGTGCCATTTGCTCCCTGAACGCCCCAATTCCCTGTCGGCTGCTTTGTGGCTGGAGATTTCCTCCATAAATTCAATAACCGCTCCCACCCCCATTAATCAGCTACAACCCACACTGCCTTCCCCTGGCTCTCCCTCTCTCTCTCCCCCCTCTTTCTCACCCCACCTCCCCCTCTCTCTGCTGCAGTACAATTTGGTACGTTTAGGCATCAAAAACGACAGCTTGCTCTCTGTGTGTGTGTGTGTGTGTGTGTGTGTGTGTACTGTGTATATTTTGACTCCGCCTCATGAACACACCCCATGCCATCCTCTCTGTTCTCTCTTTAATTGACTGCATGGACCATTTTGTTGGGGGGCTTTTTCACCCAACCTTGCTTCACCGTGTCATATGGCCCCCGTTAAGTTATTTTGGTCCCCTCTCAGCAACAATAGCAAATTTACTTTATGATCCGTATTTAATTATGAACAAACATCACAACGGGGTGAACCAAGCAGTGAAAGGAAAACAGTATAAGCTCCCTATTGCACCACAAAAAAACATTTGGGTAAACTGAACAGAAGGTCGGGGGGGAAACAAATGCAAACAAAACACGAGGAGGATCAAAAAAAAAAAAAAAAAGTCAGGATCAAAGCCCTGAATCCACATTTTCACACACACACACACACACACACACACACACACACACACACACACACACACTCTCACACACACACACAGTACAGTGTCAGCAGTTCTGTTCTGGCGCAGTGAGGCCACACACAGTATTTCACACGCGCAGGGCTCGATGAACCTGAATCAAACTGTCAATACAACTACTGTACTGCAGACAATAGAGAGAGAGAGAGGGAGAGAGAGAGAGACAGCAGGACAGATATATAGATCGAGAGAGTAAGTGGTTTGGTCAGACAGAGAGAGAGAGAGAGAGAGAGAGAGAGAGAATAAATAATAGTGAGAGACAGTTCAGTGGAAGCAGATGACATCGGGGGGGTAATGAAACAGACATGAGCAGGAGAGAGGTGAGGCGAGGCGAGCAGGACTGTACTGTTTATTTAACATGAATCACCTGTAGTGAGTTCTGTGTGAATCATTTCAAATGGGATTTCCTCTCAACTTGTCCACACCCGGAAAAAAAACACGGCCTTAGTTGATTCTCAAAGTCGTACTCTGTCGAAAGCCAACACCCCTGCTGTCATATTTCAGATTTTAGTGCTGAAACTGACCCCGTGGCAGGTTTAGGGGGGGTGATAGTGTCTGTTAATGATCCAGGACAGGGAGGTTGGGAGAGGGAGATTGATTTCAGGAGCGACGCGTTTGTCTTTGTTCCCGAGCCATAGCCATTTTTTATTGAACAACAACAAAATCAAAAAAAGGAAGGAGAAGACAAATGTGAGGCAGACCGCCATCTTCTGCAGCTGTGAACCTAAAGACGGCTGACTGAAGGCATTAAGGGCGGGGCGGTGGAGAGAGAGAGAGAGAGAGAGAGAGAGGAGGAGAAGAAGAAATGCATCCTGGCATGAGATGGAGAAAGAAGGAAGTAGAAGAATCAAGGAAGATACTGGAAGTCCCTGCAGATACAGGCAGGGATGGAGGGTTAACTCACTTATCCAGCTTTAATCTGACAATCAAACTGATGTAAGTTATATCGGGGGGGGGGGGGGGGGCATAAGCATATTGGTTTTCTGAAAATAGAAATAATGTTAGTTTATAATCGTTGTTTACCCTCCTTTATATTTGCAGCTACATCACTTCCTACAGGACAGTTTATATCTCATACTGCCTTGCACATAAGCTGTTAGGATGATATGGTTTGAAAGAATACATGATAGAACGAGAGAGGGTTGTGCAGAGAGAGAGAGAGAGAGAGAGAGCCTCAGAGAGAATAGCGATACTCTTGATGAATAAATGCACAACTATGTTGTATCAGGAGAGCTCTCACTGTGCTGCTATGTAAGATATCTGTGTGTGTGTGTGTGTGTGTGTGTGTGTGTGTGTGTGTGTGTGTGTGTGTGTGTGTGTGAGAGAGAGAGAGAGCGAGCTAGGTGGCTACAGAGAGAATGTGTTAGCAGCGTTCCTGTCAGTGAAAAACAGAAAGATGGAGCGAGGAGTTTTCCCTCGGGACATTCCAGGTGGCGTTATCATTGTCAAGGCATCCGCGGCATCTGAAGTCTTTATGCCTTGTTCCTTATGAGGAATCCAATTAGCCGACACCCCCCCCACCAGTCAGTGCTTTACCCAGCAAACAAACCACTCAGTACGAGTCAATAGACATCGATATTACAGTTATTAAGCCGATCTACCATTGATAAAACATTTAACATGGATGGATACAAGATTAGTGAGAACATATTATGGGCGTGCAATAAATACTCATTTCTTGTGAAATAATTAGGACTGTAAGTCAGGTGAATCAGGTGAAATAGGATGAAACCAGTTAGCGGTTTAATTTGTGCTCACTAGACTAGACTAGAGCAGAGCTGAACCCCTGCTGGCCCGTAGGATTGTAAGATATTTATTACTCTCCTACTCCCACTATAAACTCTGCTACAGTAATTCATCTGTCATTGTTGCCCAAAGCGTTTGCGAATCACTCCCTGAACTGATGAGGGATCCCTCAGAAGGAAGAGGGAGAGCAATGGAGAGAGAGAGAGAGAGTGAAGGGAGGGCAGGGATGATGGGAAAAAAGGAGTAGGAGTAGGAGAGAGGGGGCTGGAGGAGTTTTTAGAGGGGGAAATTTGAGGAGGATGAAGGGAAAGCAGAGGGATGGAGGGACGGAGGACTTCAAGAAAAAAGAAGTGGGCCAATGTAGAGAAGTGGGGAAGGGAAGGACTGAGGAATGAGAGAGATTATGGGTGAGATGCGGATGGCAAAGGGGGAGAACAGCAGGGAAGAGAGGAAGTGCGAGATGAAGACCTGAAGTAGGGTAACTGGTATTTCCCAGTTCCCATGGTAACAGTAGACTGATGTGACCCCTCCACCCCCAACACACACACACATCTTTCTTCTCCTCCCATTTTCATACCCGGTGGAATAACATCCCACATTGCAGCATATTGAACACACACACACACACACACACACACACACGATTGATGGTGATGATCTCTGCATATTTCTCTCTGCAGTGCTAGACTGGGAGAGATGGGATGAGAGACATGCATGTGTCCCCGGTAGATCGTTCCACTCAGCTCCATGCTAACAACTAAGCGCCGGGACGTCCTGTTGTGACGCCGTTTTCCCCCAGATTACCTCAAAGGGGGCGTGTGTTTTCACCGGTGCATTCAAAAGTGAGCGCTTCTGCAAACTCGATGCCCCGCAAGGACTCGCGCGTTACAAGCGATTGCGTAACCCGCATGAGCGGAACATAAACAACTGGGATTTGGAAAATCTTGGTTTGATATAACAGGATAGGGGGTTTTCCTTTCAAGTTTTAAACGTGTAACAAAAAATCTAAATCTTGATCTAAATTGTGAGCATGAAGCATCGTCTCGCCCTGCCACACACGTAGGCTACACTCAGCTGAGACGCAATATGCTCTGTTCTGTCTCACACGGCGGGAACAGCATGGGAAACTCCATTCGGAAATCTGCCAGTTTTGGTGCCGTGCATATCGGCAATGGTACACACACTCCATCAAATATGAACCTCTTCTGAATCTTTACGAGACACTCTTCAATTTGCCATATGTATAATCTACCCAAGCAGCACTTCAAGAAATGGTTTATTCCCACAATCTTCTCCCAGCAAGCAGTGCGAGTCAGATTTGTTTTTCAAAATAAGAGCTGCTGGGTTGATTGGATGTATGCCAAATCAAAATGTGGCTCCTGAAGATTGGTAACGGGCACAACCACACACTACCAGGTATGAACTTTTGCCAGGCAGTTTGCAGTGATAGGCGTACAAACTGTAATCAGAAACAATAATTGTAACCTTCTGATATTAATTGGAGTCTGCTAGTAGGGTTAAGCTGGAGTGCCACAACACGCACCAGACATGGATTAAGACGTAAGGCACCGGGTGAAATGGGATGAAAATACGGAATCTCATTGAGTGATAGTAGGGGACTTTTATTCAGTAATAAAAGGTTAGTGCTTTTTATGAGATGGTCTGTAGATTTATTCATTTTAATGAGTTCATTATCTAAATGTAGCTGATGTAGCCAGCTATATCTATTTTTGGAGCAACCACGTATTCATTTGCTGCACAGTGATTTTTATCTCCGCGTCTCCCATCAACCACCACCATCACTTGCTATAAAAAACAAGGAAAGTAGTCCCTGTAGTTTAAGAGCACTTCTGAGATAATGCTCATCAGCTACTATCGCTCAACATAGTGTATGCTAATGTGTTAGCATTTAGCAAGTGACCGGGGACAATGGATGATTTTGGTGTCCATGTTCTCATCAGTTAACAGGCACGTTGGCCAATGAAGCAACCTCCCAAAAACCTGTTGCATTCCTTTAATATATTGCGTGTTGTGTTGAAAGTAGCAAACAATGACACATCCTTTTTAACAGACAGAAGATTCGGGGTGTCCTGGTGACTCAGGCAAAAAGGCAATAAAAATGTAAATTAAAATAGAGAGAGAGAGAAATTAGAAGATAAAAAATGGGCGGCAGAGAAAAGATAGAACGGGAAGAGAGACAGAAATGAATGATGAATGAGACTGAATCTGAAATAAATATTTATACAAGCCCAGCGAGGCTCCACGTGCCCTTATGACACCGTGTTACTCACAAACAGACTTATAGAGTAAAGAACCTCCTGTGACGAACACACACACACACACACACACACACACACAGCATCCCATAAGTTCCAGACATTATAGGCGTACCCATTGAGAAATACTCCATTATAGATGTTCTTGCTGACACGACACACACACACACACGATGCACACAATAACTAGACGCTGGCAGAGCAAATCCATTATATCATATATAGCTGATCGTCAACTCAAGGCAGTTCTTACACAATGTAAAGCAATGAGCCAAAGACTGCTGTCAAAGCATCAGCGTCTGATCGACCTCATCCTGTTTCCTGGGTTATTTAAGCATGAAAACCCTGTCCACCAAACTATGAGTGAATACAGTTTTGCTATGGATGGCCCCCCGATTGAAATAGTGCCATGCTGGACTGAGCTACACAGGAAGACCTCCTCTGTAGTGTATAGTGCAATATGAAGGTATTGGCTCAGTCCTGCCTTTTCCTTTTTTTTTTTTTTTTTTTTTACATGGTGCGCTACTGTTTGTGCTGTTGGAATCATTGGGAGCGTCTTGTCATACTACAGTGATAAAAATAAAAATAAAAAAAAGAACAGCACAATCTTAAACTCAAAGACAGACACAAGCCTTAAAGTACAAGAGGAGATAGATGTGGAAAAATATAATTGCAGCAAGTTGGGTCACGTCAGACAGAAGATGTGTCCCGAAACAACTTCCTTTAAAACTGATTTTTATTGCAACAGCCGCAGAACAATTCTCTTATTAACATATTTTAATGCCAGAGGCTGAGCACCGTAACCGTTCTACCTGACCGCAATCAAAGCCTCCAAAACACAACCCCGTCGACACGCGCTAAGGAGATAACAACTCGGAACGAAACCCACGAAAAAGGCCAAACCAATTTTATTTTGAAAGATCCTATCGTGCTCAGTACAGCAGATATATATATAAACGGGATCACCCATCTGCTGGTAATGGCACGAAGAAGAAAAAAATGGCTGCCGTGGCCCCGTTTCCTGAAACAAAGTAGTAAACGGAGCGTGCGTGTCGGTCGTAACGCGTCCGTAATGCACTGCCGTGATGACCGCGGACGACGCTTCCACCCTGACCTGAAAAACAGTCGTACTAGGGCAGGACGACGAGAGTTGATTCAACACCTCTGCAGGACCAGCGTGTCAGAGGGAGCAGATGTAATAGCAGTGACTTGGTCAGGGAGGCGGGAGGGGGCTAATGGAGTGGTAGTGATTAGATTTACCGAGGCTGCTGAGGGAATGGAGTGTTCCTAATTGAGTTGGTAGGATGTCCGTGATTCTACGTGTGTGTGTGTGTGTGTGTGTGTGTGTGTGTGTGTGTGTGTGTGGCGGTGAGTGTGTTTACACCTAAGTTAGAGTGCAGCGGTGCGGTCGTAATCGCCAGGTTGTGTCACGGTGTTGGGATTTGTCTCGTACACACACACACCCATGCATGTAAAAACCCATCCATAAATCTTTATCACACGCACACGCACACACGCACACACACACGTACTGACAAGCAGCCTGATTGTATGTGTGTTGCAGTGATGTTCATGATGTGACCTCATGACAGCAATTTAGGTTAATGACAGCGGATAAACAGTGATGTCAAGAGATAAACAAAGTCATTACATGCCAATAAAACACACCATCACAGTGATAGACACACACACACACACACACACACACACAGATTTGTGCTATGTACTTTAAAATGCAATGCATGCACGTACAAGCTGTGAGCCCTGTATCTAAGGATGGATAAACGTAGATCTCTCTCTCTCTAATTGATACTATTTCTGCATATTTCTCATTATAGAAAAAGTGAAAGATAAAAAAAAAAAAAATTTAAATTCAGAAAGTGACAAGAACGCAAACCCTGACACTAAACCGGAGCCTCCAAGGGGTTATGGACACGATTCGCCTTCCAATATGTCTTGAAACGCGAGAACACCGAAACGGCGGTGATCTCCATTAAGATAATTAGGATTTGATCACATTTGTATTCTAGAAGAGACGCAGGCTTGCAGGGGTGCTCAACTTCTCCCGGTAATGAGGGGAGAGGGAAAGAGAGGTGGGGAGGGAAGAGTGGGAGAAAGGATAAAAGACTTGGAGGAAGAGAGAGAGGGGGAGGGAGTGGGTGGGAGAGAAGAAAGGGGGGAGAAAAGACGAGGAAGGAGTTGGAGGCAGAGGTGGAGGCAGGAGAAGAGGAGTAAGAGAGGAGTATATGCATTTTCCAAGTGTACGTGCATGAGCATGTGTGTGCGTGCACGAGCGCGTGCGAGTCTCCGGGAGAGCCGGCTGCAGTTATCTGGGTCATAGTGGATGCATTTTTAATTGTACTGTAGTGAGCCAAAGGCGACACACGCACACACACACACACACACACACACACACACACACACACACACACACACACACACACACACACACACACACACACACACACACACACACACACACACACACACAGCTGAAGCTAGCCGCAAACGGTCGCTGTGCTAACCTCACGTGAGCCGACTGCAGCGACGGTGCTTTGGTTCTCCTGGTGATGAACGAGGTTTATACAGGCTCTCCCACCGTGCACACCTTCCCCTCTCGCCCGTGTTCACGCTTGCAGGTTCACACACTAAAAAGTGACGATGGGACTATGGGAGGGGAGCTATACTACAGAGTTAAGATGGAAAATATGTTGCAACAGGAGATTTGTCTCTCTCGTGCACACACACACACACACACACACACACACACACACACACAGGTAGATTGCATTTCTATTGGTGATCATGACCATCTTGCCCTGGCTTGCAGGAGATGGGGATTGTGGGAGGGCATTAGGCAGCGGTGGCCCCCCGTGTGATTGGGCCTCGGAGAAATAACTCCCAGCTGCAGTGGGAGGATAACGAACCACTTTAGATTAAGCCGCAGCGACAATTGCGCCATAAATCTCCTGGCAACCACGTCTGGCATCATCACGGAGGTCCGTTAGCTAGCTAGCTAGCCAGCGGGACAATTTAGCAAAGCAACTGATGTCAATGTGTCAATGTGAACATGTGGCTACTACTACTAGCCACTACTCACACTGCTTGCTACAAGGTACATTAGCTAGTATGCAAGTCGGATGTGTTTACAACAAGAGAGTGATGGTTAGCTAACCAGATACTGTGATTAGCTATTTATCAGTGGCCAAATGATCCGATCCCAGTAAAAATCAACTGAACCGTGTCTGTTCAGGCCTGGTGAAGTCGTATGTTTAGAAACTGTTCTCAACAGCTGAGGACCTCCAGTATGGCCGCCGGAGGGAGAGAGACCCCCTGTAGGGAGCTGAAGTTCATTCATCTCATAGAGGCCCATTCTTGTTTCTCATGCTAACTTGCTCCAGCCTTTCAGAACCACCTACATGGTTTGATTGTTCATGGAGGAGACGTTAGAAACAGGCTCATATAACAACCTCTCTCTCTTCTCTCTCCTCTCTCTTCTCTCTCCTCCCTCCCCAGTCCTTGTTACTGATTCGTCAGGAGATGGTGGTTTCCCAGAAGAAGCTTGGAGACTTTTGTGAGGCTCTGAGGCAGTACCTGAAGAATGTCTCTGCCCAGAGAGACTGCTTCCAGTAAGTACACCTATACTACTACTACTACAGTAAGTGGGCGCGTTTAGGGAGAGACGATCAACTGTACTGTCCCATCAGGGGTTGTTTGGTGTCTACTGGTTATGTGTCTATTGTGTCTATCCATGTATGTATCAGAGCTATTGCCTTCCCTTCCATCATTGATCATGAGGCAATGACGATTCTATTCCGTTTCCCAAATCTCAAAAACCAGGTGGTTTGGATCAGTGCAGCACTAATATAGTGTCACATACCCAACCAATAATAACGTACCTGTAATGCAGTCTGGTGCATATCATACCGTCTACTCTGAGCCTTAGGGTGCTGTGAGGCAGCCTAATATCCAGAGAGATTTCTCCAAATCCCAGACCCAATATACGATATGCACCGTCCAATATCGTATTATTCATTTGCCCTTGGTGAGCCTTCCAGGTACTGGGTCTCCTGTGCATGTTCTTTTCATTCAACAATCTCATACACCAGCTAGAGCTCTTTGGATTTAGGGATCATGGGTCTGTGAGAGGTCTGGGGTCAGAGGAGGGAGTGACCTGTCATCTCTTTTTTTTCCCCAAACAGGGCTTCATCCAATAATAGCAAAACCGCCTTCCTATGATAACGGTTCAGAGACTGAAGATGTAATACTTCTTTGTCATGTCAGCGGGGTTGATCTAAATTTGCCTCAGTACACCTTGAGCTAAAAGCATGGAAACAGCAGACGATGCCGCGCGATGTACACGTGGGAGTCCAGGATGAAATGGCAAGAAGGATAATTCTGCATCTTTTTGTCCTTTTCAGTCCAATTTACTGCATTTCACACTCGCCCTTTAGAAAAGTGCACACAAGGTAATTACACACACACACACACTTAATTATAACCTCCAGCAGAGCTCATACAATTAACTACAGTGGAATAAAGTGGAAAGCGAAACACGGCAGGGTTTCCGGAGTCTCAGCGCACTTTTCTTTGGCATTGCATCCAGAGATCATATATTCAGGGAGAACGTACCCTGGAAATGATGCGTGCAGCCATTAGCGACCTGTTCCTTCTTATGTGCGGAGAAGTTGACCGCACTCTCAATCAAAGCCCTGAAGAAGCGAGTCATGGCTTTCCCATCGACAAAACCTTCCTGTAGCGACAGTAGGAAGTGATGAGGGTTTTTATTTTTAACAAAGGATTGGCGCATGGCTATGCTAATAAACGTGGAGAAGTCAATTATTTCCACTAACTGGCTGTTGAAAACCAGCAGGGCAAAATCTCCCCCGCTGCTATGAAACTCAATTAGCGGCTCCTTGTCCTTGTTGTTATCCCAGCACCGTTTCCTCCGCTTGCTGACCTCCTGTCCTATTGGCTGTTTCAACATTGTCGTGTGATGTCACCTGAAAAGACATCACTAGCATGTTGGTTACAAGATCAATAACTGGCAAGTTTCCGTACCACAGTGCTTACTTTTTTTTCTTTTAACATAAAGTATTTATTTTGTCTCTCGCTTCCCTCTTCATTATCTTTTAGAGCATGCACACACACACACACACACACACAGATATGCACACACACTTAATTATAACCTCCAGCAGAGCTCATACAATTAAAGTTATTTCCTTTGAAGCCCCCTGGAGATGCGTAGCAGCCTGTCCCCCCACTGCCCTCTTCAGGTTCAGGGCAGAACTGCAGGGAGTTTTTTTTTTCCCTTTTCTACCATTAGGCTGCAGTCACACCGTTAAGGTCAAGTGAAGAAATCCAATCTTATTATCATAGTAAACACTATAAATAGAAAAGCTGTCCGCACACTATTCTGTATCTGGCAGGGATCTGAATTACGTGTCCAGACTGAGGCATTGAATGCCGGCTGGCCGTAACCTAACCTGCACCCTAACCCGTAGAAACCCAGCCCAAGTGGATTTCTGCCTCAACTCAACAGTGAGATCATTTACTGGCTTTGTTAAGCCTGATTTAAAAAAGAAAAGAAAGAAAAAGAAAATAAATATATATATATATTGAGTGGATTAAGCTTTTCTTTTATAAATTCAGAGTTTGTACATGAAGGCTACAAGGTTTTAGTCATTTATAAACCTTGACATGCTTGCGGCTCTATGCCACATCAGGTGCTTGAGTATCCTTTATGTTATGATTAATACTCATGCCTCATCAGTCGTAACTACATGACATCCTGATGACAGACCGGTGTAGAGCATTGGTTCCCAACAAGATCACTGTCAGACAACCAGCTCTTGTCCAACACCAGTCCTCTTGGCAATGTGACTCTAATCCTGGGAACCAACCACAACCCCACCAGACTTTTGCCCTTAATAAAATATAGATACCACACAGGGTCACGGTGGGCATTCATACTTTACACCTGTATGTCATCACATGTACAAATCTGATTAAATAATGATGAATAGCACCAAATTCCTTGACAGACAGAGAGACAGGAGGCAGAGTTAACAGGGTTTCATGTAACAGAGTTAACATAAAGACGACCCGGTGTTGACGGCAGCTGTCCGGCGCCGTCTCCCTCTGCTGACACGCCTCCTCCCCTTCCGTCCCGGTCGGTCAGCCGGTCAGCACCATGGCTGCCAGTCTGCCAGGCCCCCAGGAGCGACCCGCTCCGACCCCGACTGGGCAGCCCTTCCAGGCTACTCCCGGCTCCAACCCTGGTTCCCCACTCCGTCACTCCCGCTTGCGTACCTCGCCTCCGTCCCGGACCTCGCTCGGTCGCTGCTGCTGGTCTCGCTCGCTCTCTCACCATCCATTCAGCCGACCCTCGATCCCCTGGATCTCCTGTCAGCTCATGCACTCCGTCACGCTCTCGCTCAGACATGCACAAGGCCTCGTTGATGAGAGAGGTCAGAGGGGTGAGGGGGGAGAGGGGAGTCAGGCAAGAAGATCAAGCTAACGGGAGGCTGGACGATTCAAGAATGGAAAAAACGTGGACGTGGTCCAGACAGATCCTGCTTTCACATGATGGTGTCAGCGACGTTAGTTCCCTCCCCAGATCTCAACCCGGTGAGACGCTTTTGGGACAAGGTGCATGAACATACCGGCAAAAGAATCTGCAGGAACTGAGTGACGCTGCAGAGTCAAGCGTGGACCGAGATCCCTGTGGATCGTCTCCGGCGCCTTGCTGGATCCGTGGCTCCAAAGGACTCACGCTGTTCTGGAGTCAAAAGGGCGTCCCACCCGGGAACAGCAAGGTGTATCTAATCAGGAGGCCAGCGAGAGTACAAGGGGCCAGTAATCATTTCCACTGACCCCGTCACACCTTTGTGTCATTGCTTTATTGGAGGTTCACCTTTATTGCAGGGATGTCATTTTGAGCCCTTATCAGAGCGTGGGAATGTTAAACGATGCAACCGCGGTGAGAGGAAATGACTCGTCTGTGTTTCTCTCATAACCAAACCATCGTCTGGTCTCTGTTACTCTTTTTATGACGTGTCTTTAATAATACTTGATGTGGCTTATATTTCCTCCCCTCGCCACATCCTCCCATTCTCCATCCTTCTCTCTTTCTCCCGCCTCTACCATCCTTTGCTCTTACTCCTTTCCTCTGTCTACCTATGATCTACCCCTCTATACTTGCACCTCTGCTGCCCACCCCCGTCTATTCTCATCTCATAACGCTCCCTTCCTACCTTCACACCATCCTCCTCTTCCTCTACTCCAGTGTGACTGCGGTGCGTCTGCCGGACGGCCTATCCTTTGTGGTCTACGAGTTCTGGGATGGAGAGGAGGAGTGGAAGAGGTGAGTTTCCAGCCACATCACTTGTCCATGCCACTATTCAATGATTTCTAATTTGCGCTGAATTGCTTTTGCACAACTGTGTTTAAATCGTTCACCTTTGCAGTTCTGCCACAAACAAAATGAACGAGAGCGCTCATAAAAGAATGAGCATCGGCAACAGGCAGTAAAACGCTGACAAAGGCCGAGTGCTGAATTATGGGTCTCTCTCACCGCTTGCCCCACAATGAAAGTATTTAAACTAATTTGTAAGTGTGGACATTCATTTTGTTTCTGAAGATGCCTGTGAGTCAGCACCCGGCCTCCTCTGGCTGAATTGGTTTGGCGATAGCCAAAAAAGAAAGCGCTCACTTCCATTAGTGTCAGGTGCCTGTTGGGGAAATTGCTGCGTTTCAGATTTAATTAGCATTCTTCAACCGCTCACTCACCCCCGAAGTTGCCGAAGCACTTCGGTTACGTCGGGCCGCAGTGAATTAGTGATGGTGCCGGTGCTGGGGATGACGACAGGCTGCTGATGTAGCTGATCCCAGTTTCTGCCCTACTGCTCACAGCCTCAATGGCATTAATATTTCAACTTTTACAGTAAAGGCTAAGGGCTGTGCTAAGTGGTGTGTGAGCTATATGCAGTTGTGTGCTTTTATCCAAGCATTTGTGAATGGCTGTGTGTGTGTGTGTGTGTGTGTGTGTGTGTGTGTGTGTGTGTGTGTGTGTGTGTGTGTGTGTGTGTTCCCAGGCACCTCCAGTCGGCCCCCACCAAAGCCTTCCAGCATGTGAAGGTGGACACACTGTGCCAGCCAGAGGCCGTGTCTACTGTAGCCGTGCCAGGTCAGTGGTGCAATACTACACAACTACATAGAACAATAGAACAGAACATCAGAACACAATAGAATAGAACAAGAACTCTATTCTAATTAGTGCTTTGTTTGTAATGACCTTCTGAAACATGTAAAAGTAGAGCATGCTGGTACTCTGTTCTCTGACTGTCACCGGCCACAGTCCAATACGTTCGTACCTTTCTCCTGCCTAACTCCCTCCCATCTCTCCTCGCTCCTCTCATTCTCTCTCCTCTCATTCTTCATCACCCCCTCACACTTCTTTCTCCTCTATATCCGTCTTTCTCTACTCCCCTCCACTGCTCATTCTCCTTTCCATCTCTCTCTCTCTGCAGCCGCCTGGTGCAGTCTGAACAGGGACTGAGCATGAAGATGTTCAACCACACGCCACGACTCCTGGACACTCCCCCTCCTTCCTTTTACCCCCCCCCCCCCCCTTCCCTTGACCTCCCACTTTCCCCTCTTATTTCTCCCCCCCCCCCCACAACCCCTTAACTCTTTTTGTAAGTACATGTTTACACAGTGCAAATGAATGGTGTCAACTGCAGTGAATATTGAACAGTGCATTTAAAAAAAACAAAAAAACAAACAAACAAAAAAAAAGATGACTTACATCTCACCATGGTAGCTGGCTGGCTCGAGATCTTGGGTGGTTCATGTTCTGGTCCCCTGGCGGAGTCGCCTCGGGGCTCCTGTCAGGACGACTTTTCCATGTAGCGGGGACCCGGGCGTGCGTTTGTTTCATGTAGCAGTTACTGGTTTGAGTAGTGCATTTGGGTCATGGGATCAAGCATTTTTTTTCTATCCTAGCAGGGTTGAGTTGACCATAGATAGCAGATATTTCAGAGCTCCTGTATGTAGCTTTCATTTCATGGTAGATGGTCATTTCACACACAAATAACACAGGGTGTGTTGTCCATCCAGATGAATGAACACACAGCAGGTATTAAAATGTGTTGCTACTGACCTTATTCTCATGGTGGCCATTTTGAATGTTCGTCACACCCAAAGACTGGCATATACTGTATATATATGGGGCCCTCTCTACGTTCCCAGGGCCCTATGTTCACAGGGCTATGTTCCCGGTTCATAATATCATAGTGTAGCTGGCCTGGTTGTCCACAAGGATAACGGGTATCTTTATCTATCTTTATCCATGTTTTTAAATCTAAAATCTTGGCCGTCAATTTGATGTGTTCAATGAGTAAAATGTGCTGTCAAGGGTGGTTGGACGTATGACCTTTGGTGCCTGTATGACCCCAATGGGATGTTGAGTGCTGTGGGAACGTAGGACCCTGGGAACATAGATACGCTCCCACATACATACATATATATATATATACATACATACACACAACTAGTATTACAACACACATCCTTCAGAAATAACAGTTATCAAAATAGTCAAGAACAACAAGGACAGCTTGAATGTAGCAAGGAAGTTAGCTACTAGCTAGCTAGCTAGCTAGGCTAGATTTGGGTAGCTAGCTATAGTACACCGAATATACAATGGTACCTTAAAATGTGACCCTATAACCCTCCAGATTCTTGAAACACATTAGCTTCTAATAATTTTCAGATGTTCCTGATGTAGGACATAGCTAGGCTGTGTACTTCCTCTTCCAGGTAGAGTTTCCCCACCCTGAGCGTAGCATAAGTTGAAAATGGCTGCCATGGGAATGAGGTCTATTAACACGCGTTGTACCAACATATCCAATATGTGTTAAGGTTCCTAAGAGTGTGCAGGCACCACGTAGCAGCAACACTTAGAGGTGAATCGGCTTGGGATACATTTCTTCATGTAGCTCTCATTTCACGTAATGATTTGGGGTTAAGGGGTACGAGTGTTGGCATCAGGGTCATCTAAGAGGTGGGATGAAGGGATCGCTTTGCTGTCAATGGGTCATTTCTGACTTAAACGACACGAGTCTGCTGCTGCCTTGAGCCGGGTGGATAATAACTGGAGAGACAGAGGCAGCATCACTGTTCTCCATCATGCAGCTAACGTTTGTTTTCTTTTTGCCTTCTGTTGGTGTATTCAACTGGCGATGGGTAGTCGATATTAGCTGTATAAGTCTAGTAGATATTTTACATATGAAAACATTGTTCTCTTATGATTATATTTGTATTATTGACGTCTTTTAGTGCTACGGTGCAATTCTTTCCTCGGTGGAAGTGCTGGTGGCTTTATAGACACTGCAGCTCCTCACATACGTTAGTTTGAACCAGAATAGTTATCTATAGGAAACTTCAGACTGAGATACCCATCTGAATGATTTTAATATAAAGCCTTAAATGTCAGCACGTGGTAGAGGAGGTTGTAAGGTGTTTTAACGATGACTTTCTTTTCTGATGGGATGTAAACTCCCACGACCTATTGGCGTATGACTGCAGCACTCGTCTTGTGTTGCATTACCGTACCGATACCAAGAAAGTCTCGGGGATGGCACGAGACAGCCCGTCAAAACGCTGGAGAAGAGATGTGTTCAGTTGGCGAAGTAAGACTTGACATCACTTAGCCTACTTCAGCTGACGGAGCAACCATCTCAACACCTCTAGCATAAACAACTGCATTGAACATGAATAGAGTTAGACGACAACTGTCAGCATCATGCATCCGAATCAGTACACATCCGGGCCAAACTGGATCAAACTCTGATTCGACCCATGTATGGCAGGTGCTCCTTTTGGTCGGATGCTCTGCCAAAAACTACAGACTGGTTTGTAAAAACCTGCAACAACGTGTGAATGGCGGCTCTCCAAAAGATTTTGGCAAGATGTTCCTCACAACGCTGTGATGAACGTGTGATGTGGCCATCACTAAAAATAAGGTAGAATTCAGGTCAGGTTGGGTGGCGGGGTGCTCCGGTTTCCTCCCACGGTCCAAAGACATGCAAGTCAGGTGGATCGGAGACTCAGTTTCTCATAGAGGTGAATGTGAGCGTGTTTGCGTATCTGCGTTAGCCTGGACTAGCAACCTGTCCACGCTGTCTCCTGCCTTCTGCCCAATGCATGCTGGGATAGGCCCCAGCCCCGCATGACCCTGAAAAGGTATAAATAGGTAAACAGAATGAATGAATGAATGCACGGTTAAAGCCTTGCCTCATTTTTTTGGAGTGCCGCCATTCCCATGATTTGTTTGGAAGCTGAACTGACCCACCCCTGGCTCGGTTCCTGGCCGTCTAGTTCTTCGGCCCGGATCTCACCTCCTTCTGAACCGGGAAACCACATCCACCACCTGGGTTGAAGTCAAAAGCTCCACCTCTGATTCAGCTGTACTATAGGACTCCGATTCAACCCCCAAAACACCTGACCTCACCAACGCCGCCGTGAGTCCATCAACGTAAAACACAATCAGACTCTCACTCGGGAAGCACAATGTAAAAGATGAATGAATATTGTGACTTGAAGATACAGTATAGCTTATTGAGTATGACAAGAGTATTTAGAAATATATAGTAATACTGTTTACCTTGTTAAAGATTTGATTGTTTATGAACCACTCCATGTTTATAGCTCTCCATAGACATCCACTTCACTGACCAGTCTATTTTCTCTCACCTGTGAATGACAGCTCCTCTGTCACCTGCCTGTATATGGACCCTAGAGAGGGTAGTCGGCTGCTACCTTGGTAGCAACTATTGGGGATCCAGCTTACAGCTAAATATTGATCTACTACCATTCCCTTCCTTTAGACTGCCAGGATGCATTGAGCAGGGCATGACGACTCTGGAATGTGGAAGTGTAGAAATATATCAGTATTAAACATAACAGACAGACACGCACAGGCATGCTGTGACGTTGCTGCTCTATCTGACAGGGAGGTATTATCCTTTCACATACTACAAAATAAAAGTATTTACACTCCTGTGCCACTTCAAACTGTGTCAAATCTCATTTGCGTCCAAGGAGCCGTTATGAGTAGAAACACAAAGCCATAATGCATGGATTGAAGTTTACATGTCAGTAACACACTGTATTGATAGCCATAGATTTACAGTACTTCTGTGCCCAGCTGAATGCAGCCCTTATGTTCTAAAGGAGGGTTCTTCTGTGCGTTGTGCTCAGCTCGGTTGGGTTGTGGATGTGAGGTAGATAGTAAGTGAACTGTCAAAGATGACAATACTGTTTCCTGTTGATACATTCCTGAACGTTCCTGAAACTGTGCAACCTGTTCTTTTCTATCCTCCTACTCCTCAGTGCAACCTGTGCTTTGCCATACAATGAAAGAGTTATGCCATTTGACACACAGCCTGTAGTAAAACAGTCTTTTTTTCTTTTCTTTTTTTTTTTAGTGTTGCCTGGCAACATGAATGATTCAGGAACAAAAGGGAAGTAGTTAGAAAGCAGGCCTGCCTTGGAGAGAAAACAGGGGGGGCACCTGTTTCTGTAGCGGGAGGTAACCTGATGCGCGGCACCCTGGACAGGAAGCGTGTCATCAGGTTTACACTCTCGAGGAAGTCATGTCACATCGAGCCAATCAGGAATTTGCCAAAACCGACCAATGTCAAGGCCATATCTCTTTCCTTCTATGGCTGTGTTCTTTTCTATCCTTCACCTGAGTGCATGTCAACTGAATGTCCAGTAACTTCTTTGCCGTAGTATTAGGCCATGCTACTCTTCAATGGGTTTTGTGCATTTCTTACCTTATTTTCTGCTTTCTTTTCTAGTATTCCTATGAAGGAGACAAAAAGAGACAAAATCTATTATATAAAATATATACGACTAGAAAAAAAAATGGCATACAAGAATGAACATTCACTTTTATGGCAATGTTTAATGAAATATAATTCTTATGTATGTTTCAGTAAAACAGCTTTCTCTTCTTAAGTGTAGAGACTTATTGCAGGGATGCAAGTAATATATTTGGTCTTTAAAAAAAAAAAAAATACCTTGTTGAAATCCTAGATGATGTAGAGTGATGCAATTCAATAAAATGACAAAACTGAAACTCGTGACTTGTGGTTTTGATATTAAATCCTACGGGATAATTCGAGTGTCCTTGTTTCTCCATGGTGACGGGTTGTGGTGGATGTGTTATGGTGTGGGGAGCTACCAGACCTTTTAGAGCAGTGGTTCTCCATCCAGTCCTCAAGGACCCCCTGTCCTGGAGGTTTTAGCTCCAGCCTTACTCAGGCACACCTGAACCAATTAAAGTATCATGAAAACCTGAAGCCTCTAATTGGTTCAGGTGTGCCCGAGTAAGGCTGGAGCTAAAACCTCCAGGACAAGGGGTCCTTGAGGACTGGATTGAGAGACTGCATTAGAGGCCCCAGTAAATGGGGATAAATCCAAAAGCTATTCTCCATGATCATCCTATGGTGAGGAGTTTCTATCCTGATGACAATCCTCCCATCCACGAGACACAAACGGTTTCGAGGAGCACAGAAACGAGGTAAACCATTTACCACGACGGTGCCATTCTGCAGATCTCAACCCAGCAGAGCACTTACAGGAGCGTCTGAAACACCCCCCCCCCCCCCCCCCCCCAAATCATCTCCACCATTAAAACACAAAATGATAAGAGCTCTCATGGATGAAAGGTATCGCATCCCTCCAATAGACTTCCAGGCACTTGAACAAGCTGGGCCAAGCTGTTCTAGTGGGAGGAAACAAAAAACAGATCCATGAAACAAAAAGGTCTCATATAAAAATTATTTCATTTAATTAGCATTTTTTTACATGAACAAAATTAGCTTCTTTTTTTTTTACATGAACAAAATCTTCACAATACAGGACTATCAGGCACACATGACTAAACTAACTTGGGACATGGATAGCTACAAATCTCACTACTCTGTTACAAATCTCAAGTTAGGATGCAGCACAGAAGATTTTTTTTTTTTTTAAACATACAAAATGGCTATAACAGTATTTACACACTCACATATACACACATGTATAGAAACATCAACATAGATTTACCCCCTTCCCTAACCCTAACCCAACGGCACCTTCAGGCAACCACCATCATCTCAGTCTCGTATGGCTCTACAGTGGATATACCAGCAGCAGGTTCTGTCAATGTCAACATTCCCATTCAGGTCTCCTTCACTTATTCTAGTGGCACATGAAGTAAACAAACAAACAAACAACACAGTTTAATGAGTGATCGTGACGAGCAAACTGAACAACAAAAAAGATACATTTCCCAAAGTGTTGGTGGACAGCAAACTTCTCATCAACCCCGAGTGAAAACGATACAGTTGGATGCTGAAGGAGACTGGGACGTTTCCTGCACGTAGTCCACGGTAACAGTTGCCATAGTTGCGAGCTCAGGGGCCTCTGGTGACATCTTAAGAGCCCCGTGGTAGCTATAACGCACCGGTCGTCCGCAGCAACCAGATGTACTTGGCACCAGTGGGGGGGGGAGGAGGGAGGGAGTAGGAAGTTTAAGATCTAGTCACCACCAACTCGCCCCGGGGATCAGCCGCGGTCCGATATTATGACGGCGAAGACGAGGGTTAGATTTTGCCGAGGAGCTGCATGACGGCGATGGTGGTGCTCTGGCCGAAGATGAAGGCGCCGCAGATCAGGGTCACCACGCCCCAAAACGTGAGGACAACTCTGGGGGAGAGAGAGGACAGACAAAGTGGATTGAACCACACACACACACACACACACACTTCTTTGGCGACTGAATGTTTCTTTGGCTGCGTTTTTTCCCTCACCTGGTCTTGCAGGATACCGGCTCAGACTGCATGGCGAAGATCAGACACAGCCCTGTTCAAAGACAAGCGCGGGGTTCCAGGTGATGGACGTGCAAAAGAGTGCGCATTCTGCAGAGTGAGTGTGTGTGTGTGTGAGAGTGTGTACTCCCTGTACCTGGGAAGATGAAGATGAAGAAGGCGCTGATCCCGCCGATGACGCCGATGACCTTGCTGATGTCCGGCACAAACATGGCGATGAGCAGCGTCACCGCTATCCACAGGACGGTCAGAACGTAGCGGCTGCGGCTTTCGAACTCCTCCGTCACCACGGCGTCCCGCCGCCGCCGCCAGCTCAGCAGGGGGTCCTGGATCACTGATCTGATGCGGATAAACGGGTGCGTTTGATTGAGCAAATCGGGCCCCGTTTCACGTACACACAAACAGGAAGTACAGTTATTTCAGTCAAATCAAACGCTCCCGACCTGCCCAGCAGTAGAATAATAGGGTAGATGGTGATGATGGAGACTCCGAACAGCAGCCTGGCGACGAGCATCAGAACGTCGTCGCCGGTGTACGACATCAAAATGTCGGCCTTCACGTCCTTGCCAAACGTCAGGTACCCATAAACCCCTGCGACAGAGATAGAAAGACGTTTGGCTTAAACACGGCGGACTGGAAGGTCTGATGTCAAATGAGAAAACAGTCAACAACATAGTGGCGTGTTGTATTTACTTGTCTGGACCACAAATAAATACATTTTAAAAAAATCAATAGACTGTAAACGTCTTTATTATTGATTTTGTGCCGTGGAGCAGTACAGCTGAAATATGGACAGTTCATAGTGGTGGTACACAAATGTCTCCATTAGCTCATGAGCACATGTATTACTACACGGCTTCAGAAGGTCAGCATGTTACTAGAATAACCCAGGAATTGAAAAAAAAAAGACTTTTTCCATAGAAAATACATTGGAATTCTCTTTTTGGAGGCGTTGCTTTAGTGCTTTTGTTCCAATCCATAAGAAAAGGTTTCGTGCACAATCTAAAAATCAACCGAAAAGTCACCATATAAAAAAAAAAAGGAAGGAATGTCCACTTGCTGCTTTGATGCTCCCAAAACATCTCAAACAGCCATCTTGCTTACCCTACGTTTGATATATTTCCAGTTTATCAAATGAAAAACGCATTACAGGAGAAACAGGGTGGATGAGAGGAAGTAAGACGCTCGATTCCTGACCAGTGAGGGAGTAGATGACCAGGCAGAAGATCATGGAGACCACGGAGATGAAGACCCAGTGGGAGAGCCGCTGGTTCTCCATGCTGCTGTAGATGGTGATGGACGCCTCGTGGCACTGGAGCAAAACAGAGAAGACGGGTTAGCCGGACCGATCGTGTGGCATTCAGGGCCCCAAGAGGAACGTAGGGCCCAATCCCAATGTCCCCCCTAAGGCCTAAACCCTCACAGACTTAACTGACGTCACCTGGTAAGTGCTCGAGTGCTCGAGGCTGCAAGGGCCCCAAATTGTATAAATAGGAATGGGACAGCACTTTGAGACATATCGCGTTACCTTGACGACACCCTTTTTTCTTTTTTCTTTTTATGTACGATTGTGGGTTTGGGACTTTTTATTTTACGTTTTTTTACTTTCTTCACAACCAAGGCACTTCAGGGACCTGACTGTCCGATCTGAACGTCTTCCAGGCTCTTGTCCTTACAGAGTGGATGAGAGGTGATTGTCAATCAATTGACTTGTTTTGTCAAAACAGCATCAAGCAAAAATTTAAATAAATGGTTGATGAATAAACATTTGTCCTCCCATTTGTTCACCTTTTTTTTTTACCGCTTCCGGGCTTCCGCTGGTAACCCCGTATTTACCGTCACAGCGCTATGAACTGTGGGTAATTCCCTCAGGCAAAGTCTGCAGGCATGCGGACTTACGGAAAGTGTGCATAAAGGGCTCAAAAAGTCTGCGAGAGCGTCCTCATGCACTTGACGATTTCGCAGACTTAGCGGGGACGTGCCTCAAAGTCCGTGAGTCTGAGTCTGGACATTGGGATTGGGTCTAGGTTTTCATTCCAACCAAACTCAAAACGCCATGAAATGATTCAGACGCTTTCAAAACACGCCTCCACGCAATCAGACCGGGATGAGGCAAAATATGAACCGAGTGGAGGATACAGGAGGCCACGTCATCAGCCGGTTACATCGACCACACGCCTCTCCTCAACTGCCGGCTTTCCTCGCCGGGTTAAGAGCCCGTGAGTTGAAGACCCGAGGGTCCTTGTGTTTTGATGTCTGATGGGGGTTTTTTTTAAGGGTGTGAAGAACTGAGATGAGGCAGCGAACGAAACGAAGGCTATGGGCTCTTGAGCAGCAGAATAGAGCGAGTCAAACCGAGGCGGAGGTCAGCATGCAGAGTCTTTGTACCGACCCCAGCTGCCAAGTTTTCAATCTTGTTTCCCCCCTTTCTTCCGCCCCCCCCCCTCCTCCCTCCCTCCTTCCTTCCTTCCCTCCCTCCTTCCTTCCCTCCCTCTCAGGATCTCATCAGTTCCCTTTTCAGCCCCGTTCGCAGCAATCACTCAGCCTGAAGGAGTGTGTGTGTGTGTGTGTGTGTGTATGTGTGTGTGGACGTGCGTCAATCCATTCTCACCCCCCCCCCCCCCTCCTTTTATTAGATCTCGCCCGAATCCTTCAGGGGTTACCTTGGCAACTTACACATCGGTCTGTCCTGCTTTAGACTGACGGAGTGATCTTTTCCTCGGCTCTGCCCCGGTATTAAATATGAAACGCCCGGGCTGCCGAGCTCCCATGGAGCATAGCGGCCTCAGGCTGTGCCAGCCAGCTGACCTTTACGGCACACTTAAAAACACTCTCCTGAGGACGTCCGGGTCCTGCGGGACTATTGACAAAACTCACCCAGCATCGTTTCGGCGCGCCTCGCCATAAAAACATGCTGCGGTACTGGGCCAAGAATATGAAAGCGGCAAGTCAAATGTTTGTGCAGATTTCATGCTGTCTGCCATGTGTTAGTTGTTGGATAATCACACACACACACACACACACACACACACACACACACACACACACACACTTTTAAAATGCTGCACTCACTTGGAAACCAAAGCAGATGGTTGGTATGACGCTGAACATGGAAGCCCAGGAGCTGATCCTGCACACAGACAGAGATGGAGACAGACTAGTGAATTTGTTCATGAAGATCAAAAAAATAAATAAAAAAATGCCGTGACATTTAAAGACTACAGAGATCATTTGTCAGTGACGGGCAACACAGCTGACAAGAGCAAAGGGAAGCCAGACAGACAGAGCGTCTGAACAACAAACTGGTTTGATCCAGTTTGGTCGTCCCGGTAGCCTGGATACCAAGCAGATTTATAGAGGGAGACTCGTGACAGCCATGGTTCCTGGAAGCAGCCTCATAACTTGGGACGTGATGAAGCATTGACGTCAAATTGAGACGATGGCCTCAGAGATGTTTTTTTTTTTTAAAAGAAAAAAAAAGAAAGGAGCATAGTGGTGTTTGACAGCGTCCATTACCTCCACCTCCAAATACACATGAATCATTTTTTCAATTTTCATTTTCCCCCCCACTTATACCACAAACTAATGAGGTGTGGAGACAGCGTGTCCAACTAGCTTCCTTTACACAGGCCAGCAGGTACAATCACTCCGACAACACAGCCACACGGAGACATGGTAAGACCATCTTCTAGTCGGGGGAGGATTTTCTCTTCCTACAGAATCCTAACGCAGCATAAAACCACCAGGACCACAAGTTACCACTAAACACCGTCAAAACCAAACTGGTTAAACTTGACTGTGGTTGGTTGACTCCCCGTGTTCCCAAATTATTGATAACCAAATAACCAGCTAGAATATCAGTGGGCTAATGTTGCGTAGCGTATACAGGTTGCCACCGTGTCCCTGATGTAACTGGGACTTCCTTCCTGGTTTGTTAACGTTTTCAGCTCAGAAATGTTGTCGGTCTGGTTTCCACTACAGTCGGGCTTGCCGTAGAGAAAAAACGTCTGAAAACCACAATCTAATGTAATAAATGTGCAATCCAAGTCATGAAATACATATATACATGTATATTCCTGTAAAGTGACCCATTCGTAAAATTCCCTGATATTCTCCAACTTCCAGAAAGAATGGATCGAATTCCTCGACTTTCCCAGTCAAACACCTTGTGAGTTTGGATTTTTATTATTTATTTTAATTAAAATTCAGTTATCCACATATTCATGATCTTTGATGCTCAATATCTCAGAAGTGCACTCTACCCAGATAGGGTACCTTATAACTCCAAGCTCCAATCATTTGTCCACACACACACT
Organism: Hoplostethus mediterraneus; assembly: GCA_034670385.1. Taxonomy (NCBI): domain Eukaryota; kingdom Metazoa; phylum Chordata; class Actinopteri; order Trachichthyiformes; family Trachichthyidae; genus Hoplostethus; species Hoplostethus mediterraneus. The sequence goes on along the minus strand of JAXDDW010000003.1, from coordinate 481,620 downwards.
TACCCACTGCTGTAGAGGGGGGTGATGTGAACCTGGACTGAAGGCGCCGTGTGGTATTTGATGATGATGGCTACGGTCAGGTAGGTCGCTGCCAGAGTACCTAGAACACTGAGAGAGACGTTAATAAAAACTGTTCAATAACGACTAGGGAGGACTTAATAAAACACTGACATTTTCATTGCAATGGATGTGAAAGAATTACTGGAAACCAACCACAAGGGTCAATACCTTCAATAAAAGGCTTTTTCAGCTCAGCAAGTTTAATTAACCGCTTTAAAAAAACAACTAAATAATAAAATAAAAAAAGCTGACCTAGAATTTTTTTATTTATTTTTTTTGAAAATGTTAAGTGTGTAAATCAGGGCAGGAAATTCACTTTTCAGAGGGCAACTTCTGCCACTGAATCTGTACCACTAACATTGGTTTAATTTTAAGTCCTAATATACCACACAACCCCCTCTCTCTGTCTCCTGCCAGGCTACCTTCCACCCCTCCACTGTTGAGTGTGTGTGTGGGGGGGGGGGGGTAGTCCTAATTCTGAAGGGCATTTTTTGCCATGTCATTTTTTAAATTTCACAGGCATCTTGTAGACTTTTAAGAATCACATCTTCACTCCCCTACTCTAGTATACTCTACCCCTAGTCTTTTGTGAGTCCTCCTCCTTGGTAAGGTCATTGATCTTTGACCATTCCTCGATTGCAGAACTCTTCTAGGTCTTTCAGATCTATTGGCTCCTGTTTAGGAGAAGCTTTTTTTTTAAAAGTTTGAACCACAAAGGTTCAATTGGATTCAGGTCTGAAGACCAAGATGGCTGTTAAGAACATCATGGTCTGATCCAAAACCTGCATCCAAATCAACTAAGAAATGATTAACACCATCTTGCTTGAGCTTCTCGGTGGAGGGAACAAGGTTTTTGCTCAAAATGTCTCTGCATTTGCGTGAGTTCATGATTCTGTTAATCTTCATTTTCGTCTCATCTAACCATAAAACAGATATATAACAGATATAACTCCAATCAGAATTTAGATGTTTAGCAAAGAGTAATCCACAAAAAGTTGATTTTTGTGCCATCTAAAAAGAGGCTTCTTTATTGCACCCCTGCCATCAGGTCCATTTTCATGCATGTGACATCGAACGGTGGATTTGGAAACTTTGTGACCCCCGAGATGTCAGCATGTTTTGGAGATCTCCAACTGTGACCCCTGTGGTCGTCTTGCCTCACACACCATCTGTCTCACTGGGGCTGGGCAGCCTCGTGTCCTCTCCGCTCAAACCTCCAAATAAATTAAACTACAGTGGAACGCGCTAGAGTTCACTTTTTAATCAAACATTTATTAGAGAAATTGTATTTGTTCCTTTGTTCCCATTAGTTTTATACTTTTGAGCTCATAATACCTTTTATTTCATACCATTTAATTTCTTCATTGTCAGGGCACACACACACACACACACACACACACACCTGCCTGTGTGTGTGTGTGTGTGTGTGTGCAGGCTCCACAGCTGACCTGATGTATTTCTGAATGCTGATCTCTTTGGGGATGGACAGCGGCAGGATGAGGAGGACACACAGCAGCAGCAGGGCGAAGCGCTGGTCTGTGTACCAGTAATGGGGCATCTCCGACTCCGGCAACCCCGTCACCAACTCGTACAGCGAGGCGCTCACTGGAGGACCCGCGATAAAAACAACATCTTTAGATGAGCACAGGAACATCTCCACGCCTAGCTGTCCTGGTTCAATTTCTCATTCGGGCTGATAAATTGCAGTAGCCCAACAAACCGGTAGCATGGGATATCGTGCATTTTAACGATAAGCTACATGAAGATTTGGACTCTGCTGCAACAAGCGAGGAGAAATAGATGCAACAAAGAGCTCTAACTCAGTTTCTGCCACTTTAATGTGACATTTGGATAAGATAAGGCAGCGCTGCTCAGCCTTTCTGGGGAAAAAACTAAATCAGACACACCGAATGAAGAACTGTGATTTTCTTTTTACCCCCCAGCCCATTCCTTTTGATTATTTGAGGAAGCGTAGAAAACGTAAATAATCACATCATCATTCACAGTTTAATAAAAAAAAAAAAAAAAAAAATAGATGTCAAGATTGTCAAGATTAGAAAAATAATTTGTTCATATAAAAAAAAGTAACTGTAACCACGACTTGTTGATAGATGTTCCCTCAGTCCTTTAGTTCTGCTTTAAAAACATAAAAATAAAATTAAAATCTGATGATGCCAATTGGACAGTAAGAATAAACCCACTGATGACGAGGATGTCTCTGAAAAAAAGGGTGGCTCGAAATACCACCGCCGTCACTCTCCCAACTCACGCTTCTCCAGCTGGTCGTCCACTATGACCAGAAAGGCCACGGAGATGATGAAGAGGTTGAAGACGAAGCAGATCTCACACAGCTGACCGATGGCCGGCCCACACACCTCCTTCACCACCGCCTGGTAGGTGCACTGGCCACTGATGGACGAGGAGTAGCCCAGTATGATGAGGCCACTGATCAGGAAGACCAGAGAGACCTGGAGGGAGGCGGGAGAACGGAGGAATGGGAATAAAAGATACACCGACTGGCCTGATGGAGGCGCTGTAATGGAAGGACAACATGCCATACTTTGGAAGGCTGTAACTCAAAACCTGCTACAGGCATCCGCTAATGAGGACGCTGTAATTAAAGCTGCTACCAGTAGAAATTTGGTGACAAAAAAAAAAGTACCAAAAAAACCCCCAATTCCTGTTGCCAAGGCTACGAAGGATTGCTGGAGGAAAATTGCAGATAGTGTAAATGTGATGGAAACTGTATTTTGAGTGGTCATACATTGAGGCTGTGGAAAGTTTTTTCTATTCACAAAGCCCCGCCCCCTCACACTGATGGGAATGTGGGTCCGGTCCATCACACCGAACACACTCGGGAATCCTGTGGTAGGATTTCAGCAGCAGCAATACAGATGGTGAGGCGCTGAGGCCAATTGGAATCAAAACAGGTCCCATTCAAATCAATATTGGTCAACGTTATTATTTTTTTTAACGGCGGCCATAATATAAACATCACTGAGACGAAATCATAATCACAAAGCTGATTGACCTGAATATTACAGTAAAAGTTAAAAGTTGGGCTGAGCAACTTTTGAAGCCTGTTCACCTCTGTGTGTTCGCCATAGTAGAATTAATACCAAAAGGGATTAATATCGCCTCTCATCCACATTCCTACTGATTTATAGTTCGAGGAGGGAAAAAAATACATTGTTGTCTTTCTTCAGCTTTTCCTGGGCTCACATGCTGATGCGGAGCAGCAGGACAATAAATTGTCCCCTATAGGAGATTAACGAGGACACAACAGGAAAAATGGGGGGGGGGGGGGGGGGGGGGACACTTGGCGAGAAGGCATCCTCCAGTCTTATTGACACCCCCAACAGTTCTGAGGTCAAAGAGGACTTGGTTGTTATAGCATCATCCCACAAATAAGAGCTGTTTTGAAAAGAATGCAATATTTATGCAATATCCAAGGGGAAAAGTGAAACCTGGGAGTGGAGGGGAAATACAGAGCAAAGAATTATAGACTTTGGAGCTTAATTGGATCATAGACAGTAGTTGTAGTTTGCTCTTTTCCGCTCTCAAGTTGCTGCCAAGTTTCCAGACAACTATTTAGGATCATTGCAGCCTAATTGGTGAAAGTGGCCTAATTGGGGAGGCAAAAAAAAAAATCCTCAAAATCAAGTTTTTGACCTCATTTAACCCCAATTACAGCGTCCAGCACAATTTTAGGAGATTATAGGAGAGAATCATGTCAGAGCTGTTCTCAACAATCTGACGGTTTAGGGATCCATCCTTACATCCATTAAGTAGAAAAGTTTGACTGTTAAAGTTAAGAGTCGACTTGTATTTTTTAGACTTAAGGATTGTTTTTCATATATAGTTAGAAATGATATTTTATGTCTGAAAACGACAGAGGATGAAGTCACTTTCACTTCTTTTGGCTTCAGATCTTGGTATTGGGGAAAGAAGGATTACGGCTCTGATGGATTAGCGTGGAAAACTGACCCGCTGTCAGACAAACTACTACCGACCAGTCTCAAGTGCTGCTGCGTTCCTACAGAGGACCAAGACGAATGAGCCACTTGGAGACAGAAGACGTGGAAACTGGTCCGAGTGCATTTGTTTTCCTACAAGGCGGACAGACAAGATAAATCTAACAATCCCCATATATTTAATTTTTTTTCCCCTCCAAAGTTTGTCCAAAACTTTTCAAATGCCATTTATCTCAAGTCTGCAGGAAGACAAGCGATACAACTTTCACACAGAAGTAAAGAAAAATAATAATTTTGTCTGCTCCCGATATATTATTATATATACACAGAGTGGAAGTTAAAAAGAATCATCACCATCATCTCCCCACCCACGGTCCTGACAGACAGACATGTTCTTAAATCGGATCTACACGGGGATTTTGCCGGGAGTTTAGGAAGCCCTTTATCACGGCAGCAGAAATGATTCATGCAAATCGGTTGTCGGGATCAAAGTGGAGGAGCTGTGGGGAGGATGGCGGAGTAGACGAAACTTACTTGGTGTGTTACACGCAAAAAAATAGAAAAATGTGACTAAAGAAGTCAAAATAAGAGAGTATGCCGGGTTTAAGGTGGCGAGGCGTTTAGAGGCAGCAGGAAGTCAGACAGATAAGAGTCATCTAGAAGGTGATGGGCCCAAGTCTCATCTGGCCACTCCTATCAGGTGGAACAGATCACAATCTACCTAAATGATCTGATTAAGGGACCCAATTGGATTCGGCCCTCTGTAGATACGTGTCTCATCCCCTTACACTGGTGCAACGAAAAAAGAAACATAAAAACTACATCAATACATTTTTTTTCTTAGTCATAAAATATGAATACAACTTTTTGGAGGAAAAAAAGCCAGAACCCAGCAATGCAAAGAAAAAACATTTTCTAGGAGAAGATATTTCTCAATCTTATCTCAATCTTCAAAATAAATAATTTAAAAAAGAGAACCCACCAGCTCCACCGTGACCGCGCTGCGGATGCCCCCGGCTCTCTCGAAGGCCCAGGGGAAGTTGAGGAGCCCGGCGCCCAGGGCGGATTTCAGCATGATGAAAATGGCCCCCATGGAGCCCAGCCGCGGTCCGGCCACGTCCAGCTTGGGCTTGGCTGAGGCTGATGCCAGCAGGCTGATGCTTTCTCTGGCCAACTCCTCCATGCTTCGACGGGCGGACAAACACACATACACGAGCTCCAAAACTCCCCGGGGCAAACGCCTGCGCGTGGGCCTAGCCGCTCAATAAGCAAGGTGTGCGGGGATGGAGGAAGGAGGGGAGGGGTCGGCCTGATGGACTGATGCTGCCTTCAGGTGCTGCTCGGAAACTCCTGCTTTCTCACCTGAGATAATGTAACTTCTGGTATCACGAGGGAAGAGTAAAGCCTTTCTTAAATTTCTTATTGTTTTTCTTGTTTTCGGTGAACTTTGAAAAAAAGTTGGTGGAAAAAAAGTCCAAGGCTAACCTTTTCGAAGACGTTCTTCTTCGTTGGTCTACAATGTTCATATACTCCCACCTCCAAGACATTTGAAGCCAAGTCTCTGTGCTATTTGCCTTACATTTTAATTCCCCAAAACATTCCCAAAAATCATCTAAAAAACTTTTGAATGTAATAATTGACATGAAATTATTGGAAAACCCTTTAAACTTTGTTATATTTCTGTCCATTTTCTGCCAAATCTTTCTTTTTTCTTTACGTAGAATGCTAAACAATAACGTACAATCATGAAATGCAACGTTACATCTCGCAGGTTGTGTATGACAGAAGATTCCCCGCTCTCCAAGTCTTATTTAAGTAATTGCAACAGTTCCTACAGTCCTTGAAGGCAGCATTGCTGGAGGTGTCTCCCAGGTTTCCAAACCAGTCATGACTACAAAATCATTTGGCATAATTTCCTTTTTTTTTTAACCCCCGTACCCACTATGAAATGTGGCCATAATATGGGGGGATTTACACATCCAGTGATGTGTGAGGGAGAGTCAAATGTGGGCAGCAGGAATGTGAAACGATATGGGTGGATAAGGGAGTCCTAGTTGAAATAAAGCTGAGAGGAATAGAGAAGTTGTGGGAAAAGGGGGAGGGAGGAGGTACTCATTCAGGAATATCAGTGGGAGTGGGAGAGCATCAGAGAGACATGGGAGAGTGATGGGAACTGCAGGAGGTAGGAACTGGAAAGGTATGAGAAGGATGTGAGAGAGGAGGGGGGGCGCCGGCAGAGGCGTGGGGCCAGCAGGTCTTGTGTCCCGGGCCGGCCGGGCTATCACATGCAGCGATGTCAGTAACTGTCAGAGGTAAGAAAGGGAATTGGAACGGAATGAGGGAGTTGTGGGAATCCCACACGTGGACGGGAATAGCCTGTTTTTACATGGTTACACAAGCACAAAGGATTTTTAACCCCTTCGTGACACAGAGCCGATGATTTTAACGCCACGTCTGGGTGGGGCGAAACCAATGGGATCATGTTTTGGACAGTGAAGAAAAGATGCAATACACAAACTTGAAAGAAAAACGCTGACTTGTGTATCACCCACATTATGGAGGATGGAAGGGAATTAAAGCTGCAGCCTGTGGGGGATTTGTTGCAAGGGGGTGATAGGCAGTATATTCGTTGTTTGCCATTACTTCCTCCTTGAAAGCAACTGTACACTGCATGGTTTGGTCCAACAAGGGGGGCTTGTCTCCTGGCTGCAGGATGTGAGTGAGACCTACAGGGGAATTACTATTGTTAGGCGGTAGAGGGAAGATGATCAAAATGGAAACTGCTGCTCAGAATGATTGTTATGTGTTCCCTCTCTTTTGAAAGCGTTCAGCGTGATTATCAGGGGGTGATCTGAGGGTGCACAGACTGCAAGGGGGCCAGGGGTGAAGTCCTCTACAAGGATACCTTCTGGCCTGTCCTGGTGGCTCGGCTGACTAAGGTGCCTGTCATGTAAACGCAGCATCTTGACTTGGAATCAAGCCTGGAGCATCCTTTCTGTCTCCTTCACTGTGAACTTTATAATAAAGCAGAAAAGCAATATAAAATATCTTTTAAAGGGCACCTCCAGGAAGAAATTAAACTCATTTCTGGTGAAGAGAAGTCGAGTGTCTCTCCCAAACTGCCTATCCAGGATGTGAGCAAGGCGACCTAATGGGCCCGGCAGGGGTGTCCTGGCATCTGGGAACCGCGGAGGGAATGAGGGCATGTGACACCCCCTCCGCCCACAACAGGCTTTCCCAAATCTCGTTAGCGCAGCTAGCTGGCTCCGGGGTCATTTCCCAGTTTCCCAAGGTTCCGGGGGAGATTAGTTCTCCAGTGGGGCCGTCATCCGAGAGGACGGGTGACAGATTCACAGGCTGATCTGGCCTATTAGGCTCGGATAAAGAGCCAGAGCTCAGACCCCAGCACACCGACGCACATCACCTCTGATGGAATCAGCCTGCATCACTGAATCCAGCCCATAACCAATACTAAATCCTCCAGTGAAATGGAATTAGCCCATATTATCCATAATCTCACCACAGAATGGAATGCAATTACTCCTTATCAATAGCCTGCTCAATGAAACGGACTCGGAGCAGATCTGTAACCTGCAGAATGGAAATGAATGAAATGAGTCCATATCAGTAATCTGCTCTCTGTTCTGGTCATTACTGTGTGAGATGCTTGTGATGGTTGCAGCGATACTGGCAGGATTCAGGGATCTTTTTCATACTGGCTGTAACCATTTTGCAAGAAAAAAATCAATACCCAAAAAACAAAAACAAAAAAAAGTATACCTGGCGGTTACCGATCACCAGTTGACTGAGCGATCCCATCCCTGCTGTCTGAGGACATGAGGTCAAGTTAGCTTCCGAGCTAACAAAGCTAACAGGGGGAATCAAAATGTGGAGAAAGTTGGAAGAGGATAATCCACCTGAAACAGAATTCTCTCAGAACGTCAGTGGAGACGTGTTGATGTTAACAACGCTCATGTACATCATTTATCATCACCGAAGCAGCTCCATGTTTTGTCCCTTGTTGGCGTTATGGATTAGGGCCTGTTCTAGTTTACTAGCTCTGGGAGTGTTCATGTGCACATATATCGACTAAACCCTGAGACGATTGGAAGAACAAGAAATCAAGAATTGGATTTCCACTCTAACCAGAGGGGGAAACGCAAGAGAAGACGTTACTTGTGCCAGGACACTGAACGAAGTACAACAAACAGCCTGTGTACCAGTATGTATTATTTTATGACGTCCATTAATTCCCAAGGGGGCGTGTCACTCCCGTCAGATTCCAGAATTAATCTGTCGCGCAAACCATTTGTAATTTATGACTCACATTTATGACATGACACACACAATTTATGATGGGACTAGAATTAACAGAGGATTTTAGTTTGCTAAAAAACAGGTTATTTGCTTGAGAGAGAGAGAGAGAGAGAGAGAGAGAGAGAGAGAGAGAGAGAGAGAGAGAGAGAGAGAGAGAGAGAGAGAGAGAGAGAGAGAGAGAGAGAGAGAGAGAGAGAGAGAGAGAGAGAGAGAGAGAGAGAGAGAGAGAGAGAGAGAGAGAGAGAGAGAGAGAGAGATGCACTTTCTGAGATCGACCCTTCAAGAGCTGAGAGAGCAAGTCAACGATGTAGACTGCAGGAGCACATCTTGCCCACAATGCATTGTGGTCACCCACCATGGGGTGTGATCGCAATACATACAAAATCCACATTAAGTATCTGATTCAACTTTAAATCAAACCCTGATACAAGGCACATTTCAAATGAAGACCAATAACCAAGCTGCGACTGCCATGATGATGCTTTTTTATTGATGATATATTTGAACAAGTTTGTCAATGCTACTTTATTGACCACGAGATCAAGATGGAGGATATCAACAGAAAGCCTGGCCAGAGTTCATTCATTATACAAAATATAAAAACTAAGAAAAGACAATAAATTTAAACAATTAATATGGGCGGGGCATACAAAACACAAGGTGATGACAACGGAGGGGGAGGAGTCCACGTCCGGACGGCGCCGTCACGTCGACGCACCTCGAGTTGGAAATGTCTGCGTGTGTGTGTGGGGTGTTTCTTTCTGCGAGCGTTGTGTATGCAACCTGCCGTTTTGTTAAAGCGTGTGTATGAAATGCACTGCTGTTTGCGTAGTGTGTTTGTAGTGTGTGTTAGGGTCGGAACAGCCTCAATAAATAGAAAAGTCAACAGATGCATTTCAGTTGTAGAGAAACCCCATTTTGGTCAGAGGAATGAAACGCGCTCGTAAGGAGAAGAGAAGGAAAAAAAACATCGGCAACGCGCCAAACGTGTGTTGTTGTGTGTTTTACAACTGTAACACTGTCTAATACTGTTCATTAGTCCACAAACACATACACACACACACATACACATACACACACACACACACACACACACACACACCGACAGCCTTAGAAAGACGAGAGGCACAGAAACCGTCGTGGGGCCCGGGGAGACGCCCGGGGTGGCAGAGAGTCCACGTCTGGCAGGCTTGGCTTGAGACGGGACAGCTCACGAGTTTTAGAGAGGTGTTGCTTCCTCCTCAGTCCAAGAGCGAGACGTTTCCTCCAACAGTTTATCAGACCCACTACCGTCGCCCTGTAAATGTTGTCTTGGCAACTTCTCAGCCGGTCTCCTGTTTTGGAGGGGGGGGGGGGGGGGGGGTAAACCCGCCCCTAGCACCGTCCACAGCTCCGAGCTCCGGTCCCGGTCAGACGGTGGGGGGTTTCCCAGTCGTCTGCTGCTGCTGCTGCTGGAGGTAGGTGGGCCGCTTGACGCGGGGTTTCCTCCGCTTGGGTTTGCTCTTGGCCTTGGTGAGCTGGACCACAAAGAACAACAGGACGACCATCGCACCCAGGAAGGCGAACACGGGGATGGTCTGGCCCACTTCCTGGTTGTAGCGACCGGGCATTATCCCTGAGGGGAGAGAGGGCAGAGGTCAGCAGGTCACAAAACAGGAAGTTGAAACAGAGTTGTGAAATAACTATTAATCTATACTACAGTTCACTGTAGTTCGTAGCTATGAGTTGTTGAGAGCCTCACTAGCGTTTTCCACTCACATTTACCAGGAAATGTACCTATTTACTATTTTTACTATAACACACATACATATTAACAGTGGATTTTCAAGTGATTTTTGCTCTCTATTTGACATTTCTTCATATTCTCTCTATTTTGATAATTAATGGTGCAGAATTAAAGGATGAGACACTGGTGATTAAGTGTCTAATCTGCTTATCGTTCCAGTTAATGTGGTGTCTGAACATAACGCATGTGGGGTTGCACAATTGACTGAAAAATATAAATCGTTGGACCGTTTCCCTCTGCAAATTCAAAAGGCTGCATTTTTTTATTTGGGTTTTTAAATCCTAGGACAGTATGTTTCAGAAGGCTTCCAAAACTAGGTAATCCCCTATCCCCTGTGCACAAACATTGGCATTTCATTTATTTCCATTTTTTTGTGGTCCCAAAGTGCTAAAAACAAACAAACAAACAAACAAACAAACAAATAAATAAATAATGTCATACCTCCAGGAATGTCCCAGGCTCCGCTCTCCCCAGGAGAGAGAGGTCTGACCTGGGGACGATACGCCCTCACGTTGGGCAGAGCCACCTTGTCCAGATCCACCGACAGCAACTTCTGGTGCTTCCACAGGTTGCTAGGAGGGATGAGAACAGGACACACAGATACATTAGTATTGGTTAAAATGGTGTGTATTACGTTTAATGTGGTGTGTGTGTGTGTGTGTGTGTGTGTGTGGACGCAGGTGAGTGCCTTCACATGCCGGGGGCTGTCAATTTCATCTGTGTAAATTGAGTTTGACATGAAACCATTGCCGGGAGAAATGAATTCAATTCAAAACTCATGCATCGATTCTTTTGTCATGTGCTCGTATCACTTTCAGGTCGAGCGGTGCCGCTGCCATACCGGACAAATCTCACGTTAAAACACTAAGGCTGCACCACAAGTATCATAGTCACTGAAATCTGGGAAGTGCAGTGCTAACACCACCACAGCAACGTGCACACCGCAAGAACTACAACTACTACAAATGAGAACCACTTTCAAAATAAGATGAACTGATGGGCAGGACTAGCGTGTTCTTCTGGCCTACCTGGGCGCCGTCTCATTGAGTGGCTGAGGCTTGGCCCAGGACAGGTGAGGGCAGGCAGGTAGGGGGCGGGGCTTCGGGTCTCCCAGGTGAGCCTCCAGAACCTTCGAGTAGCGGTAAAGATGATTGCCTGGAAGGAAAAGGGAGCGGGAACAGAATGTGTGTACATGCCTGTTGTGTTTATGTACATCTAAACAATAATAATATACTTTATTTACATAGCACGTATCTATATGTACCTTATATATAGAACGATAGCTAGAAATGCCCCCACCACAAATGTCTGCTTATGAACAGTGCGAGTTCCCTGCTTACCTTCCAGTCTCTGTGGCAGTGGATGCTCGGTACCTGCAGGTGGCGCTACTCTGCTGTGGGAGTGGCTGAGGCTGGGAGGGGTCATACTATAGGAAGTATACTGAAGGAGAGCGTCCAGCAGCCAGAAGCAATCTGGAGGAAAAACACCACATGCAAAAAAAATTGTACTGAATTTGGTAGGATAGCCAAGTGAGTCATCTGGTCAAATAGGCATTTTAACTGCCGTTTATGGACACACACACACACACACACACACACACACACACTAAATGAGTAAGTTACCTTTCTGTCTATGGCTGTCATCTATACAGTTAGAGTCTCCATACAGAGCGATGCGGCCACCCCCATCGGAGGGCGTTTGGTACAGTCCGAGGATAGGCACCTTTTCCACCACTGCTGTCTCCTGCTTTAACACCTCTAGACCTGTATGAAGAACGAACACACACACACACAATGTTATATCTGAACATAAACACACAGATTACCGAGTTGCCCTTTGGTGGTCAGGCCGTTGGCGAGGCGTGGTGCTGGTACCTTGGTCTTTCAGGTTCTTGGCAATCACTATTCCATCCTCTGGGAAACGTGCGATGCTGCAGCCTGAGGCGTAGTACACTGAGAGAGAGAGAGAGAGAGAGAGAGGGGTGATGCTGAGGTGATGCTTAATAGTTGTGTAATAATATTCTAAAACAATTTACCAAAACTAAAACTGCAGTAGGAGAGCTGAGGACAAATGCTATCAGGTATTGAAGTGTGTGTGTGTGTCTTACTGTCATGATCAGCCATGGTGAAGTCTCCCTCATACAACCCGTCGCTGAAGGCCATTCCCCACACTGAGATCAGGTCGTTCAGAGCCGGTACATTAGCGCCCCCTGTGTCTGGCATCCACCACTGCCTGCAGGTTCACATGAAGAAAACTATTTGCAATACAGTCGACAAAGACAAAATCACCCTGACAACAACAGACAACTCATCCACCGTAGATCACATCAACACGATTACCGTCAGCGCAACATCCACCGTGACCAGAAGACTGCATGAGAAAATCATTTCACCATCACAAACAGATTAGGTCGAGAAAATCACAACCGTATATCAACGTAACATCCCACACGGCCTCCAGGTGTCAGCAGGCTTCAAAGATGAGTCTTTTAATGTCTCTTACAGTGAAGAAATTTCAAGCAAACTTCACAATAAAAGCGCATTTGTAAAGTGAAAAAGCAGCGCTCCCAACTGAACGCGGCTCTGTGTGTCTGGGTTACTTTCTCCGGGAAAAGCGAGAAGTTGGCAGCAAGAAAGAAAGAAGGAATTAAATAGAACTCAAGTGAACCGCCGGCGGTTGATTAGTTTTTAATTACTCGCCGCAGAAAAGGATATATTTAACTGCATTTAAGACTTTCCCAGGGCCCGTGGAGATCCCGTGACAGCTTGGATGGGACATGAATAGAGCAACACGGAGCCATGAGTAATGGCTAGCAGCGCATGAGGGGCTCTGGATCTGAAACTTCATGATGTATTACATCTAGTGCAGACCGAGGAGACATGAATAGAACCGAATACTGTAGAGAGGGAGTCGGGGCAGAGAGAGGGGCAGTTAACTCTACAGTTTATCGTGATATTATTATAGCTTTGTGAAATGGACACAACCCCTAGTGGATACATTGTGGAGCTAAGAGCTTCGTTTAATCATAGGAATAATAGAAATAGATTCATAATAATAATAATAATAATAAAAAGAAATAAAAGAAATGCAGTCACAGCCGACCTTAGTCCACTGGCCCAATACAAGCAGTTACAACAGCTTTCAGGTTCCTACAAGTTCTTCCAGAGGAATCAACTGAAAGGCGATCAGTCTTGTTTTATTCACCGCTGCAAGAGGTGGTGTCACTTTTAAATCAGGGGGGGAAAGGTGTTTTACACTTCCAATAAACAATGTTCTGTGCAGGATCCCCGGCGGGGTCAACAAGAGGAAATGTGTCATTATATTTAAACTGCCAAACCAAAAGCATTAGCATCTCATCGGTCTTTTGCAGAAAGCCGAAAAACAAAAAACTAAATACAGAAAAGGCTTATATATATATATATTCGGCAAAAAGAATGGAAATACACTTTGCTCAGAAAGACCTTGTGTTCAGTAAGTGTGTTTTGGAAGTCATCTGTATGTCATACATGTTAAGATGGAATTTATTCCTATGTGGTGTTTTTATTGTACAGCTTGTTTTCATATGATAAAAGGTGTTGAGAGCTTCTGAACCTAGAGCTATATTAATTAGTCAAGAGATGATGATGTTGTGGCAGAGCATGACCTTGCTTATGACGGCGGTGTTGTAAACAGTTTCACTGCTGTGGTACCGCTCACCGGCGGCGGTGAGCAGAGGGAGGGTTGCGGTGAATACCTGGTGTTCTCGTCGTAGAACTTGACCTTCCTCATGACGGAGGTGTTGTACCAGTCGCTGAAGACGATGAGTGACAGGCCGTTGTCGATGTCTCTCCTCAGCTTGGTGATCTCCTCGGGGAAATACTCCTCCTCGCTGTCCACCATCAGCAGCGTGCCTGCAGGGAGACAAGAGTGACATTGGTGACATTTTGTCTCTCAGCCTCATCACTTCCCAGAGATCACCTGTCAATCAAAACAGTGTGTCTAGTACTCTTGGATTTCCTATTGATAGAGTTTTTTAGTTTCTGTAGGTGGCGCTCTGTTCTTTGTCTGTTCAGCCACGGTGGCTATCGCTGCTCATGCTAACTACCCAGTTCTTCTTCGGTTTATTCCAAACAAACCGGAAACATAAAAACACATCATTTTTGTGTAATAATCGCTGATAAGAGAGTTTATACATTTGTGTGAAAATGCCACAGATTAGTACTTTGATAAGTAGTAATGCCGATGCGATGTAGTAACTGTGTATTCCTACCGTACTGGCTGGCGTCAAAGCAGGTGATGGGAGCTCCCAGCACCTCCACAAAGTATCCCATACTCCTCAGGTGCTGGTACATGTCCCTGAAGTTGGTGTGGATGTGGTCGCCGTTCCTGGACGCACACGGACAAGCACAAAACATCTCAGTGGGTCGATTCAGGCGCCGTGTTACGTTTCAGTTGAATCATAACAAACTGGATAAATTCAGAGTTGGGAGACTCAGCCTATTTTGCAGTGTTCTCCCTTCTAATAATTCCTGTCATCAAACCATCATGTGCCTTATTTCCCGACCTCTAGACGTTTACTTTCAGTCAACTCCAAACAATGTCAAAACTAAATTTCTGAGACGGCAAACCAACTGTAGTAATCCATGGAGATGTGTGCATCTTCAAAATGTTCGCTAGGCCTCATCTAATAAAACACTGAAGTACATTGTTTTGTAAATTAACATTCCTCTGCAAATACCTATGAACGTATGTGAGTTAGTGCATTCAGAAAGGATACTGGATAAATAGGGAAGAGTATCCGTGTCCGTGAGGTTGGGTGAAAATGGAACAAGGAAGTAATAAAACACCGCAGCAGCATCAGAACAATGTCTGAGTCTAATGTGACAACCAGTTTCACCAACATTCTCCCCACCATGTTTGCTTACACTTTATTGTTTACATTGGAAATGCCTGAGACAGCACTTTCTCACCGATCACTAACATCATCTCTGGTTACACCACACCTCATTTCAAACCTCTCAGTCTGAAAGTAGTTCCTATGGAGGTGGATTAGAAGAAGGTGCTAAGGACATCTACAAAATCCCTCCAGCTAAAGGTTCCCACGAAAAGAGGAATTTCAGCATGAGAGGGCACTAACATTAACTGGGTCTAACATTCACCATGGTTGAAATGATCCTTCAAGGAATAATGCTGTTCTGTGTCTAGCAGGACGTTAGCTAAAGAAGAACAAAGCTATAGCACCCACCAGTCTAGCGGGTCGTTCTTCATGCGGAGGTTGTCCCGGGGGAAGTAGCCGGGCGGGTAGCGCAGGTTGTGGTACTGGTCCCACAGCACCCTCTTGCTGCGCGGAGGAGTCGGCACGATCTTCACCTTGATGGGCAGCTTGACCGTGGAGGTCAGCTCCCCGCCCACCTCAGACTGTACGGGGGTGAAAGGTCGAGGAGAGGAGAAATCAAGTACACGTGCTGGATACTCTAGAAAAAGCAAAACCTGGCTAAAAACTCTTCAAACAAGTACTTTACTCGAGGTAAGTAAGGTACTGCCCAACTTTTCAATGCTGCTCTTTGTTAAAGGGCTGCTGGTCACTAACTCCTACTCCACAGAGCTCAGGTTGAAATTGTCCACTCACGTCGTTCTCTGCGGGCGAAGCCACCGTCACCATCACGTGACCCTGAGCGATGCCTTCCCACGATGCCGCTTTCTTGGCCACGGAGATGGAGATGGCCAGGTAGCCGGCCCACGGCCACAGCACCGGCGAGTAGGACACGGCCACGTCGATGTGGTCTCCGTTCTGGGGCAGGTAGGGCTGCCAGATGGGCTGGACGGGAAGGAGAAAGAGCAACGTTTTAAGCGGTCGGTATTACGCTCAACAAAGTCAAACTTTGCCGCCACATACAGATTTGTGTGTACTCGCTGAAGATTTACAGTGTGTGTATTTGTGTGTGTACCTTGTCGACAATCCTGCCAGTGACACCCATGCCATTGAGGATGGTCACATTGACGATGGTGGGCATTCCTCCATAGTAGATGGGCTGGGAGCAGTAAGGCCACATGTACGGAGACTCCGTCAGGTCAATGTAGCTGGGAGAAAGACTGGGAGAGACAAGGACGGGGTGATGAGTATGTGTGTGTGTGTGTGTGTTGTGTATGTAATATTGGAAAGTGTGTTTGTAGAGAACACTTCTGAAACAAATTTTACAAAGTGCTTCACACTCAAGACACATAAAGGAACAATTGTGGAAAAGATGTCAGCAGAAAAAAAGCAGTGGCAGGGTTTGGCTGATCTGGGTTTTGAAGGTTGACACCAATACAACTGGTAAATTCAAAAAGTCATGTGCACCAAGACATTTACGTGTTGTGTGTCCGTGCCTGTGTTGTGTGTATTGACACATTAAGAGCCCTTACCTGGCTTGGGGTCGGTAGCTGTTGAGGATCTGGTAGGCTCTGATCAGGTCTAGTTTACCATGGCCCTGTTCGAACATGTTGACGCCGGGCAGCCTGCGGGCCGAGGCGATCAGGGCCTGCTTCATAGACGCAGGGTTCACCAACTCCCGGTTCAGGACGGTGCTAGAGGACAGACGAGGACACGTTGGGTTAGCACGTGTGTGTGTTGCTCAACAAATTCAGAAGGGTCACTCCCCGGGGAGAAGGGAGTGGTGGTTATTTAGTCAGAGAGGGTGGTATGGAGTTAAACCCAGCAACATGAGCAACTGGTTAAGTCACACAGTCGCTCAGCTACAAGAACATAATGAACACAATATCCAGTGACAGATGCTGAGGAGACGCCGCTACCCGGGGACAGAAATCCACTTGCGTTGTGGAAAGCGTCAGGCTCTGTCAGCTTCACTCACCCTGCACAGCTGGCAGCTGATATCTGTGTGTACCAGCCACATCTGTGTTTGACGGGGTGAGTTCAACAGAGGGAAATATAGGGAGGGGAAAGCATTCAGCTCTCGGCAAACAACCTTAAAGGAGAATTCCAGGATTTTTTAACCTGTATCCTCTATATCCACAAAATCGCCTATTATACCCCAAAATAGGTCCAAAGAGTTTCGGAATTGCTCCAGTAGATCGGCTCCGTCGGCAGTCGCGAAACGGGCTCAATGGCTACAATGTAATCTGTAGGGGCAAGTGCGCACGATCAAAGCACGTCCACTAAAAGTGCTTGTTTTTGCCACTGACAGGCTCAGATTGTTAGCTCAGAAGTGTCTGACAACATTACTGAAAGGATCGCTACAGAAATAGACCTTTTTTTAACCAGAAAACTAAAGTGTAGCTCAAAGAGAAGTCCCGCTCTGAAATGGACGGTGGACAAAGGTATTCTTTGAAAGCGAGAGGGCTCAACATTTTGTTGGCACAGTTCGGAAATGCGCAAAAACGAACCATTGTTGTTGTTTTTTATCTTTGGGAAAAAACAAATACTCTAAACTACACTTTCTATACTCCAACACACGTCTCCAATGCTGATTTACGTTTCCACCATCCTCTTCCTGCAACAAGTCAACCCTCTTGCTTTCATAGACCACCTTTGTCACATTTCTTCCTGCAACAACTCTGAACTCTAAAATCTTGCGAGAGTTGCCCCTACAGATTACGTTGCAGCCATTGAGCCCGTTTCGTGACTGCCGACTGAGCCGGTCTACCAGAGCAATTCCGAAACTTTTTGGACCTATTTTGCAGTATAAATAGCGATTTTGTGTATATAGAGGCCAGGTTTAAAAATCCCCGGAATTCTCCTTTAAAAAGCTGTTTTGCTGAGTATTGTGTGGATACCCTTAACAGACACACAGAGGCAGGCTTTTTTTTATTTTTTAATGTTATTTAGAATTTCATTACATGCATTTGCCTGTGTGGCCTAATCTGATTTTGAAATGAGAATGTTTCCTTTGTTTTATAAAGTTTTTCATTAAATAACTGCCAAACATTGCTGTTACATAAGTGCATTGCCTACTGATTTGTTTCCTACTGGTGCTACGCTTAATAGCAGATAAAACACAGCCCTGTGCACACAAGTCAGAGAGGGGGTGCAATAAGGCAATTTGTAGTTGCATTATGTGGATTGATCCAGGCATGTTGCCATTTGAGGTTTATTCATTATTCCTTAAATAAATCACATAAGTGGAGCAAGTGCAGTTGGGAGCCTTACTGATTTAAAACCATCTACATGAGTGGGAAGTGTAGTCGTCCAAAACAACTTCTCTTCTGGTTCCTTCTGTTTTTCTAGCTAAACCCCCGTTGGCTGTTGCCAGGATCACTCTCCCATTTCAGTCTTGGTGAGTCTTCGCCCCACCACACGAGCCTGACCAGACTTGGCCTGACGAAACCAAACATGTTCGAAAATATCTTGCCAGGCCAAAACAGCCGCAGTCTGCAGTCACGCACCCGTTAACACTACGGCGGGGGTGGGCAGCCACGTGCCACGCAGGGCCCAGAGTCTGCAGGGCCTCGACTCCAACCAAAGACTTACACCAGGTGGTTGGAAAATGTCTCGCCTGACCTGGGCTTTAGTGGCATCAGCACATGTAGATGCCCTTATGGCAAAGCATTAAAAAAAAGGATCACATTATACTCATGGCAGGAACACCTTATGAACACCTTATGAACACAATCCTGACCTGGCCAGGAGTGTGACGGCGCCGGCCACCACAGGAGAAGCCACGCTGGTGCCGGACAGGGAGCGGCAGCCCTCCTTCATCCCCGATCCACGGACCCCCGAACCGTAGGTCACAATGTCGGGCTTCACCCTGCCGTAGCCGCCCGGCAGCTCCTGGACCGAGAAAAAAAAAAGAAGATGAGATTAAGATAGTGGTTGAGAAAGAGAGACAGAGAGAGCGAGAGACATGTTATCTATTTCTGAATTTAAAAAAACAGATAAGAGTAGTTGAAAAAGATTGATCAAAGACAGTAAGGTTAGGCGACTAGACGGAGACATGGGAGATCACTGATGGTGGAATTTCCCACACTGATTTTCTTTAGTAATTTATAATGTAGCCTGGTGCAAGAGACTCAAAGGGAGAGGCACACAGGGATAAAAAAAAAAAATGCTTCAAGTTGATTTAGCATCAGCACCTAAACACATTTCCCAGGGCGTTCCTCAGGGTGTGCTGGTTTTGGGAATGCATCGCCACCCAAAACATGCCGGGCAGTTTTTTTTTTTACTTGACTGCGAGGACTTACAACTCCTCGTAAATATGTCCCTTCAGCAATTCAAGTCATCACTCCTACACCATGCAGTCGCACTCGATTCATTTAAAAACAACCGGTACGGAGCTCACATTCACAATTGATTCTTCAAGCCCTAGTAGCGATACTTCAATGCACGTTACTTCACAACAGGAGAACAAGAGTGCATTTATTTCCTAGTTTATATCTTAGACTCTGCTCCTTTGGCGGCGCTATAGCTTTAATTCCTCTGCTGCTCGGATGATGTTGAATGTGTGGAATGGATGTGAAGGAGTCACAAGGCGTTTAGCTGCATCCACTGCAGTCCGACAGAAAACAACAGTGGCAGTGTCCATCTGTAAGAACATGCAAACACTGTGTGTTTTCATACTGTGAGAAACCCCAAGATTCACGCCCCTCATACATCAGGGATCTGTATATATGGAATGACGACTGGCAGGAGGATGTACACTATCGCCCAACCCTAACGGACAAAAAGGCTCAGACAAGAAAGAAAGGGACTGTGCATTGAAGTATCGCTACTAGGGCTTGAAGTAGGAAAAAGATGGAGAAAGAGAAGGAGAGAAAAAAAAGTGTGAAGCAAGAAAGCGTTGAGGAACTGAGCCATAAATATGTTGCATCCTTTAGTGTCTTGGATGCATAAACACCGTGAGGTTGGGGAAGTTGGGGAAGTGAAGTGAGCTCCATCTGTTCCTTTTGGCTTTTTCATGGCTGGCTGACAGTGGATGAGGGCGCAGAGACTGACCGGATCACAGAGTAAAGGCTAAATCAGGTCCCAGGGCAGACGTCTGCTTTGGTCTACAACTGATAAGAGTGTGAGTGAGTGTGTGTGTGTATGTGTGTGTGTGTGTGTGTGTGTGTGTACTAACTTGCTGATGGGATAAGAATGAGGGGGCAGGAGCCGACACTATGGTTGACTAGCTGAAAGAGCAGAGGGTAGATCCCAAGGTAGATGTCTGCTTTGGTCTAAAATTGATAAACAAGATGGTGTGTGTGTGTGTGTGTGTGTGTGTGTGTGTGTGTGTGTGTGTGTGTGTGTGTGTGTGTGTGTGTGTGTGTGTGTTGTCCCGGTGCAGCGTACCCATGTGGTCATGCCTCGGGAGGAAAACCTGGCGATGTTGTCCTCAAAGTCGATGCCTCCCACCCCGATCACATCCATCTGGTCCGCTGGGTTGTTCAGGGTGCTGAGAGAGACACGGGGGGACCAAGAGCACAAGTTACTCAAGTTACTTTACAACACCTGAAGGACCAGTTCACCACGAAATGAAAATCCACTCCTCCATGTGGGTCAAAACACCACCGTTGGCACGACCATCAAACACACAGCAAGCTGCCACAGGTCCGTCTCTTCCAAACAACTGAATGGTGTCAGGTTGTTTAGAGCTCTAAACCGAGCACATAATGACCGTCAAGTTTCTCTAAACAACTTGTGCAGCATAATCCAAGTCCTAGTGGCCTATATTCACCTGCAGCATTACTCTAGGTAGAGGAAACAGTACTTTCCAGCCACTAGAGGAGGTGGCTACTCATTTGGCTTCTCTAAACAATCAGATCCCGTTTACTTGTTTTGGAGCGAGGCGAGGTTGCGCTAGCTTACTTGCGGTGTGTTCAGTGGTTCAGTCTGAACTTCAACAAGCAGAGTAGATAAGAGTGAGTAGATAATGACAGATTTTGCCTTTTTGGGGATGAACTGTCCCGTCAACTACGCCGTCTTGTCTGAAGGCGAGGTGAGATACCTACCCGTACAGAGGTCCATCGTTGCCAATAGCAGAGACCATGATCACTTTGTTTGCAGTGAGCTCCCACACCTGTCAGTCAATGAAGAAAATGAATGTAAGTGGGTGAAAAAATACAAGGAAATAAATAAGATGCTGTCTGCGGCGGGAGGACAACTCCTTTTAGTACCCTTCTTCATTGAGACAATAGGAATGGCAGTAGGAGGACAGAGTCGGGGAGCGAGGGTAGGAAAGACTGATGGGATTCAACCTCTTGTCTCCAGAGGCAGAAGTCTTAACCACTACAATAGAGTTACTTGAATATCCCTTTCGCACAAGCATGTAGCATCCCCGTTCGTGGTTCATAACCGGGAAGTGTGCGTCACCTTGTCGACGAAGGGGTGGTCCATGAAGTCAGGCCCCCCGATGCTGAGATTGAGAACGTCGATCTTCTTCAGGATGGCGTAGTTGAAAGCATCCAGGAACCACGAGGTGTACGACACCTGGGGAGGTCAGAGCAGACGCTTGAGTCACATACTCTAATATACACAGCAGATCTATTTGAAGAGCACCGTCTAGACACAGTTCTTGATATGCTAGCTATTGCTAACTGGTTCAGTTTGGTTCCAAATGCCGCAGAAATTATGGGGAAATCCAAAGCGAGACATTTCTGGGGTTTTTTTTTTTGTCTGTTGAGTCAGATAATGTCACTACTGTGTATAATTACACAGAACAGAAGCAATTCAATTTAAGATACACAACTTAAGCAATTTGGCACCCACAAACACATGATCATCACATGCTCCAGCAAATCAATTTATTTCAGCTTTGCCAGCTTTTTTCCCTCCTTGTCTTTTTGGTTGATTTCTGTCTACCGGCCAACAGTGTGGTAGTCGGGTGTATGGACCTACCTGGTTGTTGGTGAAGACTCTGAAGATGTGTAGCTCGGAGTCGGGGGCAAAGCCCTGGCACTCCCTCATGCTGGCGATCACTCCTGCTACAAAGGTACCATGACCCAGGCCTGGAAAAGCCAGACAGGAGATGAATCATCACACACACACACGGTTTATGTCTGGTGTTACAACCCCCACCAAGCATACTGCTCATCCTCCTCACCATCATCCAGCGTCTTCTCATTGGTCCAGTTGGTCCTTTCCTTCACGTTCTTAAAGTGAGGGTGCTTCTCGCTGAGGCCCGTATCGAACACTGCTACCTTCACGCCAGACCCTGCACACACAAACATTTGACAGATCAAATCAATGAAATTAATTTCAACGAAAGCGCGTGTTCACACTGCCGGTAACTCAAGAAAGCACTCAGGATCCATTCTACTCCCAGTAGAAAATAACCAGTCCAGTCCAAGGTAAAACCCCAAACTGCCTCAAACTGTTGACCATAAAAGGGAATGAATTTTCAAAATGAGACAGGGGGGTCAGTTCAGGGGTCAGGGGTCAGCCTTAACAGGGTCAGTTTAGGGTTAGTTTATTTTCTGTGTTGGAGCGTGTCTGTTGCCATGGCGAGCTGGTAAAATGTGCGCAAGTTTCTTGGCAATTAAATAAAAAAAGGTTTGTACTCTTTCTCAAAGAAGAAAGACCGTCATACTTTACATCAGGTTATATTAGTTAAGAGACTTGACGTTCTTCAGTCTTTAAAGGAAAAACTAGTCCAGTCACAAGTCACAAGTCCAGATCTTACCGGTGTGTCCCATCTGCCAGAGCACGTCGGCCTGCAGGATCTGGGCGACGTGGCGGGGGATGGCCCGGAGCAGACGGCGGCTGGAGTGGCGACCGGTGGCGTGCCAGAAGCCCGAGCCCAGGGATAGGCTGGTTCGGCGAAGAGGGCGGGACGACTGCCACGACTGCCACTTTTGCGTCCAACGGGTGGCGTTGCAGGGCGCAGCGGTGTCGGGCGCTAGGAGACACCGAACAGCAGCGATGTTAGAATTTGAGGGAGGACATCTTTTACAGCAGCAGTGTGTGTGTGTGTGTGTGTGCGTGTGTGCGTGCTAAAAGCTCTAGTTCAATGAGTTCTAAAACTCGTCACCAAAGCACCGGTCGACGCGGGGAGTCTTTTTTTTTTGGTATCAAAGCACCTCATTATATCTACTGCTGTCTGCCACTGCAGTCAGGAACCTAATCCCACTCGTTTAAGAGCTTTTCTCTGCTTTACTCTCTCCTATCTGTTAGCGGTGATGTGAGGCGGATCACATCAGCCTCATTTGAGCCAATCTAATCTCAATTGAATCACTTGGACAGAACATAACTATTATCATGTCATTAGACAACAGCAGCAGACTAGGGGGAGGGGCATCGCTTAGACCATCCATTGTACTGGGTCTCATCTTTTCTTCTACTGAAGTGTGTTTAACTAGGTAGCAGCTCCTTGCCTTCCTTCGTGGTTCAAGTCATTAGCTGCTTCAGGCCGTTCTCCTTCATGACATTCTCCTCCTCATTTCCCACAGTCCTCTAGTGATTTTACCAGAAAGTCCCGTAAAGATGAGTCATTTTCGCCCATCATTTAAAAACACTCAAAAATCCCCCCAATGTCTCTCAAGCTGGAATGCATATTGGATGACAACTTTTACAACAGTCAAGAAACCTGGGAAAATAAAGTGTGTCGCACATCTACTGCATACTGCAACTGTAATACTCTACTGTACAAAACTAGTGTGTGTGTGTGTGTGTGCGTGGTGGGCTGCAGGCACAGTGAAGTCTTTCATCCGTTGCCAGGTACAGTGTGGGGTGGCCCCGCACCCAGGCAACCCCCACCCTACTAACTCACCTACTCCCTCCCGAGGTAGGCAAACACAGACCTTCTGTGTCCTGCACCCATCCCCCCTACACACACACACACACACACACACACACACACACACACACACACACACACACACACACACACACACACACACACACACACACACACACACACACACACACACACACACACACACACACACACACACACACACACACACACACACACACACACACACACACACACACACAGGCCCCCGTCCCGCGTTAAGATATACAATCCCCTCTAGACCGCAAACACAACAGAGAGTAATGCATCCTCTGACTCGACCAACAAAGAGACAATCTGTGATCTGCAGCAGACAAACAGCTTTCTGTATCTGTACCGAGTTTCATATTTCTTTCGTGGTTAGCGTTCTCTTAGCGGGTAGGGACTAACTTAAGCACCGCGGTCCACAGCGGACGGACTTACAAGGGATGTACTTGAGGGTGCGGAAAACCTTGCGTTGCGGTGTCACCCTCTTGATGTACGGGTGGTCCTCCAAGGTCAGGAGGCTGCTGGGTGACGCCTGGCGGATGTGGACCAGCTCGAAGTCGCTGGGGAAATCCGAGGCCGGGTTTTCCCTGGGAACGATGTGCCACTCCAAGGCTCCGCCCCCGGCGTTCCGCAGGGCGCTGCTGATGTACAGGCTGCGGGCTTTGGCCGAGAAGTACCCTGTAAACGCTACGATGTACTCTGGAGACAGACGGGAGGAGAGGGTACAACGTGTTAGTCGGGTACACAGACAGGAGATGTGCTAGTGAACATCCTGCAGCGACGAGGTGTTGTATGGAAGTGGATAAACAAACTGTCAACTAACTTAGAAAAGCAAAAACACCCAAAATATCTTTAAAAAAAGGTGTCAACCAGGTTCAAGCCCCATGTCGGGAAACATCCATCCTGCGGATCCGTCCTTGAGCAAGATGTCGACTCCCTACCAGCTTCAGAAGAGCTGCTCTGTAGCTCTGACCTACGACCTCATGGTGGGGGGTGACAAGAGAAAGGAGAACTTCTCTACAGGGATCATAAAGGTGGCGGAAAAGACTAACCGTCAGAGTTAGCAAGGCACTGCTATGTTTACGCTGTGAGCACCGGCTGGTGGAGCTGGGTGTGTTTTTCACAGTGTGAGTCCGGGACCCAAAGGCTAGTCGCAGAGAGGTTCGTATGCGATACGCCCAATTGTTCTGAAAAAGGTGGCATCGCAGTTGCAAAGTTTTGAGCTGTGAGGAAAAAAAACTGCTTGAAGAATTTGGATCCCCAGAAAAATGTTTGTGGTGTCGCAATACAAAAAAAGAAATGAGCAGCAGAGGGATTCGGTGAGAATAGCAGTACAATGACAATGGCTTAAAGGTGATTGGCTCAATTCCCAATAGCTCCACCCATAATAAAACTATGCACACTCATAATACAGTAATGACTTGTTACATCACTCAAGAATACACACAGCACTCTGAACCACCCTGTCAGGATGTGGACGGAGCGGCATGGCGGGTTACGTAAACTAGTGGGATGGGCTGTGCCTCGGCTCGGCACAATAACGACAATCGTTGCTATTATGATTTGCCGTTACTGACACCAAGGTGTGTCGAGTGAAAGGTTGTGTTTCACTGGCATGGCTAAGACCAGCCATTGTACTGGAATCTGCTGTGGAAAGATGAGGAGGGGGGGGTGAAGAAGGATGTGACAAGGATGAAACAAACAAGCCTGGAAATGGACGGCCTGACACATGTAGTCTCAGCGCTGGGTTTGACCTTTTTCCCCCCATTTCTTTTCATCATATTGTTCCTGTCATACTCATGTGGTCAGCGTCCCTACAGATGCCTCGCCTCTCCGTTGTCTTAACCTCTCTTAGCCTTCTCCGGTCCAGTTGTCCAGTGTGAGCTCAGCAACTCCACTGGAGCAGCGATGGGTAAAAGCACCTTGCTCAAGGACACTTCAGCGGTGTTTGTTGAGGGAGTGAGGCCAATGCTCTCTCGCGTTCTCGGGCCAAGATTTTCCCAGCCGTTTGATGCATTTGAGTCATTTGGTCTACCATGTATTTTTGAGACATTGGGAGACAATGCAAACTGTCCAATATGGTGGCCCTGATGTAAAATTCCATGACTTTTCCTAACTACGTCGGGGCACTTCCATGACCGGAAAATTGCACTCCTTCCTGTTGGTTAGTTATTTTTCAGCTCAGAAAAGATCTAAAGGGGTAAAAAGTCTGGTTTCCACTAGTCGCTGAAAACCTTCATCTAATGCAATAAATGTGTGTGGAAAAAAGTTGGAACATACATTCTGGTATATTCCTGTAACTATTTGGAAAATTCCCCCGACTTCCCCAGACAACATATCAAATTCCCTAACGTTCCCTCAGTGAAAACACGCCTCTCAAAATCTGAAATTCCAGGAACGAGCAAATTGCGAAACAAATTCTCACCGTGTTCCACCACCTTGGAGGAGAACTCCAGCTTGAGGGTGAGCTGGGAGCAGTTGGAGCCAGAGGAGGGTGGGAGGGGCTCCGCGGTGGGGGTGTGGTCCGAGGATGGTTTAGCTCCTCCCGCTGGCTCCATCCCCACCGCGGGCAGGAAGCCAGCCAGCAGCCCCAGCAGCACGAACGCCCACAAAGGAAACAGACACATTTTGGCGTTATCAGTTGCGCCGGGGGGGGGGGGCCTCCGAAACTCTGGGGGGCGCTGTTTCAGATGACAGACGAGTAAGCTAAAAGGCGGGATAGGGGGGGGTCAGGGGGTCAGGGGTCGGAACAGAGCAGTTCAGGTCCAGAGCTCGGAAAATGAGTCCACATCGCATATGGCCCGAGCAGCTTGATTCATTTCTTTCTGCGTTTCCTCTCCATGTTGGTGGTCCAGGGTGGAGGTCAGTGGTGCAGCCAGAGTGCAAACATAGACGGCATGTTGAGAACCAGGAGAGGACGACCAATCGGGGGCAGAGGATGGAGGGGGCAGGGCGATGGTGAAGGTTAAAAATAGTGGTGCCAATCTAGGGTTCCACTGCAGACGCTTTGGTTTTCATCCCTAGAAGGAAGAGAGAGGGAAAAAAAAAACAACTTTAAAAATAGGAAGTGAGGACAAAAGCTCAGTCAGATTTTACACAGAAACAAACACACTGGAACTTTAAGGTTTAGGAGGACAAAATGACCTATCCTTTGTTTCCACATCCATCACATCTATCTACAGTCTTCAGAAAAATGGAGTGCTTCCTCTACTGTGCCAGAGGGAAGGAAGGGAAGGGAAGCGGTGGGCAGAATCAGTCCTTCCTCATTTAGCCACTCATAAAGAGCTAGTGCTGCCCCCGGGGTGCAACGCTGGTATGAGACAGAGCACAACACAGCCAGGTATGCCTTTATCTAGCCCGGGAGGTGGACGGGGCTTGGTGATCTATCAGAGAGACAGCCAAGACAAACCAACCACGGACCCAATGAAGCAATGCGACACGTAGTAGCTAATATACTGGATTATATGAGCTAACTATTACTAGCTATTGTGCAGTAAAACCCTACAGCACATAAAGAAAACGATAGTGGCTATATGGGGTAGATACTTGTTGCACGAAGACATGCACGCTACAGATGTGCAGACACCAACCAACACCGTGAGCACCAGCTAGTCTAGCGTGATCAACCTGAAACGGGGGGTATCATATATATTGCACCCCACCCAAACAATCCCATCAAAAAGGGAAAAGCCCGAGCAGATACGGGGGGTTATTTTCCCCCCTAGCCCAAGGGTCGGACAAACCGGTCATGAAAAACTAACAAGCGCACACACAGACACGCACACACACACACACCTTCCCAAACCCAACACAAAAGAACCACCAGGTTACATAAGACCGCCCCAGCAGCCTCTCTTCCTGCAGAGCCAGTTACTGCCTCCTGCCTCACACCAGATGGCCATGGATGATGGGCTTTTTGATGTGAAGCGAACACAGAGCACTTCCAGTTCCTATATAATCCCGTGGTATGTGCTGCTGCTTTATAAAAATATGGGTAACACTTTATATTAAAAAGGTACACATATTCACCATTAACTAGTTGCGTATTAGCATGCATATTAGCAGCATATTGGCTCTTTATTCATCATTATAAAGCACTTATTAATGCCTTATTCTGCATGACCTTTACCTACAACTGCTTAACTAAGAGTTTTCCCTCAATAACCTCCTAATTACTGCTTGTTGATAGTAAGTAAGGAAGTTGTTGTACATGAATTAAGATCTTAATATGGTTTGCTCAGTATGGGCCTTATGAGGTGGTAGTAATAATAACACAATAATAACACTGAATAAATATGGTCTATTCTTATGTAATAAAACACAAAACTACAAGTGTTAATAGTCCCAATAACTCTACATTCTTTCTAACTCAGAATATGTTCCCCGTTCTAAAGTGAGGTCGTGTTCATAACCAGTTCACTAGCAGTTTGACACTTACTAACTCACACAGGTTCCCTATTCTAAAGTTGCCTCCTCTTCACACTTAGTAAATCCATTATAGCACACAACTACTGCCAGTAACAGACCCTGTTCTTAAGTGATTTGTTCTTGGCCTTGAAGAAACTTGAAAAAAAGTGTTTGAAAATCTCTGAAGTGGTCCATTAATAAAGGAGATATTTCTACTTGTGCTGACTTTGTTCTTCTACCACTGAATGGGAGTAGAACCTGTGCATCTCAATAGACCTCCATTTGTTTCAAGCTGTAACCCATCACTTAAGAACAGGGTCTGTTACTGGCAGTAGTTGTGTGCTATAATGGATTTACGAAGTGTGGAGAGGAGGCAACTTTAGAATAGGGAACTCTTCATTTAGAGTTATTGGGACACTATTGAGACTTGCAGTTTTGTTACATAAGAACCATATTTATTTATAAGTGTTATTATTACTACCACCTTATAAGGCCCACACTGAGCAAACCATATTAAGATCTTAATTCATGTACAACAACGTCCTTACTTACTATCAATAAGCAGTAATTAGGAGGTTATTGAGGGAAAACTCTTAGTTAATGGCCTAGCAGTTGTAGAATATGCAACTAGCAACTAGTTAATGGTGAATATGTGCATCTTAATATAAAGTGTTACCAAAATATGCATTTGTTGTGGCATCCTTCCAGGGTTCAGTGATGAGCCGTCTCATACCGACGGGCTGTTGGTTCGCCGTGAGCCAACTCATCGTGGACTGCCAAGCCGTATGGTTGAACAGAGAACAACGTGCGCAACATGTTCCGACGTTCAGTGTTGCAGCTATGCAGTCAAGTGTGTGTGTGTGTGTCTTTGTCTACTCCTGGTGCTTAATAGCCACGCTGTCACGCCTCTAGATGAGAATATGGCGATGATGTCCTCAAAGTCAAACCCTCCCAGTTGAGGGATGAGATGAAATGAAATGTCTACGCAATCAAAACTGGATGATGTATTATTTAACAGTCACATTAGCTTGCTGAGTTGATTTATTGAGTTAGATTCTGCTCAACAGCGAACAGACATGACGGTTAGAAAATATTTTACCACAGCGTGATGAAGTTTGACAGTAGAGAGGAGTGTGTCATCCCGACCGACCTGCTGCCATGGCGACAATGTTGCTAACCATACAGGCCATTTTAGATTTACTGAAATAACTAAGCAAAGCTGAAATCAAAATCAACTGTCTGGGTTGTACAGGGGTTGCAAGCGCATGGCACATAAAAAAAATACCTCTTTCACATTAATTGCTTACATAAGTTTACATTAATCATCAGTGAATTTACTCACAATCCCCACCCCTACGCTCACTGTGAAAGTGTGTGTGTGGCCACATGCCTGCATGAGTTCAGCCTTAATGATACATACGAGATAAAAGAGTAGATACAGGACTATAGAAGCGATACGGGTGTAGACAATATAATTAAAGGTCCCAGGCTGGCCTCGTCTGGCAGTCGGGGGGGAGGGGGGGGCGGTTCAAATCACACAGCTCCGGCTTGGGGCAGGATCCCTGCCTGTGAGACAACAATACAGCTAACTACTACCGGTTTAGACCCGGGGCTGTAAAAATAGTCCTACTGGTTAGGGCAGGGCTCTAAACGACAGGCTGAGACCACTTGTATCAACATGACACTAAGCCACAAAAATGGCATCAAACCTCAGGGGCTGCAGTAAATGAGTAGTTAGACACCCCCCTCCCTCCCTCCCTCCCTCCTCCACCCCCATCAGAAGAAAGCCCAAAGACAGAGATCCATAGCACTGTTTCTCAATCTATGGGCAGTGGAGCAATGCCAGTCCTTTGGCTGCAACTGGGAGTTTTTATTCTCCAGTCTCTAAGTTTTGGTGAAAATGGGACCAGAAGGTGTCGATACCACTGCCTTGCCAGGAAACACCCCCCCAAGACAACTGTTTTCACTTTAACAGAGAAGCATTGGCCTAGAGGGAGATGTATACTTGCCTGTTGGTGATTGACTGCTGTTGTTATATCGATATAAACAAGTTATGTGTTCATGTCTACCAAATAAAGAGGATAATATAGTGGTGGCCAAGTTCGCTCCCTCCCATATTTCACTATCAGGGGATTCATTAGCTCTATGTAGTGTTTATGGTTAGCAAACACAATATAATATTTACAAACCACTCACGCAAACAAAACGGACACGAGCACGTCACACGCACGTCTAGGTGTTACGGTAGTCATAAGTCAAAGTGGCGGATATGTAGCTTTGACCAGGTTTACACAAATGTTAAGCACGTTTACACCGTCGACAAGGCCACGAGACAAACAACAGCTTATTGATTTCCAATGGAGCATAACCCTGATATATTTAAAAAAAACTCTTAAATCTTACAAAAACAAACAGTCAGTTTGCTAACTAAATCAATTCTAAACTATTAAAATAATTGATGGTGCTGTTATCCAGCCACACAGATGTAAAAAAGGCTTTATCAGCAATAGCATCAACAAACATATGCTGGAACCAAAACACTTTAAAGACGGCCATGTTTTTAATACATTAAGTTTTGCGTGTTTGTAAATCGTTAAAGAATAAATGAACGTAGTGAGAGCCACACTGCAGCATCTGAAATCATTTCTGTAAACAAGGAGACGTGCTAATAGATTTTTCAGACCCAGCACCTATCACATGTACAGCGTTAGCTAGCCAGCACTTTGTCCTGCACAGTGGCTGGTGTTGGTTAATCTGCTGCCAATACTCACCAAGCTCCTCAAACTCGATTTCAGTCCGTTTATATCATTTACTGCCCCTGTACAGACGGATTGATGGCTACACTGTAGTTTAAGGTCCAACGAACAAAAGCTAGCTAGAGCAAACTCACTACAGCCGCAGACCACTGACGTCTGGTTGTTATAGGTTGCCAGGTTTGTTTCAATAATCCTCCTATACCCACGAGCACGATTAGCTCCGTTCTTCTATTTAAATAAGAAACGTCGTGGGAAGACAATTATTATTTTTACCCGTATTATTTTCGTGGAATCTGATATTACGCCCATACGTATGTTATTGTCAAAATTACTTATCTCGTTTCTTTTCAAAGGCATAGTGTGTAGCTTTTATGAAATCTGGCAACCCTGCGGGCCATCCACCACCACTTTAGCCCAGCCTTCCCAATCAAGCTGCGTTTTTGCCAGCAGAGGGCGCTACATCTTGACCATAACCAAGATGGCCATTGAGAGAATTTAAGAGATGTAGACCTCACTGGGGAATTGTGACAAGGATGAACAGACGTTGTAAGATTGCAATAAGTCTATTACACTAATTTTAATCAAATGTAATCAAATATAATATATGAGTGTGTAATACAAATAGATATTGTGTAAAAGCTTGGAAAAATACTGAAACAAGGGATACCTAATAATAATAAAAAAAGAATAATTGTACCCAGCTCAGACGGCAGTGTACAAATGCACAGACAATGCTAGCTAGTAGCTAGTCAGGTTTGAGTTTGTTTTATTGGCACATTTGCATACAACAATGACTGAAACAGCTCACTGTTAAAAAAAAAAACTTTTTTTTTTTTTATAAAGTTAATGGTAGAAGAATCAAAGTGTTATCATTCATTTAGACACACAGACACACTAACAAACATAAAAGACAAACAACTGTATTCAGGTAACAGTGTTGACTTGGCTACTTCATTTAGGACAACAGCATTTACACAAAATCATACAGATATATAAAAAAGGTGAAATGAAACACTTGTACAAATGTGTTTACATTCTGCAAAACTGCTTACGAATACTATTTGGTTATTCATTGGACATGGAATACAATAGACACTCAACAATGTTGCCGACCAATTTCAACCATGGGAATTCCTTTGAGTCCAAATAATTGCTTTGTGAGTGATTTTCTTTTAGATCTGAGAAATCAAAACAGGTTAAAAAAAAATTGGATTTCATGAAGATGCTACGTTCTAGAAGACATCTATTATGAGTGGACTTCAAATATTGAGGCCACTTCATTATTGATTTATTATAAAAAAGTATGTCTCAATTATAGTGGATTGAAACCAGTTCAAATATTAGCCTCCCATATCGTCTTGTGTGTATAAACAATTTACTCCATCAACGAAGTGAGACATCAGAACAGATGACACAGCAGTAGAACAAAGAAACAGAACTTCCTACCTAGATACAGCAATCTAAATTATGTCAAGGGAAATGGAAAATTTGAGAGTAGCTTCAGAAAGATGACAGAGCATCCCAGAATAAGCGCAGGACAAAAGAATATTCCAACATAATGAAAGGAAAAACTGAGGTCAGCTGACGTGGCTCGGTTGGATTTCCAGTATGTTTTCAAAAGTTCACAACAACAGCACACTTGATAATACTGAGGCAGATCACAGCAAACTGCTCATTTTAGAATGCAAGACCACATTGTACAACTGATTTACTCTGTAAGTGTTCTGGAGGAGGGACAAAACTATACAGAAGGAGCAGTGAAAATGTCAGATTAACAGGAACATTTGTGGTCAGAAACACTTATGGCGTACTGGTACACGTTAATAGCGACCATACTCATGATTCCAGTCACTGTAAGATTTTCAAGCCGTCAAAACGTCAATTAGACTTCTTACGGAAAGTGCTTTGCCTCAACGGGGAAAAAGAATGACCGTGTCCTCCATCTCCAGCCTCAACTCTGAGTTGTGCAGTAGTCCTCTACCTTACATTGACTTTATAGCATATGGTTGGTATGTTCTATATCCATTTGTTATGGGTATGGGACTAGAGCGTTATTCAGAGTAAAAGAAAGAGAAATGAGAGAGAGAATGGAGAATTGGGTGAAAGGGCATGAGCAACAACCCCTTGTGCCTTCGCTGTAGGCATTGTGGAGTTGATGAGTTGGGGTTCTTTTCTGGACGAGGCCTCGGAGTTAAATCACATTTAAGTGCACTTACAACGGAAAGGTAACAACTTCAAACTAAAAAAAGGTCACCTTTTGCATAAGACTGCATGTGTGACAGTCTATGTGAATCATACTCATTTTAAATCATACATAGCAATAGTCTTTTGATAAATTCTACATGTTCCTTATTTGTTTTCAGTGTGTTCTCCATTGTAGTAATTGCTCTAGTATACAAAATTTAAAAAGGTAGGGTACAGATCCACTGGAGGTGTTTTTGCAGGCTAAAACACAACTTGTCTAGCTGACGGTCACTATGCAACCATATGAAGAACAAGCGATGCATGACCCTCAAACTATAACACACAGATCTTTTTATAACACACAGATCATCTTAGTGCAGCATTGCTTGCTGCACTAAGATGAACGTGCACTGTTTCCATTGTAAGCAACAAGGCATCTTTAAGAGCATAAAAAACACCCTCAATGGGCACATACCCTTATGAAGAGTATCCAAACTTAATATACTGCAATACAACAGGAAGGGCTCCTAGGCCAGTACATCATGAGTGAATCTATGAATCTACACAAATCATTGGTAGGGGGATTGCATGGCCTATTGTTTGATAAAACACTTCAGATTAAAACACGACTAAAAGACTAAAAACACAGCTTCACAATCTTTTGACAGCGTAAAATCTATGATAACAAAGGAGCAATAATGGCAAGATTAGATGAGCTTAGACTTGACTAATAAAAGATTTAATTTTGGCCTTCGATGATGTGCTTGTGTTGCAGTGGGCTTTCACTGCCCACCTCTTAAGATAAGGTCTGTTATTACATAAGTGTCCAAGTGTTCCTGTAGCACAATAATAAATTCACAGCAATTTTAAATCAGGGACGAGCGAGGGAACAGTCTTTTCCCCTCTTCTAAGGCATCCCCTTTTTCCTTAGAAACTTCAGTACCCAGAATTCTGTTCAACAGATCCATGTGGATGGTCATCATCCAGTGACCACTTGAACTGAGACCAATAATGTCAACAATAATAAATAAATATGAAGAGACAAAGGGAGTGAAGGAGAGAGGAGTGGAATGCGTCCTTTTCACCTCTTCAGGCACTGTGGCCAAAGAAGTGCTAAAGGGATGGATGGAGAGATGCAACTGTTTTGGGTTGACCAAGTACAAAACTGTACTGGTGTGTCTTTTTTTTGTGGCTCCTAGTTCAGACAAGTTCAGTCTCTCACCTTGATCTCAGTTTTGACCACAGGTCTTGTTCTACAGCCACAACAACAGTTACTGTTCAACCTTTATTTCTACCGTTGCTGGTAGCCACAGATACTGTCCTTGTCCTGTTTTAATGGCAATTCTAGCCATTGTTGGCCTCTAATATTGGCAGCAACTTTAAGCAGTGGTAGTCACAGTAAAAGTTCAATCGTTGTAGTACTGTTTCCCCTAAAGCATCAGCTACTCGACAGTCGTTCGCCCTCGCGGTCGCTGGTTCAGCCGTTGTACTGCTGCTGATAACGGCGGTTGAGCTCGCGGAGCTCCTTCTCGCGGGCGCGCCGGGCTTTGTTGGATTTGGTGGAGCGGCTGGAGCGTGTGGACTGGGCAGACTTGGTGCTGTGGCAGCGGGAGGACACGCGCTTCAGGAGGTTTTGAGATATGGAGCGCTGCAGGTTCTTCATGGAGGAGGAGGCGGCCATGCTGATGATCCAGGGGTGTTTGAGGGCCTGGCCGGCAGTCAGACGCTCGCTGGGGTCCACAGTGAGAACCCGCTCCACAAAGTCCTTGGCCAGGTTGGACACACTGGGCCACGGCTGGGGAGATGAGACAGGCAACGAGACAAGATTTACTATCTGTTTACAATGAAATTCCATAGTGTCAGTGCCAAAATTATATACAAGAGGAACACATAAAGGAGGAGATGCAAGATTAGAGAGTAAAATTAAGCGAGAGAGGAGAGGAAATAGGAAAATAGGACCCAAATAATTGGTCAAAACAGATAAACTTTCGGTTTGATGGTCAGGAGAAAATGAAAACAACAACTATATCTGTAAAGCACTTTTCACAATCAATTTAAAAATTTGGATATACACCGTATGTCTCTGCCATGAGCATTGGTCTCCTTTATTTCAACAAGGCCACTTAACACAAGAGGGCAGCAGAGAGTAGTATAAAACTGAGACTGGTTGAATATGAGCTCAGATGACAAGAAGCAAGATCTCTAACTCAAGGGTGCGAGAAAAAGTTTGGGAACCCTTTTGAATGACCTGCCTTCCCGCATAAAAGGCTCCTAAAATATAGTCTGATCTTCCTCTCAGTCATCTACGTTCTTCTCGCAACTGTAGGTACACAAGCGAGGTCTGTTCAGCATTCTCATACTCATGATTGGGGGTGGGGCAACAAGTGAATGCGTGCTTTGCTTGGTTCTTCTGTTAAATCAGCAGTCAGACCAAACCTGAATATGAATTGGGAGGATGGGGACAATAATAGGCATTCATTGATGAGGAGTTTACATATGATGGACTTAAGCAGAGCGGCTTGCTTCCAAAAATCCAACGTCACTACAATTTGTCCTAAAATATATATTTTTTCCAAACAACAAAATGTTCCTTATAATGGCTGCGACTCTTCCTGAGAAATAGACTCTCTCTGGTATGACTAATAGTGAGTCAAATTCTACCCCCTACTAAGACTTCGACGCTGCATGCCTTTCCACACACACACACACACACACACACACACACACACACACACACACACACACACACACACACACACACACACACACACACACACACACACACACACACACACACACACACACACACACACACACACACACACACACACACACACACACACACACACACACACACACACACACACACACACACCAATGTGTGCCAAACATACATGACACATATACAGTGGTCAGATATACATTACTCCTCAGCTTCTGCCACAAGATGTTCAGGCTGTGATTAGTTTATAGACTGCAGCTGTAAATGTGAACGTTATTTATCACAGCCATAAAGACACATCGGCCAAAGAGAGGTTTATTTGAGTCAGCTCCACCTCGGCTCCTCCTCTCATCTACTCCATAGCTGGGTTTCTTAAATTAAGGGTCGGGACTCCAAATGGGTCACGTTTCTGTTCTAGACTGGGTCCCAAGGAGATTAGATTAGCCAATTATAAAACGGATAGTTGTGTTCCTCAGCTCCGATTGATTGGCCGAGTCACGTTGTAAACTGTTGCAAAACACCACTACTCACGTCAGTACTAGAGCTACATCAGCTGATGGAGGAAAAACATTTTATTAGTAGTAGTAGTATTAAATACTTTATTGATTAAAACCACATTTTCAGTCCTTTTTTGTGTGTTTGGCTACGTTTGATTGAAATAATTAGCCACTTGACACCACACTTCACATCGTCTTCAGAACAGCTAAGGCTCCTTGTGATTTGCAATGTCATGGGTTAAGATCAGCTCAAGTCAAGTTGCATCAAATCATCATGTTGCCTTCTCTCCCTCCATTTCAAGCAGAAAAGCCATGAAAATAATATTCAAAACAAATAACGGCTGTGCCACTATTCCAGAGCTGGATTGGATTGAACCTGGATTATTACTTTTACACGGCCCTTTATGTGCTATTCTGTATGCAGACCTCAGCTGAAATACAGGCTGCCTGAAAATAGTTGAAATTTTTAAAATGTCAGAGTTGGCTGTCAGACACTTTAGAAGTTCAAAACTGCATGTATCCCGAAAAAAAATGAGATGCATCAAGTGCTCTTCAGTTTTTAAATATCCTACAACTATTCAGTTATTATTTATCCTGGTGTGACTGTATGTGGGGCAAACAGTAACCAAGGGCTGCTTTGTAAAGCTCACTGGCAGCATAAACATCCCACACTGTGAAACAAAGGAACGGGCGACTCAGCATTCTTTCAACTAGATACACAGATAGAGCATAAATTATGATGCACACACACACTCACACACTCACACACTCTCACACACACACACAAGGGAGAGCATATTGACTTAGAGAAGACAAATATATGGGGAGGGAATGAATAGTGTTGAAGGGTAGGGGGCTAGAAATGGATGTGAAGAGAGATGATAAGAAGATGAGCAGTTATGAGGAGCATACAGGAGTGTGTGTAAGGGTGTGTGTGTGTGTGTCTCTATTACAACATGTCACCTCACATGTACTTCCCCTGTTGACAAAGTCTCCCGCCGTGTAAGGAATGTATTCCAAATCTGCTAGGGTTTGTGTGTGTGTGTGGGTGAGCGTATCACAACTTCTCACCTCTCCAGAGAAGCTGTACTTTCCCTTGAGGATCTGCCGGTAGAGCCTCATGCGGTTGTCGTCCTCGAAGGGCATGGTTCCGCTCAGCAGGATGTACGATATCACCCCCAGCGCCCACATGTCCACTGCATTCGTGTAGGGCTTCCTCACCAGGATCTCGGGGGCGATGTACTCCGGCGTGCCGCACGTGGTCTTCATCAGACACTCGTCCCCCTTCTTTCTGCTACTGGCCAAACCGAAGTCGGTGATGATGATCTTGGAGTCGGCTCCCGGGTGGTAGTAGAGCAGGTTCTCCGGTTTCAGGTCCCGGTGCGTGATGCCCAGGGTGTGAAGGTACTTGACGCCGTCCAGCACCATCTGCAGCACCCGCGTAGCGTCCCGCTCTGTGAAGGAGCCGCGGGCGATGATCCGGTCGAAGAGCTCTCCGCCGGTGGCCAGCTCCATCACCATGTAGACGCGCTCCGCCGTCTCGAAGACCTCCATCAGCTGGATGATGTTGGTGTGGCGGACGCGTCGCAGAACGCACAGCTCCGACTCGCACACCTCCCTCCCCTCCCGGTAGCGGGTCTCGATCATCTTGATGGCGTACGGCTGCCGCGTGCTCTTGTGCTCCACGCGGACGACCCGACTGAAACTCCCCCGGCCTATCAGAGCTTTGATGTCGTACTTGGCCGTGACCCGCGGGTCAAACTTGGCCCGGTATTTTGCCACCTTCTTCCTCTGAGGGTCCGACAGTTCAGATTGGTCCTTGGGGGGCTGAGCGGAGGCAGTGGGGGTGGCAGCTTGCGCCTGGGCCTGATAGGGGGAGGCGGAGTCTGTCTTG
Source organism: Hoplostethus mediterraneus (assembly GCA_034670385.1). Taxonomy (NCBI): domain Eukaryota; kingdom Metazoa; phylum Chordata; class Actinopteri; order Trachichthyiformes; family Trachichthyidae; genus Hoplostethus; species Hoplostethus mediterraneus. The sequence continues at coordinate 443,353 of JAXDDW010000003.1, read as the reverse complement.
TCACCTCCCCCTCCCCCAGCCCCACCCTTGCTTCCCGTGCCATCCCCTGGTATGAAGTGCTTATAGATGTCTGTCTGAGGGTCCACCTGAAAAACACATTAACACCATTGGTCCCAGACACAAGTTGCACACAAGAAAGTGTCAAGAAGGAAACAAAGGATCAAATTAACTGAGCAATCATCATCACTGTCATTATCATTATTACTTGTAGTAGTATACATAGAGGTAATGGTACTACTATATTACTAGTAGTTTGTATATTGCCCTACTGACCTTTTTGACCAGGTCCAGCTGAACATCCCCTGGAGGCTCAGGGAGGACCTTACTGTTCCTGCACCCCATCACATCACCTTGGGCCACTGCCCAGCCATCCACACAGGCCACCAGTAGCCCTGCCTCATCACCGCAACAGCTGATGCAACAGACCCAGGGCACCCAACATCCAGGCTGTAGCCAGAGTCAGACAGAAGGTTCATGAATAGAGCTGATTACATCCACTCAAGCCCCAGCAAGGCAGCATCAGCAGTGAGACAGACGGTTCGTGAACACAACAGATACACCTACTTAAGTCCAATTTAAAGCTGCATCCAGAGTCGGAGGGTCCGCGAACAGAGCTGGCGAGCACTTTGGGGCGTCTTGACTCCTCCAGCATGTACCGTATTGCTTCTTGTCGAACTGCTATAATGTACTTTTATAGCATATGTGCCAGGAGGCCTAGCACACACACAGCATCCAAGCCGCACTGTCTGCAGGCAGGGGGTACATCTAGCCCCTTGAAGCTAGCAGGGCCCCATCTGGGATAGCGCAATGTGGTGAAGGGCTGGGAGAAAATTGCATGAGCGGAGTTAACACGGATGCTGGCGGCACGAAAACGATTGATCAGGAGAGGGGAGGGAACGGGGCGCTGGGGGCAGCCGGCTCCTCAAAAAACAAACCTGATGCAATGTTATATTTAGGATTTACGCAGACGTTTCGTATAAAATGAAATCATCAACTACATTTTCAACTCTTTCCCCCCCTGAAGCAGAACTGAAGCTTCAATCCATTGGGGGGAAAAAAAACCTTCAATCTCGGCAGCAGTCTTGACACAGATAGAGCTGCTTCCCCGGGGAGCCACAGGTTGGAGAGAACGAGAGGGGGAAGCTCTGAAATGCAGAACACAAAACGAAACATGAATCTTGAGTCATTATGGTTGAAGCACACTGGATGCACGAGCACTGTGTCAATGCTGAGCCGTCAACGTGACAGGAGGACAAGCTGCACGCGGACACTAACGGTTGATCACTGGGAATGAGCACCGTTACTGCAAAATAAGAGCCCAACAAGTTCAATAACTTCACTGAACATTATAATTGCATGGTAGCTGTTGTAAGTCACGACATGAGGCCATATTGTAGTTTCAGCCAAAACAATGATTACAGCTAGCAAGACTTGTTTTGAAAAGGCCACGAAATCAGGGGATTGTTTCGCCATTGTGAAAGTTAGTTACTTTATTGTTGAAAGTTTTCAGTATAAATGTTTATCAGCTTGCTTTGCTTTGTCAGCCGTGACTGCAGCGACTTGATTTGAGTCATCCCTCCCAGTAAAAGTAGCTTTCAAAACAGGCTGCATAGTTAAGAAGTCATGAAACCTAAATATTTTTATATTCTTTCTCTGAGTGGACAATTGCATCCACACAAAGTTTACTCAAGATCAAAAGTGGCCAGGCCCTTTTCATGTCAATGTTTTTTTCCTTACCAAAAAACACATTTGACCGTTATTTTTCTGCAACACCGGGTAACATTAGAGCATTGGTGTCTAATAACTTTCTTGAACAACGCCGACATTGTGAATGTAAAAGCGACTTTCAATCTCACCTCATTGCTTATCCGATAGTAGCTAAGCCTGCTAACTAGCTAGCTAGCAGCAGGGCAGGACTCCCAACTTGCCAAATCCAGCCTCCTCACCCCACTCTCACTCAGCTGTTCTCTCCATTTTCACCTCGTAGTTTCACAACTTTATTCCCGTCGATAAACAAGTCAAATCCATTGCGTCCTTTGTAAGTAACATTCTGTGTCAACTCCGCACTTTCATGTCTGCTCTGGAGATGTTATGAATTGTCAGTGGACTGTACAAAAACACAGAAAGCTGCCCCGTCGGTTTCTTTTCTGGACGGTGTTTTTCGACCAAGACCACCTTTTTATCACCAGAGACAAGTCAAACACAATGCAAAATGTATTTCCGGTCAGACGTTTCAAAATAAAACCCACATGGACAAACGGTTGCAATTTGTTTTGGAGAGATACAAAGAATTATAGAATGTATTTTAGGAGAAATCGATAGTAAATGAAAAGAAGTAGACGTTTCATTTCTCCAAAGTGTTTTGTACACCCAGGGACATCAATTGGGTGTGGAAAGGTGCCACACCCATAGGTCAATGTCATTCCTGTCCGGCTGTGGTTCACTCCTGTCTATTCCACTACATTGTAGATTACTTTGATATAAGTAAACTACATATTTACATTTACCACACTACACTACCCAGCATACACTACCAAATCCTCGCTGGCTAGTGCACACTGTCCTACCAGAAAAAAGACGCAATCATTTTGTTTGTTCATTTAACTTTGGCCTATACCTTACCCAATCTTTATCTTGAGGTTTTCATTATTGGAATTGAGAGTAAAGACTGAGCAAGGACCAATTCCATAAGCTGTCCATCTTTACAAGGTAGTTTGATCACCTATGTCTACTAATTTATCACACAGACCAAATAATAATATCCTGTCAGTTATTAGAAATTACTCCACTTTTCCCCCAGACATTTCATCGTTATGAGCGAGTTTCATATTTTTCATGGTAAATTACAATAGATGTAGGGACATTGCCATAAGCAACCTTATGATTTAGTTAGTGAATTGACAGGCTACACCAACCTTTGGGAAATTGGCTTGTTGGTCAACTTACTTTTTCCATGTTACAATACGAGTACCACCAAAATCATGCCTTGTGTCTTTTTTCTTTTTTTCTTTTTTTCCAGCCAGTCCTCTCATCACATAGAGGGTAAATTGACCAACGGGCCAATTTCCCCAAAAGTGTCGATGTCGTCATGTAGTAGTGTCATGTAGTAGTGTCGATGTAGTCATAGGCCTAATTATGCTTAGTTTTTTTCAGGCTTTTATTTTGAAGGCCAAATCGCCTAACTTCTGGTGTTTACTCTGTCGGTCTCTGGCGGGCTTGACGCAGCTCCGCTTCCTCCCAACTTCTTTTGTAGGGGATGGGACGACCTCCCTCGGCTTGTTTCGACCCCATAAAACCCTCACCGTCACTTCCTGGATACACGGACAAGTTCGTTTGGCAAAGCACTGGCTTCT
>JAXDDW010000003.1:425000-435000 GCA_034670385.1 Hoplostethus mediterraneus | reverse complement strand
AGAATAGCTTAGCTGAGGCTCTCTCTGATTAAATTCCAGGAGTTCAAAGTTCAAGTTCTCGTCAGATTATCTTGAATTCAACCGCCAGCTATATGGTCTGGAGCAAAAATATGTTTAAAGCTTATATCTCAGTCTGCTATTTCTTTTCTTCTTTCTGTGCTAGTTGGTCCTTAAGCTCCCTGCCTGTTAACATCCCAGTATGTCCATTCATAGTTCATACTCGGGAATCCTTCATTTCGTTTGCGGCTCAATGGCCTCGGAAAGATACAACCTTCAGCCAATGACAATCTAAACGGAGACAGGGTTAGTTCTGCACCTACATCGATAAATTGCTGGAGGCTGCTATTCTCATGGCTTTCTATGGTTTCCTAAGGTGTGGTGAATACACAACTTCTTCCTCCTTCCTTTTCTTCTGAAACGCCAGTAGAAACGCCAGTAGTAGTCATGACTCAAATGCTTTCATCTGACCCTCTATTCACCACTGATGGCAGCAAACCAATGTCAAGGTCCTGGTGGTCTGCAAAACTGCATCATCTCTGCCTTGGCTCTCCTAACCTATTCTAATGGGCTGAATGTTATGCTTGCAATTTGTTGCTTACATCAGGTGGACTGCTGGGTTCAAACAGGTAAGGGTATGATCCTTAATCTGCCTTGATGTAGTGGCTCACGCATTCAGGATATCAGTTTTAGGCATCCTTCATGGGAATAGTGGTTCTCCACTAGTCCAATAGTTTTTCCTCATGTAGATAGTATATTCCTTGTTGGTGGCTTATCTGCTAAGCTTGTGCTGACTAAGGGACGGCCACACGGAAGGTCTCACATGAGGCTAGAATGAGTTAGACCCAGAAGTGCAATAGCTTCGCCTTTTGTCACAGAAATACAAAGCGGGATGTCGGCTTGGTCGTATGGTGGGTGTTCCACCGGTACATAGTTTAATTGCCATCTGGCTCTGCTGCTGTGGTTTTTGGGGTCATGCTATCGATCACTACCGTCCCTGACGCCAAAGTAAAATCTGTATTTACATTTATTCTTAATGTTCATAATCTATAAATTAGTTGTTTGACTGAAGTAGCGCTAAGCTAGTTTTCACTTGTTAGGGTTAGCACCAAAGCAATCAGGGAAGCCGCTAGACAGAGAAACAGAGATAGACGAATAGAGAAGCCAACACACTGAAAAGTGTACATAGAAAGAGGTGACAGCAGATTGAGGAACAGAGACAGATATAAAGTAGTAAGACTAGTCAAGAGATACTATAAGGAAAGAGGCAGTCTAGCAGATACAGTATGAACAGGTAGAAGGTGAGGTGAGGGGCTGAGGTGTTTTCTCTGGCTTTTGAAACAAGATAGATAGACAGATGGAAAAACTGACAAAAATGTAATCTCCATGATGAAAATGACAATGAACCAACTGAGACTGATGGACAAGAGATATGTGGACACTGACTTGCAGGCTGACAGTCAAGACAGACCGACTGGCAGAGTGGCAGGCGGACATATTGACAAAGACAGATTTAACAGACAAATGAACACACTGGAAAATGGAGTAAAAGAACACCTACCTCAGAAAAAGTCAAGCTCAAGTTAAACTTGAAGTCAAATAAACGACTCTAGTAGAAATGTATAAGTAGCTACTCTGGTGAGGAAGTGCCTAAAAAACGACTTAAGCAGTACAATGTGAGTAGATGGTAATTTATTACCTTCCACCTTTGGAGACGGGAGCCGAGAGGCAGACACAGAAGGATCCAGTCAAAGATAAACCGAGCAGGCAGACGGGGTTAAGAGACCAGTGAGAGGTGGAGAAGAACCACGTATACTCAAGTAATGTACCAAGTACATTTACTCCAGTGCTGTACTAAAGGGCAATTTTGAGGTAATTTGAGGTACTGAGGGTACTAATACTTGAGTATTTCCATTTTAGGGAACTTTTTTTTCTCATTTTACTCCATTGCTGTCAAAAGCAAAAATCCTACTTTTTACTCCCCTACAGAAAGAATCACAATTACTAGCCTAGTAAAAAATTAAGCATATAAAATGTGTGATGAGTTTTCCAACTTGCCACCTGAAGCCTGAGAGCATGTGTAACTGGACCACCAACCACTGAGAATTTGTGTAATGCTTCCCCTACAGCCAAGACAGCAAAGACCAAACACCACAGACAGGCCTGACAGGATGTTTTCAAAGTGCTTCATGATGGAGCGTAACGTCGTTCTTTCTCTTTTCTTTCTCTTTTTCGGCTGGTGGAGGTAGATGAGACAAATGCCAACATCTGTCATTCTGCACAACACCGATACAACCCACTGAGTCGAATCATGTCCAACTTTCATCAATCTTTTTTTAACTTAAACAATCCAGAATTGGATTTAAGGTATACTCACATATGCTCCTGAAGAGTTTGACTTATGAAAGGAAAATAATCTTTTTTTTTTTTTTGCCAGTCAGTAGAGAGAGACAGGAAAGATCAGGTGAGAGAGGAGGGACGACATGCGACATAGGTCCTGGGCCGGATTCAAACCCAGAGCATCAAAGTTATGTGGCTTTTTGAACATTTTAACCTTTCATAAGTGAAAACACAGGTCTGTTTTAATCCAACATTTAAAACATTAATATAAAAAAAACCTTTCAAGGCATCAAGAAAATACATTTCAGAGTAAAAATAAGAGAAGAGACGTCTAGGCAACAGTAAGAAATTAACAAAACTAATGCAAGAGAGACGGCGGGTCAAAACCAAGGTATCAAAAGATATCAGTGTACCATAAGTACACCTGAAGGGTCGTTTGAGCATTGACGAAGGTGGAAAATGTTGAGAAGAAATGAAAGAGCACTTCAAGGATACCGGTACATTTTTCAAGTCTTTCTTTATGAAAGGGAGCGATGTTAGTCTGAAAGCAACAAAGCTGAAGCTATAAAGATACATTCACACAGGGGAAGGCATAGAGAGATGAGCCCGAATGTTAAATTGATGTTAGTCCACCAAATGAAAGAGGTGCAAAATGCAGCAAACATTCAAGAGCGTCATCAGCTCCACTGTCCAAATGGAGTGCACTATTGGGTATACAAAAGTGCAGCAGATGTCTTGAGATTTTTATGGAAGCTCATGAAAGCAGTGAGGGGGGGGACTAATAATCCCATGATCATTGCGGAGAGCAACATGAATCCTAATACTGAAAGAGAAAAATTCTTTAGGAATAAGTCAATTTCAGCCCGTTTGCCTCCTCAAAGAACGATGTTCATTCGTGTGATAGCACAGCAGGTAACAAACTACTTTGAAAGCAACCTAATTGACACATCTACGCAAGAAGTAGAGTGTATTGAAACAAATGCATTTCTGTCCCACATTTGCTCAGACCTGGAAAAAGCATTTGCTCAGTACCACACCACTTTCTTTCTTTCTGAGTACCAAATATCGTCACAAATCTGGTTAAAGCCTATTTCCAAGACGTACACTCTTGCTTCACAACGTTTGAATTTACCAAAGGATGGCAGCGTCTAGAAATGATCATGGCAGGGTGCGCCAGGTGCTACAGGGTGCTACATGGTGGTACATGGCGCTCCCCTGTAGCATTCAGTGGGTTGAGGGTGGACACAGGCAGCAGGGAATTTGCCTCTCACCCATCATTTGTGGACGAAGAGGCAATTCCAAGAATGCTCGAGAAGACAGATGGAAGATGGTACAACGCATACTTTACAGGCAAAAAGCAGATTCAGGGAAAAAGTTGTGGAAAGAGGTTTGAAACAACTTCACCTGCATGGAACCTTTAGAAATTAAACCATTAGAAAAGAGAGAGATGGTAGTGGGGAAACCTCGGCAGGAGGAAGTGGCAAGGTGTGCCAAAGCTTCTCAGCTAAGCAGAGACACTGGATGAAATGGGAAAGTGTAGAAAGGAAGAGGAGTTGGAACGAACTTTGGAATATAGAGGCGTCTAGGTTTAAATTCATTATTGGAGTAACTTATGATGCAGCTAGTGAAAGCCCCACATGTGTTGGGAAGCAGCAACTCATGAACATTATCCTGTCAGGATGCAAAGTTAGTCTAGCTCAAGAATGCTAGAATTGGCAGCATAAACTTGCTGAAGCAACAAATGAGAGTAAACAGAAATGAATTCCTCCACTGTTAGGAGAGAGAGCCCTGAGCAGTAAATTGGCTTTGTACATGAAGGTGAACAAGTCAGGAAAGATTTATTAGTGTGTAGGCACAATTTAGGGCAGTTAGGGAAAGCCAGGGATTCTGAGATGCGGGTAGACATCGGCCAGTAAATTACAGTCCCACAAGAGAGAGTCAACACCAGCCTAACACCTGACCTAGTATTGTGGTCCAATACTCAATGGACTGTTTGCTTTGTAGAGCTCACTGTGCCATGGGAAGATGCAGTAGATTAGGCATTTGAAAGGAAAGCACTTAGATACCCTGAGCTAGCAGCTGAGGCCTGAGCAGCGAGGCTAGAAAAGTTGGTTGTTGTGACTTTTTGGCCACATTTGCAACGTTACAATTACGTTACAATTACATGATATGTGCCTTAGACCACTGAGCCACCCAAAGACTGTTCTGACCAATATTCAGAGTGGGTATGGAGGGGGAGTGGTTCTAGGATGCCAGAACTTACTGGTGAGCTTTTCCTGGGCCTCGTTCAACCAAACATCTGTCCGCTTCAGTGAACTGTAAGACAAAAAATATACAAATGTAGAACATTTAACATGACAGAGACTCAGCCTAGAAGAGGATGTCCTTCTAAAATATCACCAAAGTATTAAAACTAGTAAAAAAAGAATAACAAGCCTCCATTACTACATCTGATGTCATTGTGCGTCAATAAACAATAAGAAGACTGAATAGAAATGGCCTTCATGTAAGGGATGCCAGGATAAAGCCTCTACTGTCTACAAAGAACAAAGTTGCCCCTCTTAAATTTACCAAGGACGACCTAAATGACCTAAATCCACCTGAGATGTTGTGTCAGGACCTGAAGCATCCGTTGATGTGAGAGTTCTGTACGGAGGACTATCATATTTTTTGTGCATATTCTTCATTTGGGATATCTTCATTAAGATTTAATGTTTAGAGGAGGATTTTAAAAGGTTAGTCCTCTATAATGTATGTAAAATGTACTTGCTCTCACACTTTTCCTCTTTACCTTCACCCTTTAAAATTCCAAGCTAGGTTTCTACATAGGATATCACTTCATCTCCTGTACATTGATAAAAGTATTTCCCCTTTTACTTGAGGTGTTGATTATAAGGCATTGTAAGACATCATAAGAGCATTATAAGCAGATTATGAGTCCATTACTGTGTAGGTCTAAAGGCACTGAATACCTTCTGTAGGAATTCTATGGTCAGCATTCTCATGAGACAAGAGCTTAATAATGTATTGTGTGATGACACGTTATATTACATTCAAATGTAATAATAATGAAACACAATAATGCACAACAATGTTACTAAGTGCTATCCCCCTTTATCAAACCAAGAAACCAAGGAGTCTGGGACGTACAGAAATATCTGGAGAACCAAAAAAGGAACAACTCTCTGGTCAAGCCCAGTCTACTTACAATGAACCAGATGCCCAGTTCATTGATATTGATGTACTCACTGTGAGTCACCATGCATGTCTGTCAAAAAGCTGTTGAAGGGTTCTGAAATCCAAGAGTACAAAAGGTGGACAGACAGATAGATAGATAGATAGATAGATAGATAGATAGATAGATAGATAGATAGATAGATAGATAGATAGATAGATAGATAGATAGATAGATAGATAGATAGATAGATAGATAGATAGATAGATAGATAGATAGATAGGTAGATGGGTAGATAGATAGATACTGATGGGAGCTAGTTTTTCTTCAGTCATGACATGCAGGTTTAGAAGGGATATGAAAAATACATGTAGACTCATGCAACAATATGAAATATGTATAGCAGGTATGTTAGCGATGCTCCTGTCGGTTTGGGTTTGTCAATGAATTCTGAATTGTCGGAGGCCTTGCATACACGCACATGCACACACACACACACACAAAGGCAGGGAAACACCCTGAATAAATCCCCAGTCCTTTGCAGATTGTTTTTTTTATTGTATCTGCTTTATTAAACACAATTGGACTTCATGTCCCTTAACAATGAATTTCTTATTATCCTTTTATCTTATACTGCCTATTTAGTTTCTGAACTTTCGTTAGATGCGTTCAAATGTAAATAGACTGGTATTGCCAGCTGTTTCTTTATTGGTCTGAAAAACATTTCCAGGTAGCATTAAAACAGTCTTAAAAACTGGTTGTGACTCCTGCGTCTGATCATTTGCAACCAAAACTCCAAAACATGCTTATATCAACTAAATATCTGGGGAAAACTGAAACAATGGCTGGTGGCTGATGAGATGCTGTTATTTGGTCAACCTACATTCATAGGTCACCAACCACATGCAGCTTAGAGGGTTGTTGGGTGTGAATGCTCCTCTGATGTAGCTTCCAGGTAAAGTTCTTGGCAATTTAATAAAATAATGTTAAAAGAGACATGCAGGAATGCTGTTATGTTTAAGGGTGGATTTTCCCTTTGAGTACAGCTAGAGGTGAAGGGTTTGAGAGCAGGTGGAGGAAGGGGATTGAGGTGCAACCTTGAAGATTTGTGTTCATAAAAAGATCCAACCGACCTGACATGAAGCTGATCCAGCAGTGAGGGGAAACACACGCTGGGAGGGGATCCGCAGCAAGTGGGAATTTTCCAAAAGTAAGTAAGTAAAAGTATTCCCATCATCCTTCTGCTCATACTTTCCATCTCTCTCTCGCTCTCTCACACTATCTCTCTCTCTTCTCTCTCTCTCCCCCTCTCACTCTTACCAATTAGTAGTAATATACACCAGCCTCCTGTCAATCTGATCATTTACGACCCTTTTGATTGATGACCTGTCTGAGCGTGTGACAGGTTTATGACTGGCGTGTGACTTACTTTTCCGGGGACAACCCAAATGTTGGATGGTGGGACTTTTTTTTATGATCTTTTATGAAGAGGTGTGTTTAAAAAGAAAATAAAAAATGGCCCCTACCAACCCATACGACGAGATGGGGCTGTGCGCCGACGTCCCGATCAGAAGAAACAAATCTTTTGCGGTCTGACTCGCGGCGAATCGTTATTGTCATGTCGCACACGGCTGTACCCATGATGCACCGTCGCAAGATGAGACAGCGAGATGTGAAATATGACGATGGCGAAGATAAAGAGAATAAATCCTGGTTTGGATGGCTAAACTCGCAGTCTGAAATAGTCGCTGCTGAGTCACAAACGGAGCCCAACATTGCAGAGAAACTGCGTGAAATGAGAAAAAAACTCACCCCTGCTATCATACAAGCTACAGCTCTGGGTGGACCTTGTTTCCCTGAGGTGTGCTATGAATACAACTGACAACAAACCATATGGCTATGATGTTTTCAATAATCGCGTGGTGTGCTAAGGCTATGATACCTTGAATATGTTGACAGGTGGAAGAACTGTAATAAAATGACGCAATACAGGAAATAAAGACTGTTTGACAAACTTTATTTTGAAAGGGTCATATAACTAGTATTCCAACACCTACAAGATATTTAAAAAATGGCTATTTAAACAAGATATACATTACATGCAGTACTCAAAGTGTTTGCGAGGGTGTACTGCTATACTGTAGATTATCATTATCAATTGTTTGTACTCATGTTTTTTCTAAGGCCTTGGGATGGGTAGGTGGGGTGGGCTTTCTATTTTTCTTATTATTTGTCTCCTGCTTCTGTTACCATTATTTGTACACTGAAAATCTATAAATAAAGTGTTTAAAAAAAAAGGGGTCCTAGTTAGCGGAATAGATAAACAGTCTCCGGCAGACTTAATGGAAATGAAGCAGCATTCAGATGCAAACGACGGGGCCGCGCTGTCTTTTGATCATCGACGTCTTTTCAAAATATGCATGAGCCGGCCGTCTGACTTCAGAGTCCAGGGGAGAATGTAACCGAGGCTTTCCGTGACCTTCTAACACAGGGACGGCTGCCTAAGAAAACTACAGACACATGGAAAGAATTTTATAATGCAGCGTTTCAAGGTCTGAAGGAATCGCATGATACGAAGCATCAAACGAGACCGAGGCTAGCGCGGTGCAACATTTCAACCAGACTCTTAAAAACACGTGCATGTGGAGATATTTAGCGGGCTGTTGATTCACATCTGTTCTGTAGGTAAACTGCAGGATACGGTGCCTGTCGGTAACATTGAGATTAGTTTAAAGTCGGACCAAAACCCGGGGAGGGGTCAATGCAGGAGAGAATCAAGCTAGTGGGCTGGGTCTCCTCGCATCCAGCACTAAAGGCCACTTGCAGCCGGGAAGGATTTTAACCTGGGAAGAGATCGACTAGTGAGCCGATGGAGCTGAGAGTGAGCGACCTGTCCCAGAGGAGGCACCTGGAAGAGCTGGCCAGTGGGGGTTTGGCGCTGGTTTTGCGTCCCGGAGACTGGCAGCTTCGGTGCCCGCGGCTGACCTGGTGGTGACGGAGGGAATAGACGTCCTACACCCGTAGGTTCATCTACAGCAGGGTGTCAAACCATGTGCCATGGAGGGCCGAAAGTATGCAGGTTTTTGTTCCAACCAAAGACTACAGAAAGTGATTTAATTGATTACCACACCTTCAACCAGAGAGGAGGGACTAATCAGTGAAATCACCTGGTGTAGTGTTCAGGCACACGGTTTGACATCCCTGATCTACAGCGATGTAGAGATTCGGTACATTTAATATTATAGTGAAGAACAGTTCAGACTTAAACCCTCAAGAGTTTCACGTTACAAGATCCTATTGATTACATCAATAGGATCATGACACACACATCTAAACAAACACATTTTATGACGTCATAGGTCACACATAAGGTCACGCGCCGCTCATAAACCTGTCACACGCTCCCACAGGTCATCCATCACAGGGGTCATACTGTAAATGATCAGTATATATATTACTACTCCAATTCAATTAACTGTGCTTTATCGGCATGAAAGTTGAGAACAATATTGCCAATGCATCAACATCTCTCACCACTTGTATCAGTGTGTGTATGTGAGTGTGTGTGTGTGTGTGTGTGTGTGTGTGTGTGTGTGTGTGTGTGTGTGTGTGAGTGTGTGAGCAATACATATTCAGCAGCAAGACGCGTCGTGTTTCCTTCTAGTTCCTAATTCTCGTCTCGTCATCGAGCTCTTTGAAATTGAGAGAGTAAATTTCCCCGGGTGCTTCGAGCGTGTCACATTCCAAGAGGAGGTGTGTCTCCACCTCCACCTGTTGGACAGCGACCCTCCAAAACCTTCTATGTCTCCCGTTTTGGTGGTCAGTGAGTCGGTATCGGTCCAGGTCTGTCTCTGCTAGTAGAGAGATGCTCTGTATTTTAGGGCCAGGTCACATTCTAGTTAGTTTCTTTCTCCCAATGTTCTGAATAGGTTTCAGTGCAGTGTTTCATCATTTCTCTTACTCTACCTGGTATTGGTCAGGGTTGTGAAGGAGCAACAGGTGATTCAACAGGTGATTGAACCATTGTATTAGTGGGTATCGGCCTCATGCTGTTCTACATGCACTGGTTTTTCTGTGTGTGTTAAATGCAGCTGCAAACTTCTGCATGTAGAGATTCAGTTGGATATCTCTCTCTCTCTCTCTCTCTCTCTCTCTTTGTTATTAGGTTCTTTCTTTCACCTTCTTTACACGCTCCCTCTTCTTCCTCTCCTTCTCTGTCTTCCCATCTCTCCATCCCTCCCTCCCTCCCTCTCTATAACCCTCTTATCTATCCATCACTCCCTTTATCTCAGCCTCTCTCTTTCTCTGCCCATTTACAACTCCCATTTCTCTCTCTCTCTCTCCCTCTCTCTCTCTCTCTCTCTCTCTCTCTCTCTCTCTCTCTCTCTCTCTCTCTCTCCCTCTCTCTCTCTCTCCATGGATAATTCATCAGTGTTTCTCAGAGCTGCTGTCTGCCTGACTAGTGTGATTTCCACCGGGACTCTTTCA
>JAXDDW010000003.1:407500-422500 GCA_034670385.1 Hoplostethus mediterraneus | reverse complement strand
TACAAATCATATGGTGCTAGTAAACCAGCGGGTGGTCTTCGGCTCCCTATAGGTAACGGAGGACACCTACTGTATGTGTTGCACCCATTAGAAGAGAGAATGTAAGGAAGGTTAAAATGCAATGGGATGCAAAGGCTGAAATAACTGGAATAGAATAGAATATAATAGAAATGACAGTTCAGTCTATTTTGGGTAAATATTGAAGGATATGAGCAAGGGCAAAAATGTAGAGGAGTAATATACAGTAAGCGAGTCCAGAAATTGGCAATCATTAAAAACAGAGTTGATAGAAATAACCTTATCACTGCACTGCAATTAGTGGCGTTCCCTTTTGAAGAGAAAAAAGCGTGGACCGTTTTACCCACGGGGATATAAGGAAGGCTAGAACACAGAGGAAGAAATAGCAATTAAACAGAAAACAGTCGCAAACTACATTTTTAATAACAACAGGCAAAAGATCCACATCAGATGAACACACTAAAAACACTACATCTAAAAAAAAAAAAAATGTGTGCGGATGTTTCTGGGAGTAATGTTCATTATGTTGCAGGTCTACATGCTACCGGCTGTAGCAGGTGGGAAGAGGATGGATTTGAAAGGAGAATTTAGGAGGTACACAAGAAACTGAAGAGGCTTGAAAGGAATAATATGCGGTAAGTGGAGTGAAGTATCCTCCTCCCTCGGAGAGAGGATAAAGGAGGCTGATGGATTGGATGAGGGAGGAAAGAGCTCAATTGATTAGAGTCAATTAGGGAAAAGGTCAGACCACCACTGGGGCAATAAGGCTACTGTCACTGGGATTACTGCAGTGTTAACACTATGGTGTCACACACACACACACACACACACACACACACACACACACACACATACACACACACACACACACACACACACACACACACACACACGTTCTTTTATACGTGTGTATTCATAACACAAACACAATCCAGGCTGAATCACAGACATAAACACACACATTGACATCGTGTAGGTCACATATCAATGACACACACTGACACACTTTGCAGGCTGGGGTAAACAAAACACACACACACACACACACACACACACACACACACACACACACCTCCTGCTGTTTATCTGGTTGCTGCTCTGGATACCGGATCAATCCTCTCCATGTGCGATGAGTCTTGCAGGCCATTTACTATGCTGTTAGATCATCTGCAGCGACACTGGATACCGCTTGTGTGTGTGTGTGTGTGTGTGTGTGTGTGTGTGTGTGTGTGTGTGTGTGTGTCTGTTTTAGCGTTGTGTGTGTGTCCATCGTGGTGTAGTAGTTCTGCGAAGCGGCTTGCGTTACATGTATCTACACTGCTAATTTGGTCTCTCAAGGTCAGTTGGCGCAAACACACACACACACACACACACACACACACACACACACACACACACACACGTCTATATACAGAGAGTGTGAGAGAGAGAGAGAGAGAGAGAGAGAGAGAGCCTCAGACCCTCTTCTCCTTTCTTTTAACAAACCATCTTTCCTTAAATATCCCTCGACACCAGACTGTACCGTCTCCTCCTCTCCTCCTCTCCTCTCCTCTCCTCTCTCCTCTCCTCTCTTCTTTCCCTCCTCCTCTTCCTGCCTTTCTCCAGCATAACCGTTCATTAGTCTAACCTTCACTCTCTTCCTGCTCTTTCCCTCTTTCCCCAGTGTTCCCTCCTTCCTCTCGCATATCTCTTCATAATCTGCCCTTCAGTTCCTCATATCCTCTCTCTCTCTCTCTCTCTCTCTCTCTCTCCCCCCAGTCTTTCCTGTGCTCCCTCTATCTCCACGTTCCATCTTCTCCACCAGTCCAGCCTTTTCCTCCTCCACTCACTCTTCTTCGACACCCAGATAATAACCCTGTTTGAAAAGCAAATAAAGTGAGAGGAAGAGGGGAGATAGTGTTCATATCATGTCATCTGTACATGTAATAGTTTCTTATTACCTGTACTCCTCCTGTGTTTTCTCCTCCTGCGTTTTCTCCTTTTACTTTACTCCTCGCTGCAAAACAAATTGGTCCTTGCGGGATAATAAAGGTGTTCTCTGCTCTCACCTTTCTGTCTGTTATTATAGACATTTCCTGAGCACCAGGGATGGAGCGATACGTGGCTGATATTCACCTTTCATCACATCTGATGTGATATGATGCAGTTTGTTTGATCGCATGTTCAATGGATGATTGATCAATACTACACTGGTTGTCTATGGGAAGCCCTTAAACTGAAGTGATTCAAATACATTTTGATTGGCTTCAACACAAGTATGCATGGGTATATTATTATTAGTAGTAATAGTATCAGTAATGGTAGCAGTAGTACCAGTGGTAGTAGTAGTAGTAGTAATAGTAGTAGTAATAGTAATAGTAATAGTAGTAGTAGTAGTAGTATCAGTAGTAGTAGTAGTAGTAGTAGTAGTAGTAGTAGTAGTATAATTTAAAGATGTTGAATATCCATGTTAGCATCTTCAAACCAAAAACATCAGTATCAGTATCGACCTTCACAACCCATATGACCATATCACCATATCACCATATCACCATATCACCATATCACCATATCACTATATCACCATATCACCATATCACCATATCACCATATCACTATATCACCATATCACCATATCACTATATCACTATATCACCATATCACCATATCACTATATCACCATATCACCATATCACTATATCACCATATCACCATATCACCATATCACTATATCACTATATCACCATATCACCATATTACCATATCACTATATCACTATATCACCATATCACTATATCACCATATCACCATATCACTATATCACCATATCACCATATCACCATATCACTATATCACCATATCACCATATCACCATATCACTATATTACCATATCACCATATCACCATATCACTATATCACCATATCACCATATCACTATATCACTATATCACCATATCACTATATCACCATATCACCATATCACCATATCACTATATCACCATATCACCATATCACCATATCACCATATTACCATATCACTATATCACTATATCACCATATCACCATATCACCATATCACTATATCACCATATCACCATATCACCATATCACTATATCACCATATCACCATATCACCATATCACTATATCACTATATCACCATTTCACCATATTACCATATCACTATATCACCATATCACCATATCACCATATCACCATATCACTATATCACCATATCACTATATCACTATATCACCATATCACCATATCACCATATCACCATATCACCCTATCACCCTATCACCATATCACCATATCACCATATCACCATATCACCATATCACCATATCACCATATCACCATATCACCATATCACCATATCACTATATCACCATATCACCATATCACCATATCACCATATCACCATATCACTATATCACCATATCACCATATCACCATATCACTATATCACCATATCACCATATCACCATATCACCATATCACCATATCACTATATCACCATATCACTATATCACTATATCACTATATCACTATATCACTATATCACCATATCACCATATCACTATATCACCATATCACCATATCACCATATCACCATATCACCATATCACTATATCACCATATCACCATATCACCATATCACCATATCACCATATCACCATATCACCATATCACCATATCACTATATCACCATATCACCATATCACCATATCACCATATCACTATATCACCATATCACCATATCACTATATCACCATATCACCATATCACTATATCACTATATCACTATATCACTATATCACTATATCACCATATCACCATATCACTATATCACCATATCACCATATCACCATATCACTATATCACCATATCACCATATCACCATATCACTATATCACCATATCACCATATCACCATATCACCATATCACCATATCACCATATCACTATATCACTATATCACCATATCACCATATCACCCTATCACCCTATCACCATATCACCATATCACCATATCACCATATCACCATATCACTATATCACCATATCACCATATCACCATATCACCATATCACTATATCACCATATCACCATATCACCATATCACCATATCACTATATCACCATATCACTATATCACTATATCACCATATCACCATATCACCATATCACTATATCACTATATCACCATATCACCATATCACCATATCACTATATCACTATATCACCATATCACCATATCACCATATCACCATATCACCATATCACCATATCACTATATCACCATATCACCATATCACCATATCACTATATCACCATATCACCATATCACTATATCACTATATCACCATATCACCATATCACTATATCACTATATCACCATATCACTATATCACTATATCACTATATCACTATATCACCATATCACCATATCACTATATCACTATATCACCATATCACCATATCACCATATCACCATATCACTATATCACCATATCACCATATCACCATATCACTATATCACCATATCACCCTGCACACACTCACACCGTTAATCTCAGTTCTCTGCTGCTGACTAGAGTGTAGAGTGACTCAGAAACGTTTCACTCTGTAACTTCCTCATCAGGCCGGTGATCTGAACCCAGGACCTTTCAATCACAAGCTCACTCCTCTAAGGCTGTCTGGCTTTAATCAGATGATGTGTGTGTGTGTGTGTGTGTGTGTGTGTGTGCGTGTGTGTGTTATCCCATTTTTGTTTATCATACATGCTGATTACTATGATTGCCAGTTTTTACCTTTCTGCTACAAGTGCGCTGAAGGCAAAACTCCATTTCATGTAAATTTTATGGACAATAAGAGCCTTCCCCTGTAACTCAGCCAGCGTCTGTGACTGGAACAGGAGAATACTAAGAGGGCCTCTGGCAGGGACCCTCAAGGACCATTTCAGAGGTATGTTCACAGAAACATTAAAAGATTCAACTACTTATTACTGGGTTATTATTGGGTGCTGTATGTGATGTAGACGGATGATCCTGTGTAATTGGAAAGTTTCATTCAATTCATTAATTTCCGAAATTAGCACCAATTTAAAAATGGGACACCTACCCTTACGAAATGAAAGTAATGAGTCGTAGGTATTAAGTAAGATATAAAAGCTCTGCTGTTATTGGAGTTATTCGTTATCCTCATATTAAAATGAACTTAAAGTTAATGGTGAGCAATGAACAGCAGGAGGCAGTTATTTTCCAAAACGGACGTGCAGCACCTAAGGGTGAAACCCAATTATATCCTCGGCACACACCTATGGATTTACACGTGTGATGGTAATTCTTCTTGTGGGATTCATCCAAGTGAAATTACTCTGAGGAACATCAACACGCAACAGCGAGTTTTATCATAAGCTGGGGAGTTTCGTTATAAAGCCGGGGCCTCGTTAATTAGAATGAACAAAGTTTTCTTCTTCAATAAGATCAGAGGATAATACTCGTGCGCTGATTTATATATATATTTAAAAAAAGACTCCAGAACAAAGCTGCATGTTATTCTTATTATTTGCAACAGAGTGTGAACGTGCTTTAATACCCCACGCTATAAACCCCTACAATTAACTGACACTGCAAAGCTGCACGGAGTCTACTGTCGGCTTTCATAAAGCACCACTACTCCAAGTGTAGCGCAGCGCCTGTGCGCGTGGGAGCTGGAATCCAGCTGGAAACATTTGCGGCACAAGGTCAAAATGAATACTTACATATTTCTGGGAACAAATTTGAAAGGAAGTGCTTTTTCTATAAATGAGGCCCCTCGAGCTGGAGGATCCACGCCGGTTGGAAACACAGGGAAACAAACGTAACAATCAGCAGCGCTACACCATTCATTTCTCTGTGACCTTTGAAAAAAGGGTCGCCGTGCTTCAACCAAGCCCTCCACACTGCCTATGAGTGGTAGTGTACTTTTATTTTTATTTTGTATTCTTTTTAGAGTCTGCGAGTATTTGTGTGTATCTGCTTCCTGGATCATTTGTGTGTGTTTACACGTACTTACGCACTAACTGTGTAAACTCGGGGAGCTCTGGGACTTCATCTTCACTCCATAAACTGCTGGTGCTTCTCTGTTTACTGAGGCATCCGGCAGTACTAAAATATTAATCTGCAAAAAAACATCCAAATAACTAGGAGCAGCTTCTGCATAGCATAAGTGGCTTTCACCTGAGACTCTCGCTTCGCCCGCACGCTCGCGCCACAGTGCGATGATGATGCATGGTGCAGTAGCGAGGGGCAGACACACACACACACACACACACACACATGCACACTCATGCACATACACACAATCTCTCTCTCTCTCTCCTGTTCAACCCCATTGGGTTGCAAACAAATTAAGGCACTGCAGGTGAAAAGGTGATTTTGGCTTGGTTGGTCAATTTTTAGATATTATAAATATTATAACATTTTGCTTCTATAACTACTGCAGTTTCATGAAATATCCAATCATCTTTTATACCGGCTGCATCGAGTACACCCAGCACAAATGAGTTCCTCACAATGACATACTCCCTGAATACAAACACTTTTTTTCAATGTAAGCAGTAGATATGGACGCCAATTTTGACGCACTGCTTCTTAACAAAAGATAACTTTGTCATTTCTACTGATCTACAAGAGGTATTTAGTTATCCATCAGAATGAAACAGGAAAATGCATTCTGGCTTCATCTACCGAGAAAAAAAAGTGCTCTGAATGACTGTGTATATATATGTATATATATATGACTGTTGATAACAAAAGTAAAGGTCATGATGCAAAAGGTGTTGGTGCGTCACCTTACATTGGCAGGTGAAAGCCTGGATCCCCAGAACACTGTGGGTAGCTGACGAAAACAGCTCCTGCTGTTGGTGCAGGCTGAGTTCAAACGCACCGTGAGATTTTCCTCAAACGGCAACCAGACAAGTTTCAAAATAAATTCTTCCCTATGATCAAACTTGCTTTCCAGGGCAAACATCCTTCAAGACTTCGCATGTTGTGTTTCCCAGACAGACTCCTCGGCTTTACGGCTCGCTGCGGAACCGCCGTTGATCTCGGAGCCCTGTGTGTTTTGTGGCTTGTCAAAGTATGCAAACAGCATCAAAAAGGTCAGGAAACATTGTTCCGGTGTCAGAGACTATCTTTTTTATCACATTTAGACAAGGCTTTCCAAGATACCCTTGAGGTAGCATTTGCATGAGGATGAGGAGTTGACGCAGTATGAATCAAATTTCATATAATAGCAACACTGTGCACAAACAAGGGATCCATTCTGAAGCGCCAACTCAAGGAAAAAGCACTAAACTAGAAGCTAAATGCAGAAGATTCAACATATTTGTATATTTGCACGACATCTTTCCTTAAATTCATCAGAATAAACACTTCGGTTGAGCTGCCTGAAAGGAAATCGAGTCAAACTAGGATAATGTTTCCCTGCTGCATTCAGCATTTGCTCACATTCTGCTGGGGTTATAGAAAGCAGCGAGTAGATTCACTAAGAGCATTTTTAACTTTTCAACTGGTCATACATATTACTGTGAGCGAGATTCACTTGTTGGGAATCTAGGCTCAACCCAGATTTGTTCAGGGAGAACTCTGTTGGTGTTTGGTGCAGCAAGACCTGCAAATTCAGCTGTAAAATATATACATCTCAACAAGTCATTTACAGCTGCAGGCTGAGGGAAAGTGGATACACCAAAAAACGTAGATTTCATCATAAAATAACTCCTGGAATGCATTGAGCATTGCAGATTCATGATGTGTAACAGTGTAGGAGGATCTGAGGGAATTTCTCTTTAAAATCTGAGTGAAAATTTCACAATAAAGTGTCATTTTTGGGCCACCAGTGAAGTGTTCTGCCTTATTCTGCCTTTTATTGACATACTGACACTAAAAACAAGTGAAACTACATTGGAAACCATGTAAATGATCACACCCCATTGGAAGAATATGTCATGTGTCTTAAGAAAAAATAAGATTGTACCCGAGACCTCACCCTCCACCCATTTGCCACACCCCATAGTCATTCCCATGTTAGAGAGCATCATGATCACACTCAATTATCAGTCAGTCAGCACCAGTTTAATGATTTTCTATAAAGGTAGCAAAACCTCCTCCGTATAGATGGATAGAAGGATGGAGGGGCAGAGAAAACACACAGATGTGAAGGTGAAGAGTAAAGGAACGGTGAAGACAGCAGGCAAATACAACAACTGCTAACGAACGGTGAGCGTTGATTTCGTGAGAGCCGACGTGAGCAGAAAGTGCAGCGTCTGCATCATCGGACGCGCTCGGTACCGATGTGCAATATCTAGATCGTTGCTATTGTCCATGGAAAACACCACCACACGATACAGTTGACCTATACCCACAATGCAACAGCGCTGTTTTCATCCCCGGGAAAGTCCGATCCTGTCAGAGGGTCGGTCCAGCCCGGACATCGCTCTGGTTTGATGGGCGTCCTGCTTCAAAGCCGGCCTGGATATTCTCTTTCTTTTTTTATTTATTTATTACATTCTGCTCGTCTCTCATCTCTTTGTAGGTGTGTGATGTATGTCTGGAATTATTATGGATGGGGGGGGGGGGGGTCACAGGATCATAGCTTACACACACACTCTGTTTCTCACACATAGAAACGCCTAGAAAGCTCAGTTCTGCATGCTAGTTCCACAAGCAAATAAGGTTAGATATGTGGAGGGAGATCCACTGGAGCAGAGCAGTTTAATCGGTAACACAGTGTATTGTGGGTAAATGATTACTTCAACAAGCTAATTTACATGAAAGTGAGACATTTGATCTCTCTCTCTCTCTCTCTCTTTCTCTCTCTCACATGTGGGAACACACACTGAATGAAACAATCTTGAATACAGAGAAAACAATCACAATCTGCAGCACAGAGACAGTACAATACAGTGAGATAAGGAGAAACAGTCGGGTTAAAACATCTATTTCAATAGAATTTATGTTCTGTTTGTTTTTCTTTCTTTTTACAGGTTACTGTGCATTGGAACAAAGGTGGAAATTCAATACCTGCCTGCATTTTAACGTCCTCTTAAACCGGTTGTGTTCGTTCTGCTTTCCCCGAGAGGAAGGTGTTGGGTAGAGCACAGCTAATAGGAAACGTTTCAAAAGGCAGATCCCAATGGTATATACGGCATAGTCTATATACATCTGAAATATATCACCGCTATTTACATGGTACTCATAGAACTGTAAATATTCACACTGTACAAAGCTCTTCAGTCATTATGATCTGTGGCAAATAAGTCAAGACCTTCCCCATTTGGAAACTGCTGTTACACTTTAATTTGAGTGATACTATTACTCTGTGTGTGTGTGCAATGATGAGGGGAGGCATTGCTGTAGAGAGCAACTCAGAGCCAATTTTAATTGCTCTTCTTTCTCTATGCAGATAGGATAAGATGCAAGGAACCATTTTGGCTACCCGCCATCATCACCCTTAAATCTGAGCAAATTGCGCCCTTCAATGACACGCACAGGTCAATGCCACCCATGTCTCCCTATTTTACTTGTGTAATTACAGTAAACAAACAAAAACCATCGCTGAGATGATCGGCAGCCTCTACCGGCCTCTTAACTGTGTTTTACATTGGGTGCCACCGGGTCGGATTTTGCAGGAAATCTGCCGGATTGCTTTACGGCACGAAACAGGAAGAGGGCGCTGTTCTTCCAGCGCTAACGGAGCTAACGCCTTCAGAGTTTCTCGCAACGGCAGACGGTGGAAGGAGTGAAAGGATGATAGAAACTTCCAACGCGTTTATCCTGTTCCGTATGAAGCCAAAGAGGAAACCGATAGGCAGAGCAACCCCAGGGAGAGAGAAGGGGGACAAGAAAGCAGCAGTGTTTCATGGGAAATGCAGGTCCTCAAACATGGTCTCATTTGTTTACGGTAAATATACCAAGGTATCACAATAGATTGATGTTTAAACATTCCCCACGTAGCACCTTTAACACGTCGCGCAATCTTTATTTTACTGGGCGAGCAGAAGCGCCTGGAGGATGTTCAGAGTTCTACCATCACGCTGCTCGTCTTTCTGTTCAGTTTAACCTCGTTGTTAAAACAACAAGCCGTCGCTCGGTCGCCGGAGGCTACGACACGACCCCCCGCTCCTCTCTGGTCAATCATGCTGCGTTTACACCGCGGCCTTATTGAAAAACCAGGCTGGAACTGGATTTGTCCGCCTGCTGTACACAACGTATCTTCTCAGGGGGAAAAAAGAAATAAATAAAAAAACTATTCATTCATTCATTTATTCATTCATGTTTTTTTAATAATGGTGCAAATAGTACCACTGTGCCACACAACACAACACCTCCAGGCTGAACCGTCTAAGACTTGAGTTAAACAAACACAACCTATCTGCTTTTCAACCCCATGTGACCGAATGTTGATGATCCACCCGTATTCAGCCCCCGATGGCGAGATCTGATCTGATCTGGATTGCGTGGAGTTAAACATCAAATCGCTGCGCCTTGGTGGATCGGCTTGTGAAACCCCTAATCGCTCAATCTATTGGTTTAATTAAAGTTTAAAACCACCCCAGTCTCTTTAAACCATCCTTGCATATCATCCTGTGTAAACCCCTCCTATGTGAAATAAGCTTGCTGTGCGGTGATTGGAGGGTTTTCTTTTCCATGTTTAAAGCTTTACTGTCTAAGTTCGCTTATAGCCTTGCATTTGAGTTTTACCTCCCAGGTGGATTACCGGTTTTTTTTTTTTTTATCTCCTCAAGGTCCTGGCGTCTCAAACATCCAGGGGGCCGGGACTCCAAAAACAAATGGGTCATGGATCTACTTCTGTCGGGGCTCCCGCGCATCAAGAGCGACGGCCTCTTTTAATGAGAGCGTCTACACTGTACGTCGAGGTCCCAGGCCGAATTAGAACGAGAACTTTGGCTCCAGGTTGTTGTCTTCAGATCTGCTTGCCTGCATAATCCCGTCTGTGCAATACAACCTCTTGGTATGTAGGGCACGTCGGCCAGATGGGGTCGAGCGATTCTGCAGGTGATGCTGCGCTAACTAAATCCTATTTGTTTGTTCCAATCACTCTTACAGTGAGAACTTTGTTAAAGATTTTGAGTGTTGTTTTAATATTATTTATTTGTTCTGCCCATTCTTGCATAACTCTTTTTAAAGTTGTGTTTCTTAGGATTTACTTAGTGTACAACCTAAAGCCCCCTGTGTAAAACACACTCGCCGCCAGACAGGTGGATTCGATCTAGTGCTTCTCAAATAGGCAGAACGGTGTTTGTTTTCCAGGTGTGCTTCTCTCTCTCTCTCTCTCTCTCTCCCCGTCTCTCCGTCTCTCTCTCTCTCTCTCTTTCTCTCTGTCTCTCTGTCAGTCCGTCCCTCAAATCTAATAGTGCCTGTGATCCCGGGCCAGGCAGAAACGACTGTTACCCACAGCCACTTAGAATAACAAGCAGCCTTGGCAGGCCCCCGCAGGGCCGAGCTACGATTCCTGGAGCATGAAATGCACTTGGCATCTGAGCGGAGTGTGATTCTGACTACAGTAGCGAACGGCCCCGTACTGTAGGCTGGAGCAGGAGGACAAAGTGAGGCCCCGCAGGACTTCATACCTAGGTAAGCACCAAATGAAAAAGACTCCAGGACGCACTAGCTCCCCTATCAGATTAAAAACGGATGTTGCCGCAACGGTTGTGGAAGAAATTGTATATTTAGCATATGAAGCAATTCATAACAAAATGCCGCATATCCCTCTGGGAAAAAAAGATACCTGTTGTTTATTGTTTAATGTTTTAAAAATAGAAATGATTGTACACTCTATGTTGCTGTTTTCTTTTTTTTCATTTAGCAAATAACCTCAATGATAATAAATAGTTTTATGTTCATGCCACCAATTGTTTGTCAGAGTAGGTGCCACGTTTTTAACTTTGTTTTGTGATGAACCATGTCATATTGAACTACGCTGCAAAGCTACTTTAGTACATTTTTTCGCATCCTTCAGTTTCTTTGACTGCGACTATTTCTGACGCTCCCGTTGCGACTGCATGCAGAAATTCCTACATCTTGTTTATTTCTTCAGTGCTTTGGTCCTCACTTTAGGCTATATGCTCGTTATGAAGACGGCGTGCAGGAACCGCCGCCGACTGTCGCTAGAGTTAGCCACTTTCCAGACCCGCTCTCCCAAGCGACTAGCGGCAAATCTAGGTATTGTTTTAGACCACGAGGAACCATCTTAACATGTTATAACTAATAAAACATTAATCTGAAGAGGTCTGATGATCACAGCTTAGCCCCCTCCCTCTGCTAAGACCTTGCTGTAGCATATACATTTATATGAAAATCAGCATGTGACATCATCCGGCGTCTTTTTGAGCAGCCAATAGCTACTTTCCTCTTTTTTGTTTTGCCTCAACAAGAGCAGCATCTTTGAAACGACGGGCCCTGGGCTTGTTTTTGGTGATTCCCCAAATGACAGCAGTATTAGCACGCTATAATGAGCTGGGATCCTTGGGAGAGACTAAATTTACTCCATTTTGAATCCTTGGATTTTAAGATGAAAAATGAGAAGCTGCTCTCTTACAGGATGTGGCCTGCAGGACTCCCTGCCTGGTAGTTCACAACCAAGATAACAAGTTCAGTTCACGTCACTGCCGAATGGTTCATATATATATATCTGGAAAATGAGTTTAGCTGGAACTAGCGGTGGCATCTGGCCTATTCTGCACTTTGTTTTCATGTTTCTAAAGAAGGGAGTCGTTAATATGCTCCTCTCATTACTCTCAGACCGAGAGAGACTCCCCCGGAAACATCACATCTAATCTCATACTAACAAGATGTAGGGACTATAAGACAGATGACTCGTGGCTGGCCAGTGTTTCTGTGTATGTGTGTGTGTGCGTCTGTATGTGTATCGCGTGTGTGTCTGTGTGTGTCTGTGTGTGTGTGTGTGTGTGTGTGTGTGTGTGTGTGTGTGTGTGTGTCCAATAGAGAGACTAATTAAAAGGCAGAGAAATATGCATGAACCAGCACACGCAGTTTAAAGATACATTATCAAAAAGACTGTCGGGCGTCTGAACATGCGGTTAGAAATATTCAACCCCTGGCAGAGCAGAGGAAAATAAAAATAAAAATGGGCTTGTGGCAGAAAACAAAATTCACAAAGTTTAGAAGTCTGTTCGCACCGCGGTGACTATATCCAAGACAACAAGAGCAGCAGAGGAGGAAGTAGCATCAGGAAGTGGGAGGAGCCTGCCAGACGGTTGCCGTGCCCTCTTAGGGACTCCTGGTTGATCTCCTCCCGGCTGGGCGGGACCTGGGGGGAGCCGGTGGCCCCCGCGTGGCTGTTGCGTTTGGAGCACATGTCGTAAAGGTTTCCGGAGAACTGCATCTTCTTGGATTCCTGGCGGAGAGACTCCCAGACGGCCGCCGCCTCGTCCGGACAGCCGGCCATCGCCACGTTGGCGCAGTCGTGGAACTCGTCCCAGGACCTGCAGAGGCAAAGAGGAGGAGGGTGGAGACGTAAAAGTGATGAAAACATAGACACCACGATAATCTGTGTTTCCGGTAGATATCATAGCACAGGAGCAAACCAACACTAGCATACACTATGTTGAGTCAAAACTAGCGGGGAATGCTTTCCCTGTTTCCATAGGCAGTGAAGGTGGTGGGCGATGGGAGACGGTGTACACTGCTCAGCGGATGAATACGTGGTATCGCACCTGAAATAGTTCACATTCACTTCTATGACTTGCATGTTTTTGGACTCTGGAGGGAAACCCAGGTGAACATGGAGAGAAAAATGTATTGATGCATTCTTCTAGTTTACATATCAGTGTTACTCTGAAAACCCTGATTTTCTATTGTGCATCTTTAGGACTGTTTTCATGATGTTCTTGTAATGGACCTTAGTGCAAATTGTTATTATTTAGGCCTACATGAATATCAAATATTGTCTCAAATAAATATGTCTGTAATTGTTGTTCATTTATTCTTTTAAAGAAATCTTCGGATGATCAATAGCTTATAACTACATAGCTTTGCATACATTCTGTATATTTATAATGAAATGTATATATTATATATATAGCATATATATAATATATAGCATATATTGAAATATATTATGAATATAAGTAATATATTAGAACAAGAATATTGACATACATGTTGGCAATATATTATGGATACTTGGAAATATGTGCCAATATATTTCTTTTCCTTGTGGGATATGGCCTGAAGATTAATAAATGGTTTATTAGTCGTCTTACTACTAATAATATAATGTTAATGATGTTCATCAATCATCATTGATCTACTGGGGACATGTGGATGATTATGGTGTCTCTGTTCTCATCATCTGCCAGAAGGATGAGGTCATTTTACTTATTGTCAAAGCAAATCAACTTGTTAGTGGCATCATGTTGTACATACATCAGTATGTACAACATGCTTGGCTGTGTCAGGCTGTATGATCAGTAGGCTGAACATACTGAGCATGCAGCCTGAGCAAGTCATTATTTCCAATGCTGCAGATATGTCATTTTCTGCTGCATGTTGGCTTTCACAATTACTGTATGTCCTTGGCGGTCTTTGATTATTTCTGCTTCTCTGCCACATTCCCAGAATAACTTCTTCCCTTGCTCCTCTCTTCAGCCATGGACTCTTGTCCTCCTTCATGTCCAACTCTCTATCCACCCTGCTGTCTTCACCATCCCTTTACTCTTGATCTTCCCTCCGTGTCTCATATCTCTCTATTCTCTCTCTCTGTCTGTTCTCCTTTCTGTCCTTCTCTCTGCTCCTCCGGCCAGGTTTTGCTACCTTTATAGAAAATCATTAAACTGGTGCTGACTGACTGATGACTGACTGGCTGTGTGATCATGATGCTCTCTACATGGGAATGAATATTACTATGGGGTGTGGCAAATGGGTGGAGGATGAGGTCTTGGGTGGAAACCAGGCTGTGCAAAATGTTATTTA
>JAXDDW010000003.1:372500-402500 GCA_034670385.1 Hoplostethus mediterraneus | reverse complement strand
TCTCCTGATTGGTTCTCTCATGCTTAGATAACATGTTTAACATGGTTCATCCTATCTCTCCACATAGCAGTGGTCTGGTCAAGGTCAGATTCATGACTTCCTTCTAGGCCCTCACTAGCTTACTATGCACCACTGTCTGTGGCAACACAGCGTCAGTACTACAGACACTAAATGATGAATGATAAATACTAGCATTCTGTGCTAATTTACTTTCACACTATAAAAGTTCTTCAGGCAGGGTGCTCCACACTAGGGGCCCAGATGGCAAGCCTCCAGTCTAGACTGACTGAGGGGCCCTTCGATCATCTTTAGTCGTTAAAATCATATCTGTATTTATGAGAGATGCTAAAAATCGTGGACATCACTTTTTGTCACCAGTTTAAAATTATAACTGCCGCATTCTGATCAAGCCGGAGACGCGAGAGGGACCGAGGCAGAAATAGGAAGAGAGAAAAGCTGCAATGAGATGCAATAAAAAGCATGGATGACCTTCTCTAAATCTGTGGAGGATAAAAATATAAATGCACATATAAAGGCTGCTGTGACAGACGTCCCTGTGGAAAGAAAACTCTCAGGTTCTTCGACCTGAGAGACGGGGGGGGGGGGGGGGGGGGGGGGGGGACGCGTAAAACAAATCTGATTCCAGTCCCTGTATCTTCAGCTGGACATGACGGACCTCATCCCAATAAAACCGAGCACATTCTGGAGCCGTTCTCACTCTCGGGCGTCTCGGCTCTCGTTCCAGCGGGGAGGAACTGAACCGGAGGAGTAACCCTCTCCGAGCGCGCTCAGTGTGAACGCACCCCGAGTTCATCTTAATGGGTATTCCTCTTCTTCACTCATAGCATATTTTGCACACGAAGCTCCGCTGTTCCGTCTTCAGCCAAAGTGTTTGATTTATTTTTCCAGACTAGATAGGTCCTTTATATCTTTAGCCCAAAAGATTTAATCCCCCCCCCCCCCCCCCCCCCCCCCCCTTTCTATTCAGGAGTATGATTGCAACTACATAATGCCTATTGTGGAGACAGGGAATATAAGCAGCGCTGCACTCCTGGGAGAGCTCTGACAATGGTGCAGCCTTGGCCTAGATGCAAATCATAGCCTCCTATTCAGTCTACAGTGTGTGTGTGTGTGTGTGTGTGTGTGTGTGTGTGTGTGTGTGTGTGTGTGTGTGTGTGTGGGTGTGTGTGGGTGCGCGTGTGCGTGTGCACGTGTTTGAATGTGCACATGCATGCAGATCTTTGGAGGGGCGTGGCACGCTACCTCCTCATTAGACGGCTCTGACAGAAATGCTAAAACCACATTCCTGGGCGGAGAGGTGGAGGGAAGGAGCCGACAGAAGAAGAGACAGGAGGGATGGAGGGAGGCGGAAACAGATGAGAGAGAGGAGGAGGAGGGATGGAAGAAGAAGAGCAAAGAGGAAGGACGAGAGAGAGGGAGAGAGAGCGAAAAAGAAAAAAGGAAGAGTGAGGGAGAGAAAGTGTGTGTGTGTGTGTGTGTGTTTTCTCATATCCCTGCATTAGGTAGCAGTCACACTAAAGTGGTTGGGTTGCAGGATTAGTAGTTTAATTGGTACCTCAAGGAATAGGAGAGACTTAACAACAGCGGAGTGGTAACACGGGTGGGCTGCAGAGCCTTGGTGACATACACACACACACACACACACACACACACACACACACAAACTGTTTGACTTGTGAGGAAAGTCTCTTGACTTCTAATAAATTCCCTAACACCGATCTTAACCTTAACACACCGCTAAAACCATAAGCTTGTCTAAATCTAACCCCAACATTAATCCCTAACCCTAAAATATGTCTGCTTTAATTATTAACTACACACACACACACTCGCACAAAGTTGTTAAAGGGATAATAATAAATGAAGCGGAGACAAGAGGATGGATGGAATGCAAGAAAGGAAGGGAGGGAGGAGGGAGGGAGGGAGGGAGGGAGGGAGGGAGAGGAAAGAAGGAAGGAACGGAGGTGAACATAACGAAAAAGGTGTGGTGTAGCTGGAGCCAGGCTATCGATGAGACGACTGCTACTGTAAGTGGAGACTTACACACACACACACACACACACACACACACACACACACACACACACACACACTGCACCAGCCCACAGGACGCCATGCTAGGTACATTTTAGTTCTCAACAAAGACATGTCTAAAACAAACGAAAACCTTCCTCTTTTCCCTAAAGTAAGGCTCAATCTCATTTCTTATTTTCACCCCTACCCCTCGTTTTCGGCTTGGCCCTCGGAACAGAGTCACAAGGGGTAGTGGTTTAAATCTCTCCCTATGAAATGGGACAACCCGTTCAAGACCCTGATACGTCATCGATGACGTTTATGTAAACAGACGGGACGAGTTTGTTATCGGAGATTACTATGGCAATAATGGTTTTATCACAGTGACATTTGCCGTTCATCTGATGGAGATAGAAAAAGCATGGACGCTCGCGATTCATTCACAACTTATACGTTTCACGCTACCAATCGATCAAACAAGTCATCAAATAAAAAAGACCACTGCTTCATTACCAGTCCACTTCATGACAGAATAGCGTTAGCGGTGCTCTGTAGGCTAGCAAGCCGCTCCTAACGTTACCCTGCCAGTCTGCACTGATATTAGAGGAGCCGGAACAAGTGCAGCAACTTCGCTGCTGGACTTCAGTTATATTTCATCATATACCAACAAAGGGGGGAAATGCGACATGTAAATATGTCATGCACAAATCAGCCTAAAAACAATGTTGTAACGTTAACTAGCTAGAGAGACATTGAAAATACATTGAAACGACATTAAACTAAGATAATACGATGGTTATCATATTTTTTAAATCTTTATTAATGAAGAAAATACTACATTTGTTGCTTGTGCAGCGTTCATCACCATCTTGCCGATGATTGTCAGAGATTTCTCCTAAGCCCTTGGTTTGTAGTGTGCCCCTGAAAAATCTCCGTTTGGAGGGCCATGTAGCCCTGGCACTTCGCCCTACCCCTCCATCCCAACAAGAATCAGGACTCCCCTACCCCTACACGTGAACGCGTAAAACCGAGGGGTAGGGGCTAAGGGGTAGGGGAAAGGGCTGTATTGGGATTGGGCCTAAGTTTCTATATAGTATGCTGAGCAACAACAGTACACTGTGTTGCATCTCATGTCTACCTGTAAGCTATACTGTGTAGAGCATGCATTGCCTGAACAGATTCCCTGCACCTTTGCAAAAACCTGATTCATAATGCAGAGAGATAAGAAGTGCTGGTCCTGGTGCATTAGTCAGATCACTCACCCGCACAATTACCGTTACAGTGATTCACTTTATCTTGCTTTATTAAACTATTAAAACATCTGTCTTGTCAGCTCTGCAATCATGACCTCGCCGCTCGCTCGCTCTCTCTCCGCCTATGCGAAGTCAAATTGGATTTGATTTTGTACCTGCATAAATTGCGCCGCGACTTGACAGAAGCGCTGCTCTCAGATCAGCCGTCCTATTCTGAGACCCTTTCATGCGTAATGGCTCCTATCTCTGGTGGAAGAGGATATGACTTCACAGGAAGATGGATGACAGAGGTATATATAAATAGAGTAGTAAGCGGAGATGACAAAGAGAGGGAGGAATGAGGGATGGATACAGGATATAGAGATGTGGAGAGGTGAGGGAAAGGGAGAGAGGTGTTCTACATCTTTAATCAGTGGCGTCGGGCCTCCAGCGGGGAAAAAAAGAAGAGGCTAAAAAGAGAGCGGTGGAATAGAAGTGTGCAGGAGGGGGGAGAAGGCAAGTGCGCTAATGCGGCGTTCATCAGGTTAAATGTGTTTGTGAGTACATGTTGATACTTAAGGTAAAGGGGAAAACCACTCTATTTAAAAGGTGCTGCGTGTAGTCGCTTCAACATCAATAGATTGTCAATTGATACCTCGGTGTAATTACCAGGAACAAATGAGACCGTGGTGGAGAGATATAGGCTCCTAGTTAGTAGTGTTTCTCAAAATGAACGCCACCTTTCCCATAAACCCGCTGCTGCTACTTTACCCTCCTCCTCCTTTGGCTTTACTGAAGAGGATAAACATGTTGGGAGTGATTTTTCCATCAGCCTTTGACTTGTTCCACCATCTGCTGTTGCCAAAACTTTAACTTTAGCTTTAACTCAAAGGAACAACAGCGGCCACTTTCTGGTTTTTTAAATATTTTACACATTTACACATTTTACATTTTACATTTTACATTTTACATTTTACTATTTTACATTGTGTGTCAATGGGTCATATTTTGAGTGCTGTAAAGCAGTTCAGCAGATTTCACTCAAAATATGACCCACAGAGTAGAATCCGGTAGAGGCTGCCAGTCTTCTCGGCGATGGATCTGGTGTTTGCTTGTAACGTCTCGAAATGAACGTGGTCATGATTTATTGATGTTAAGAATCTACGCACAGCACCTTTACAAATGTATGATATTTTTTTTTTAGACTACAGTACAGAAACTAGAGAAGCAGGATTCTGATATGGTACAGATTCCCTATTGACAGTGGGTAGCAGACTGACAAAATGCCTGTCTGAACTTTTCTATCTGAGCTTCATGTTGGAGTAGCACACTCAAGTCAAAAACTACAGAATGTGCTTTTCCCAGCAAACAGCTTTCCATGTCTTCAATATTTTCCAATTGAGTCTCTGTGGGGTTGTACATAATGTGACCTCTTTCATTACAGGACCAAGCTACTCTCTCTTATTTCTGGCTGCCGGCGAAATGAGTGAATGTTCACTAATATGGGCCAAACTGCCCTAGGGCGTATTTGAATGCTGAAAATCAGTGGAATTGCCTGCGTGTTCATGTGTCTCTCACATCCCTGTGTACGAACACGTCGGGTGGGTGCGTGACGCCACTGACCTGCAGATGGAGTGTATCTCATGTGTGTCCTCGTCCTTGCGGGCGCTGTCCGTCAGGCTGTCGCCCAGGGCCATCAGGCACTGGGCAAAACCCTTATAGATGGAGTGACACCTTCTGGTTGAAGCTGCAGCGACCGGGCACGGGCTCAGCACTGGAAAACACACACACACACACACACACACAAAGTAGGAAATTAATTTGAGAGGGAAATATCAATGCAGCCGGATAAGTTTGACAGGGCTGCAGATGTTGGACCCGAAAGCGAGGAGAGAGGTCCAGACATGAAAGACGTATCTGTGTCGTGTATGACAGAGGGCTACCGGTGTAGTTACACTGATCTCTAGACAGCTGATGGACTGAACCTAGCACACCTAGCACACTAGGCCCGTTCCCTCATCTCCACGTCTTTCTGATCTCGATCATTCAGTGTTGAAGCTCAAGCGCTGATCAATAGCTCGCATCGATGCTCAGGATTTGAAGGCCAAGTCGTGGCTTGCTGCTGACCAGGAAATGGGCAGGCTATCATTATAACAAAGCAAAAATGACATGACCACAAATGAGAGAGAGGTATACATGCAATGCATATCCAATAACCGTTAAGTGTAGCCAAGGAAAAAATGAAATAATCTTTCCCACGGAGATCCAACCGGGAACAACACAACACCAACCAATCAGCTGTCAGGCAGCTCATGCAGCGTCTTGTCAGTACTTGTCAACGACAAGTACTCGGTAGGATACTCGGTGACGAGGAACAAGCAAGCACGAGGTGTTTACTGTCAATTTTAAAGGACGTAAAGATTACAAGAGGAAGGGTGGCACTTTTTGGCACGCAGGGGAGAGACTTCCGTCAGACTTCCATCCATCCCGTCCTGAACCAGACTGGGGAGAGGTGATACTGAAAGGGGAGTGAAATGAGTAATCCATTCAGAAGGAGTACCACCAAAGCTGCTCTCGCATTCTCAAACACAGTCAGGCACTCAAGTGCACGCCCCGTGTGTACACACACACACACACACATACACACACACACACACACCACTAAGAACCCAGTCTCACAAGTCATTTACTTTGTACATAATCATTTAGAGCGTCTCACCAAAGCCCAAAGCTGTTTGTTGAGTCACGCTCGAGGAGAGGAAATTCTTCCAGAGAGATTGCACATTTGAGTTTTCTATTTTAAAATAATTATTATCAATCAGTCAATCGTTTAGATAGAGCTTAACATGAAAAGTAAACTGAGCTTTCACTGGCGCTGTGGAGAGCCCCGATCCCTTCCTGGACGTGGGCACTGCTGTGTGATTAGACTCATCCTTTCTCATCTTTTTAGCAGCTGCAAATGAGTGTGAACCAAGAGGCTCAAGAGGGCTTCAGGGAACACAAGACGAAATCACTCCCCTCCCGGGGCTTTCGGGGTTTTTTGGGTTTTTTTTTTTTTACTTCTCTCCTTTCTCCTCATCCATCTCTCACCTCCCCCTCTCCTCCTCCACGCGACGCGGGAGAGGAGCTGCTTCAAGACGGAGGCTGCACAGGCGAGCAGGAAGTACACCGCGGGATGGTCTGACACGTGCTCAGCATAGTCAAATCAATAGTCCTCGCGGGCGGTGAGGTGCACGGTCCATCAGCGAGCTTTAACATATATCCTCCCCCGTCCTTTCCTCGTCTCCTCTAAGTCGTTTCCTTGCTGAGGGAGGAGCAGAAAGGAGCAGGAGCGAAAAAGTTTTGGCAGCTTCTTTCTCCTGCCATCTGTCCCTTCACTCCTTTCCTTCTTCGCTTTGAATCCGTCTCTTCATTCGTTCATCTTCCAGCTCCAGCTTCTGTCTCATACCTCAACCGCTGCCTTACGTTATTATTATTTTTATTTTATTACATATACGTACGTAGGCTACCGGTCAAAACTTTTAGAATGCCCCCAGTTTTTATTGAAATCTAAGCAATTCAAGCCCAGTGAAGAACCTGGAATGTAAACTGCTAGAGGTTAAAGTTAAAGTTCAGGTCAGCAAAAACTGAAAAATAATGTACATTTTAGAGCCAAGGTGTCAGTGAGTATAGTTTCCTACACCATCAAAAGGCACTTGGAAACTGGAGGAAACGCTGACAGGAAGAGGTCTGGCAGACCCGAAGCCACAACACAATCAGAAGACGAGTTTCTGAGAGTCAACAGCTTGATAGGCGGCTCGCAGGACAACAGCTTGAAGCACAGCTCAACGCTGGTGGAAGTAAGCAAGTCTCAGCTGTGAAGAGAAGACTTGGAGCTGCAGGTCTGACAGGTCGAGTGGCAGTAAGGAAGCCATTGCTACGATGGCAAAATAAGAAAAAGAGGCTTGCCTGGGTCATGAAGCACCGCCAGTGGACTCCTGCAGACTGGAAGAAGGTCTTAATGGACCGATGATAAAACTTTTCATCACTAGTGTATATAAGTGTGGTCACCTCGTTTTTGTTCAGCAGAGTAACCAGATTAAAAGACATTCATATCATTTTTGATGTGTGGGTCCTTTATTATTCCCAATAGCCAGAAATCCTGTAATGTGACATCAGTAAACACAGCATGCTCATGTTTTCCAACCGGGCTGGCCTGTGATGCTTTATACTAAAGGATACCAGAGAGGAAGAGATCTGACGTCTCTCGTTCGCTGCTGTTTTCAAGCTTCTTTTCAAGTTTTGATTTGTGGCTTCTCGTGGGCAGAGAAGGAGAGGATAATAATAATAATAGAATAATCTCTATCCATAGAGCACTTTACAAAACAAAAGGTACAAAGTGCTTCACAACCAAGAAAAAATGAAAAAACAAACAATGATAAAGGTCAATTACACAGAAAAATAGACAAAAATAGTCCCAGCCATAGGGATAAAACAAAAGGAATAAAGTAAAAGACACTTATAAAATTAAGAAATTATAAAATAAATACATTTAAAAAAGGCCTTACAATAATAAAAGAAAGTTTTCAAAAGTGTTGATATGATAATGACTCTGCCAGCCTGCAGGCAATACAGCCAGGACACAGGCTGTTTATTATTTCGGCATATCAGCAAGTGAAAACATGGAGCTGATATGACAAAATAATAAACAAGCTAAGACAGTGACCTATGAGTTTTCAGTGTGCGGAAAACCTAACCTCCTGTGGACTATGCTTCCCCTGTATTCTGCCAGCACCTATAGGAGCCCCATGCTGTGCAGAGGTCCTGTCTCTTCAACACACTGAAGTCCATCTACCTCTTCTTGGTTCAGGCTGCTAACCGGGGCATTGCAGTACTGAGATTCTGAGATTCAAGACAGCTCTAACTTTGTAATGTTCCTGGGATGGAAAAAAAATATGACTGAGCAAGCTTTTTAGTGAGAAAAGTTATGGCTCAAATAGGACTCTTGGAGCTCTTGGAGGCTTAATATGATGATTTAGCGGACCAAGAGATCAGGGCCTATAAAAAGGACGTCAGTTTTGTCCGACATCTGGTCTTTGACATCTGCTAAACAGTTACGAGGAGAGGCCAGTTTATTTAATCCACTCAGCTTGACTGAGAGGTACAACTGTGCATCATCGGCATAGCAATGAAAAGAGATTCTATGTCATTTAATTGAGTGACGTAGATGGAGCATATCTAGGGAGAGTAAAACTCGTCCAAGAATTGAGCCTTGTGGCACGCCACATTTGATCAAGGACTGAGAGGAGAAATAGTCAGAAATCGACACAAGGAATTTCCTATAGGATTAAGAGAACCCATCTAATACCGACCCACTGGTATGAACTGCAGCACTAAGCAGCACAGCAGCAGCACACCAGAACTTCATTCATTGGGAGGTCTTTTCTACTGCAGCCCCACGTGATTTAGGCTGATAAGATGGTGTATTGTTATATAACAACAGCATGTTTGTCAGATGTACAGTATCTGTGTACATGAAAAACCCATTAAATCACATTTTATGAAAACGCCGTGTCACACCGCGGCAAGACTGCGAGAGCGTTCACTCGACAACAAAAAAAGATACCAAATATCTCAAAACGTAACGGTCTGAGATATTAACTCCTCTCTCAGGACAAAAATGACACCGGTTTGTTTGAGAGCTGCTGAGATGGTCGCAGAAGAGCGTCGTGTCGACTAGAAAGCCGAGGCGGCGTTAGATCACCCCAGAAGAGCCTCGTCGTGACGGGAGGGTGGGCAACGACAGAGCGCTGAAGCAGCTCTCCTTAAAAGAGCGGGACCATTTTAGACCCGGTAGTTGGCTGATATTCCGGTGGCCTTCTTCAAGGGTGTGACAACCCCGCATGAATCTTGTCATGATTAGTATAAAAGACAGCCGGCATGGCGCTCCTGAAGAGTGCGACTGTCCCAGAAGAGCCTTGTCGTGACTGGTAAAACTCAGAGTGGAGCCGCGGCTGGAGCCTGGCAGGTGAACAGGCGATGCTAATTGGGTCAGACAGTGCATCACCACAACTCTCCCTCGCCTCCCCAGGGACCTGCTGTTTAATATTTAATAAGCCAGACTTTCTCCCACCGCCTTTTTTTTTTTTTTTGTAGCAGGAAACCTATTGATTTCAGGCAGGGTTGTTCATGGGGGCCTGAAGATTATTGGCTTCACTCATCCCCATCAAATTTTAATGAAGACCGGAGGAGAAAAGAGTTGAGAAAAGGAGAGAGAGAGAGAGAGAGAGAGAGAGAGAGAGAGATGGAGATGACAGGGGGAGGGAGGGGGAGAGGGAGTAAACGAATGGCGAATAAAAGAGTGAGTGACCGAGAAGGCTGGAATTAATGATGAAAGGATGAACAGCGGAGAAGAAGGAGAAAACAAATTTAGTCAAGCAAAGAAGAGTGAGG
Organism: Hoplostethus mediterraneus; assembly: GCA_034670385.1. Classification (NCBI taxonomy): domain Eukaryota; kingdom Metazoa; phylum Chordata; class Actinopteri; order Trachichthyiformes; family Trachichthyidae; genus Hoplostethus; species Hoplostethus mediterraneus. The sequence continues at coordinate 392,802 of JAXDDW010000003.1, read as the reverse complement.
GGCAGTTGTTGGTATGACGTCTCCTCGTTTTATTTTGCTTATTTATCCATTGAAAGTTGAGTAATTCAAATTTCACCCTGCTCAGTGAAACCCACAGCTTCAGTGGGCCGCCCCTGGGATTTCAACCAGCGACCTTCTGCTCCACGGGCCTGTTCTCATTTCTATTCTACCACTGATTGCTGTTTGGATGTTGTTTCCCAAACAACTGAACCAAAGAGATGGATCTTACTGTATGAATACATACACATGGGCATTATGGCTACTTCAGGTCATTACATTGAACAAAAGGCTCATCAGCAGGGCGTAGGCTAACCCGATGACGCATTGATTTGAACTTCTTTTTATTTTTTATTTTACTCCTCAAAAAAGTGAAGTCTGATTACCTCCACCAGATCAAATCCAAATCAAAATGAGTTTTGGGTGTGCAGTTGGGAAATCAAGGCAGGGAGGCACAGCTGTTCAATTGGCAGGAATATGTTGTTCCTATATTGCCTCGTAAACTAATGATCTGCTTGCGAGGCTTGTTTGGACATTTTCAAACTCTTGCTGAGGTCACTGGGGGAGGGGGATTTTCATCACTGGCGTGAATTTGGACAGACTTTGTTTAACATCGGGACGGTGGGGTTGAAATATCTCAGCTTTCAAAATGATTTGTCCAGACCCACTGTCTGCACAACTAGTGTGGTTAGAGTTTCTAAATCACGCACAGGAAAATGGTTGTGATGATTATGCCCTGCAGTTGATGGCTTGTTGGCCTTCATTGGCCTTTCTATTGTTATTGGAAAAACTATGGAGATGCCAACCACATAGTGCTGTTGGGCTAGGACCCAAAACTCCCAAGATTCACTGCAAGAGATGTGGACATGGGTCAAAAACAGACAGAGATGTAGACATGGGTCAAAAACAGACAGAGATGTAGACATGGGTCAAAAACAGACAGAGATGTAGACATGGGTCAAAAACAGACAGAGATGTAGACATGGGTCAAAAAGAGACAGAGATGTAGACATGGGTCAAAAACAGACAGAGATGTAGACATGGGTCAAAAAGAGACAGAGATGTAGACATGGGTCAAAAACAGACAGAGATGTAGACATGGGTCAAAAACAGACAGAGATGTAGACATGGGTCAAAAAGAGAAACCGTACCATAAATGCTTTTTGTAAGTGCAGCTACAACGGCCTCCCACCCTCAGTGTTGAGGGTGGGAGGCCGCTCAATGTCTTGTTAATATTTGATATCTGAACTAAGACTGAGCCCACAGATAACCTATAGAGACAGGTGTACAGAGAGAGAAAAAGAGAGAGCGAGAGCGAGAGAGAGAGAGAGAGAGAGAGAGAGAGAGTCTTGGGAGCAGAGAGGTAGAGATTGACTGATTGATAATGACAGAGAAATCTCCAGGCTTTGCAGAGATGTCATGAAGCATTTTGTGAGGGTTGATGAATTGATAAATATTATTTGTCTGTTCAAGAGGACTGAGTGAACGTAGCTAGGTAGTAACCATTAATTAAGTAGCATTGATCAAAAAGAAACAAAATAAAACTCCATGAAATGACTTCAGAGCTTCCCGTCCGGCTTCCTGTAGTCTTTGTTGTATAGAACCGGGAATCTTTAAAGGCTGTCATCAACTATTTTTCACTTGCCAGGAAGGAAAAAAATAGTCGGTGGAATGAAATCACGTAGGGAAACGAGGACATGGAAATCTGAGCTGCATCCCCCCTGTATCAAACACATTGTACCAGCTTCAGATATTGTTGGCCCGGTTATCAATAAATGTAATACTTTGAAATGTTTTTCCTAAAAAGAACAAATGAAGTCACGATCAATGTGGCACATCTTCAAAACAATAAAAAGTATATCGATCCAACTCCGAGTCGGCTGTATGCGGTGATGCGGTGATGTTTGGTTTGTTTGGATTTATTAGGATTGTTTTCAAAGGAACTCTTTTATTCTCTTTGAGGTTTTTTTTTATACCATCATTAAGTTTATCAGCAATGCAGGAAGGCTCACATTTTCTCCTCTTATATTCTACTGGCCCTTTGAAATGTATATATATATATATATATATATATATAATTTTTTTTGGTATATTAATATATATTATATTTATCATGCAAGCATAAAAAAGTACATGCTTATTTCTACTTTTACTAGTCATGAATTAGGCTTTTATTCTGACACATACAGACTGGTAATAGTGTTTAAATAGAGGTAATTGCACGAACTACGAGCTTTGTCAAGATTGTGATTCAAGGACTCCGGTCATCAAAAGATAACGGTTTAACATCATTTTAACTTTTAACTACCGTCGGTGGCCTGTTGGCTCGTGCATATGGGAAGCGTTCAACCAATCAGCTCGCCTCGCTGACCCTCTCACCCTCCCAGTCGCAGTTCCTCAGTGGTATTTTAACTATTGTGCACCTGTATTCAAGGTGCCAGTGATTTTTTCATGCGTCACTCTACCTCCCCACTTCCATCTGTGGTTTTTTATGATTTATTAAAGAGCACAGCCTCACCCTGGACTGACATCACCCCCTTGCATACGAGCCAAACTGGCCTACAACTTCATTCCGCTCTATTCTCATACCAGACGTCTTCATGAATGTAGTTCGTGTAAATGAAAGTGCAAATGCGTGCAGAGGCTGGTGAAAGGAAGTGAACGGAGCAAGACGGATGCAGCTTCACCCTCGGCGGCGTCAAGTGAGGTGAAGGGATGTTCTCTTGAGTTAAAGACGTTCAACTTGAGAGAGAAATTTGCCTCAGCTTCAAGCGAGACTCCATCCAAGTGTCTGTAAATGTCTTTCTAAAATGGACAACGAGTTCATTGTAGCAGTATGTGACTTTTTTTGGAGTAGTAATCTGCAACATTCTCATATATATTTATATATCTATATACACATTTTGAAATTGATTGAACAAAATAGTGATTCAACGTACACCCAGTTCATGGAAGCGTTTACGTTTGCTGTTCTAAACACTTCTGCTGCACAGGAAGTGATGCGTTTCACGTTTTCTGGCAACAGCAAAAGCAACAGCGGGTTTGTTTGGAACGACTAGAAGAACTTGGTCGCTAGCATGAGCAGCGATAGCCACCGTGGCTGAAAACAGACAAAGAAAAGAGCGCCGCCGCCTACAGAAACTCAAACTTCATCAATAGAAAATCCAAAAAGGAAAAAGACGTCACAGTACTGGACACCAACCCTGCAAAATGACCCTGGTGAGTCAAGAGTTTTGCTTTGTGTCTGCAGAATCATGTTCATGTTCGCCACGTTCTGAACTGAATGCAACTTTTGAAAACATTACAACCACGAACTCCTCTGCAGCCATCAGCCATCAAGGTGCTGCTCCACTGCACCTCAAAAAGGCTCAAATCTCAAGGGCTGACATGCACATTCATCCTGATACACTGCATTGAAATAATATGAATTGAAAATGATATGGTTGTATTCCGGTGTACTACCTCACATAAGAAATTAATGAATGAATGAATGGCAATCCGTGTTTCAAAGTTTTCAAAGTTTCAAAGTGTTTCAGGTCTGCTTTTGGTTGCATTTGTGCAAAAAGAAAAAAAGCGATGTTCATGGGTATCGATGAATGCGGTGCACATGCTTCCCTCTCTGCTCCACTTTCAGACGGGCGGGAAGATCGATACATCGACGGCGAGCTGACGGTGATGCAACGAGGGTTAGGGTTACAGCCCGGAGGCCTCCTACACGGGACGGTCCCGGACCAGCCCTGACGAGATGCCGACAGCATCCAGAGACACCTGGATAGACAAAAGGTGATTGACTGGTATACACACAGGCACACACACACACACACACACACACACATAATGATCTATTCATGAGTTTGGTCGTGCAGAGGCTGGCAGGATCGCTGCTGACTGGACTGAAATGCTGCTGATGCCGGCTGCTCACCTCACCTGACAAACACACACATGCCACACACACGGACCGCACACACACACACACACACACACACACACACACACACACACACACACAACACAGTCTCCCGGGGGAACACATCCAGATTGATTAGACCTACAGCTATTTTTCTTCAGGTGTCAATCTATCCCTGAGTGATACTCATTGCCCCCCCCAACCCCTCCGCCCCTCCATACCAACCTCACACACACACACACACACACACACACACACACACACACACACACACACACACACACACACACACACATATCACTACAACCACAACACATTTCCACTTGCCAGTAGTTAATCTGGTCAGGTCGACACACAAAATTGCTGTGTGTGGTGTGTGTGTGTGTGTGTGTGTGTGTGTGTGTGTGTGTGTGTGTGTGTGTGTGTGTGTGTGCACTCGAGTGAGCGTTCCATATGGTACTATGGTAACTTTCGCGATAGAAACTGCAGCCTCTGACGTGCGGTCACCATGAAAACACACAGCTAATGATGGTACACAGGGTGGCAGGACTCATCGCGTGAGAAACAAAATCCCACTGAGACCCTGCAGGCTGTTTGTGTGTGAGTGTGTGTGTGTGTGTGTGTGTGTGTGTGTGCACCTGTGTGGGGGTTCCCTCATGATATTCATGGGAAAAAAAACAGAGCATGCATGTTAATGTGCAAAAGTGTGTGTGTGTGCATGTATGTGTGCGTGTGTGTGTGTGTGTGCGTGTGCGTGTATGTGTGTGCGTGTGCGTGTGTGTGTGTGCCCGCCTGCGTATTCACCAGTGGGACCAGTAGTGAACAACAACACCTTATAATTAGACCGGACAGGGCCGGGCGACTCAGCACTGTGACTGGATAACCTGCTCCACCTTTCCATTAACACCTCTGTGTGTGTGTGTGTGTGTGTGTGTGTGTGTGTGTGTGTGTGTGTGTGTGTGTGTGTGTGTGTGTGTGTTCTCAATGCCAGAGGAGGAGGTAATATTATCTCAGTAGGGGGGAGAAGAGCATAGAATAAAGAGTGAAAGTGAGAAGAAAGAAGGAAAGAAAGAAAGAGAAAGAAAGAAGAAAAAAAGAGAAAGAAAGAAAGAAAGAAAGAAAGAAAGAAAGAAAGAGTAAATTGTGTAAAAGGAGAAACCGGCAGAAAGGCCCACTGTGGGCGAGTTCACTGCTTGTTAACATGAATAGAGAGAGAGAGAGAGAGAGAGAGAGAGAGAGAGAGAGAGAGAGAGAGAGAGAGAGAGAGAGAGAGAGAGAGAGAGAGAGAGAGAGAGAGAGAGAGAGAGCAGCAGTTTCACATCCACATTAAAAATAAACCTAATTTGCTGGTCATTTGAAGGGGGGGCGGGGTCATGGTGAACATGTGATGTCATCTGGTAACAGTTTGAGCAGCCAATAGCCACTTAGCCACTTTCCTTCACAGTAAATGTGTTTATAGGTGTTGATTCCCAGTATTCATTTATTAGGAGTTGGCAAGTGTTGATTGGTGCCGTTTGTCCACTCACAGAGCTGCTCTGGGATCTGTTTCCAAATGATAAATGGTAAATTGACATTCAAATTACACATTTCTAAACAGTATCACTTTTGTTATCACACTTAGCCACACATCATTCAACACTACCCGCCATTTAACTTCAGAGCTGCTGCACGTTCTCACTCAACACTGTGCGGGCAGACGTGATCGTGATCCATGTTTCAGCGGTTCTGGTGGTTTTGTTGTGGACTCTTATTTTGCAGAATTTTATTGCGCAAAAAGTGAGGAATGTGAGAAAGTGCTTCGGGGGCCACTGATGTAGCGAGACCAGATCTGGGAGCCTCTTGCATCGCCGCTTCCCAAAAACCACATAAACTCAAAAGGTCCACTTCCTGTCTCGCTTGCAGGAACGAAGGCAAATGGCTATATGCATGCACACACACAAGGCTGAGCATCTGAGCCTTTGCTTTGATCTTAGCAAGATGAGACATGGCTTCCAACACACACACACACACACACACTCCAAAAACCCACCAGGAAGACACGACTATGACTGGAAGTATGATCTGTGCAGGCGGTCGATTAAACGTATCGAGCTGCGTTTTGATCACAGCTGGTTACCAGACCCGGTGACATGTTGTATCACGGCACATCCACATCTTCACGTCACCCAACATGAGTGGCAAACTGGATGAAAAACCCTCACACCTCCAAAACGTCACTTTTCACCAATTCAGAAAAAAGCCGCTTCGCCTAGCACCGGGAAGAAGTCATAGATTATTTACGTACGCGTTATTTCATGTCATCCGAATCCTGCTGTGTGTGTGTGTTGGTTCGTGCCCGGGCTTAAAGATACACTAGGCACATTTCTTGTATCCTAAAAATACACCTGTCTTACCAGCGCCCCCCCGCCCCAAATCACAAAGTGGGGCTGCAACACACAAGAGTGCTCCACTCCCACCGTTGATTTCTATTTTCATCATTTTGGTCGCCGGCGGGGGAATCTGCTCCGCACACGGGAAGCCACAGTTTGAAACTTAAGAGCAAAGATAGGAAAACAAAAAGCGGTGAGTGATGGCTGAACCTCGTCGCCACCTCCGCCCCCACCAGACGCCAAGAGGAACACATTCAGTCTGTTATCACCCGACATGACAAGCGGCCCGTTCTCCTTTATAATACTCTTCAGCGCTGTCACCGTTAAGGGAAGCGTGGCTGTTTGAGTCAAACTAGTGTTTCATTTTTGATTGTGTTAGGTAACATAGGTAGTTGAGGGTTATTATTAATGTCTCTTGATCTGTGTCTTTGTCTTTTTGTATCTTGGATACTTTTGAGATGCATTTAAGCTTTCAAAAAATGTCCAATAACATAAAGCAAAGTGAAAACCTTTCACTCAACTGAAATTGAGAGTGCTCCAAAATGTCTCTAATACAATTTCACATGTAAGCAAACACATACTTATCAACAGCTCCTTTCCCATTTTAACCAGAAATTCAAAGTGCATCAGTGTAAAGCAAGAAGAAGAATTTCTGCATTTGTACCAACAAGCCGTCAGCACAACTCCGCAGAAGCGATCGGACCTCCAGACAGGTCCAGCTCTGATCTTAATGCATGTGGTTCATTAGAGAGCTGGCAGGGACCGGGATGTTTAATACCAACTAGACAGACTAGTAAAACTTTCCTTTATAGAGAGATGAGATGAAACGAGTCTCCGAGCTTATCGGGGGGGGCTTTTATCTCCGATAAGGCCTGCGATCAGTGATCAAATTGGCTTTAATAGCGAGGACGTGCGCGTGTGTTTGTGTGTGTTCTCCGGTTTGATATAAATTGGTCAAATTGGCGCTTGTAGGCTTGTAGCTGTTACTGATTTTTGCATTTCTCTCCCCTCTCTCCGTTCCTCAGGTTACACCGTGGCAGGTGTTCACCGCTAGAAACCTTTGAAAAACATTTGAAGTTTTTTTTTTTTTATGAGTTTATGGATCCTGTTCTGTCCCCAATGCCCCGAACTGAGATGGGGAAAGGGGCTTTTATGTATTCTGCTACTTCTGCCTGGAATATGTTACAAAATGGCATAAAAGTTAAGGAGCTAATCTCGCTAGACGCATTTCAATTGAAAAGGCAGATTCATTTGTCTGTTGTCGCTTCTTAAATTAGCTTTCATACTTTGGATGAGTTGCCTTGTTTTACTATTATATCTGTGATTTGTGATTTGTTTTTTCATCTTTTGTAATTTGTCTGTGTGAAACTTTTTGTAATTATTTGTGCTGCTGCCTGTCTTGGCCTGATTTTTAATTTCTTCATTGTTTAATCTCAATGGGACTTCCTGGTTAAATATAGGTTCGATAAAAATAAATAAAAACAGGCAGTAAAAACAAGGGTCCCTCTGCCTCCCGTTCCCTCCCTCCCTCAGCCGCTCTACCTCTGGATGAACTTTGAAGGTAAAGGAGAACGGTAAAGGAAGTGTTTGGGAGCTGCTATGGCCGCCCGCTGGCCGGTGACAGGTGAGTGTGAGTGAATGAATATTCATTGCTACGCCACGCTGCTGAGGTCTCAGGTGAAGTTCATCGTAGGAACAGCCAGAGCACAGACACACCCGTCTCCCATAGTTCACCGGAGAAAGACAAAGCTTACACCTCAACCATGAGAGTTTCGATCCGGGCTCAAGCTGTTCTGTACCGGAACGCTATCCAAAGGCAGCTCAGACTCAAGTTTCTCGCTTCTCCTTGTTCGCTTGGTAGAAGATTTTCAAGACAGCATTGACGCATCCACACATGCTTCGTGTGACCTTTGAAAGTTCAGCCTCAGTTTTTCTCACAACTAGATGCAAGAAGGCCAAGACTTTAACCTGCGATGTCATGAAGAGATACAGGATTTTTCAGGAATATGGGCATATACTTTTCATAATTCACTGTTGACCCACAACAGGGAATTCTCTGTTTGAGAGAACCCCCGTCTACAAGGAGGTCAGAGTCAGCAACAACACAGCCCCTTGAGCTTGTAGGGATTTAGTGTCAAGTGTCCTTGCTCAAGGACACCTTGGGGGGGCTTGAACCCAGGCCAAGGATAGTCTCCTCACTCACTTTGCCGGTTTACCACTGCCCTATTCTGGCCAGCACTGCTGTGAAACACAATTTGTGCGTGGAAAAGCCCAGCCAAACATTGTACGAGTCTTTCATTCATTTTCAATGGAGCGGCTCCAGAGTGTCCCTCGATGACGTCGCCTACAAGAGCCCCTGGTCCCTTTCACACAGAAAAGTTGAAATAACTCTATTTACAAATGCAGCGTTCGTGGACTCCGAGCCATTACCACCGCATCTATTCTGCATTAGTACTGCAACATCTTCCAAACTTTCCCTTTGGGGGCAGCGGGGCGGTGGACGGGGTGGCGGAAACATCTCTCCTCTCGGTTGTCTGCAGTCGGGCCGAGGCACCGTGACATTGGGGTGCAACGTGACATTGCAGCTTTGTACTTAAACTTTGTTCAGTTCACCCGGTACATTTGCTGCACCGAGGTCATGTCCATTCTCTCTGCCGCGGCTCCTCTCCCTCTGTACCAACGAGCACCTTGGGATGGCTTTCACCACGCCGACTTTAAATTACTGCGGCACAATGCTGTAGTGTGGCTGAGGGGGCAGCGGCTATAGGGGGGCGTGGGCCCACGGCGCCCCCGCTGGCTGATGCAGCGTGTAGCCGCGGTGTTTCGGTCAATAGGTGAGTGGAAATCCGAGAGGAAGATGAGCCAGGACCACAACAAGCTGTTTGTTTTCTTGTTCGTTCATTCATTCCAATTCTTTCATTCATTTATTCATTCCGATTCTTTCATTCGTTCGTTCATTCCAATTCTTTCATTCATTTATTCATTCAGATTCTTTCATTCGTTTGTTCATTCCGATTCTTTCATTCATTCATTCATTCATTCCGATTCTTTCGTTCATTCCTTTATTCCGATTCTTTCATTCATTCATTCATTCATTCCGATTTGTCGTTCATTCATTCATGCATTCCAATTATTTTGTTCATTCATTCATTCATTCCGATTCTTTCATTCATTCATTCCGATTCTTTCCCGTATTCGGCTCTTTATTCATTCATTCAGATTCTTTCATTCATTCATTCATTCAGATTCTTTCGTTAATTCATTCATTCATTCAGATTCATTCATTCATTCAGATTCTTTCATTAATTCATTAATTCATTCAGATTCATTCATTCAGATTCATTCATTCATTCATTTATGCATTCCGATTCTTTCATTGGTTGATTTTTTCATTCCTTCAATCGATCTCTTCCTTCAGTTATTTCTTCATTAAATAGTGTATTCAGCTCTTTATTCATTCATTCATTCATTTGTTTACGCATTCCTGCACTTATTGATTTATTTACTCACCTTAATGAAAATCATGTAAATCCTACGAAGCATCTCCGAATTGAACCCGGATAATAAGGTTCTATCTTATAGCTTTAAGCTGTTGGTGCATAGCCAATTACACCGACTGACTGCCAAACCTTGTGTTGCCCTTTGACTAAACAACACAGTGCGGCAAAAACGAGAGTCGGTGGCTACGGCGGGAGTGAAGCCCAGACAGACAGGCACCGCGGCTAACGGGGCTGGACAGATACAGAGAAGGTCTTGACATCAACACCAGGAGATCTTGGCATCGGCTGGTAAATCAATATCCGAGCAACATGTTCGCCGTTGAAAAGATTTACTCTCAAAATCCATCAGGATTATTAAAGGTAGTGTCACGGCCAGCCTAGGGTCCAGGGGTCCCGCAAGAGCTTTATCCTACCTACCGATAACGTGATCAGATGTGCATAATTATGTCTAGGAGTGATCGCTACTGACTACTGCTTTTGACAGACCCCGGAGCAGTTATGCACCTTTAAACACCCTGGCTTGCCTGGGAATACTCAGCACGGCCAGCCCCTGCGTCTCGATGGAACCTTGTCGGTTGAGTAGTTCAGAGGTTCTATACGGTATAAGTTGGAGATCTTCAGAAAAGCCTCCGTTGGTTGTAAGCTTGCTGTCTGGCTTGGGGGAAGGTTTGGTGGAAGTCGGGAAGTCAGTGGTCGCTCTCGCTTGTCAAACACGCGCCATCTTCTTTTAACCTTTGACCCCCCGACCTTGGGACCTCACTGCTTCCGGGTCACATAATTCCGCAATAAAACATTTTCCCCCTATGCATCCCGGGCAAGCCATTATTTTTGATGACCTCTCGGGAACCCAAACAAAACATACAGAAAAGCGTTATTACTATGGCTTGGGGATGAAGGACACTGCTATCCTCCAAGGGAAATGGCGTGTCCATAACAGTAGTCATAAGTTCTCCACCTAAACTAAAAAGGTGCGTAAACTACGACCTCCAGCTGAGGATCATCATGAGGCAAACAACCACCAACAAAAACCAATGACATTTTCAACAGCATCAATGGTTTGTTGCTATTCACAAGGATGTAAACGGTGAATCGTGAAGGCGGGGGGGGGTTAAGCTCCGCTACGCTGCATCGCCTCATCGGGCCGAACAACTGAAACGTGCTCTAACAAAGTTGGACAGGAACACAGGCAGACTTTCCACATTGTTTTGGGGGGAACGGGACGAGTCACGGCGAATGAATATGCACAGGGCTCTGTTGAACCGCGGCAGCACATGTGTAAAGCGAATTCCTCTGGAGACCGACTCTGATGGGTACGCCCTCGCTCTCGCACAAGACGATCTAACACCGGCACAATCCTCGGAGTGGGAGCGATTGATGCACTTATCTAAGAAACAGAGAGGAGGAGAGAGAGAGAGAGAGAGAGTGATGAAGCCAGAAAGAATTTTTAAGAGAAGACAAAAAGAAAAGTGAGGGGAGAAGAGAGAAAAAAAAAAAAAAAGTTAGAGGATGCTCAGGGGAAAGTTGGGAAGACGGAGTGAGAGAGAAAGAAAGAAAGAAAGGCGGGGAGGAAGAAAGATGGGAGGAGGGGGGGGGGGGGGAGTGGTACGTGGAGAACGGGACACCTTGAGAAGGAGAAAGAGGAGGTAATAAATGACAGGGGAAAAAAAGAGGATGGGGGAGAGGAGAACGAGAGATGCAGCCATTCCACTCAGCTGTTAGTTTTCCCTCTAAATTTGGCTCTACTGTGCGTCTCTCAGATGGAGAGGAAGAGGAAGAGGAAGGGGAGAAAAAAGCGGACGGCGGAAAAAGAGAGAGAGAGGAGGAGGAGGGGGAGGGGGGCTTGGGAGAGGAGGGACAGAGAGGAAGATCAAGCAGAGTGGTTCTGCCCTGTTAAGTGTCTGTCAGACGCTCTTCTGAAGCAGGAAGCAGCGGTGTGTGGCCACGACTGCTCGCGGTAATTTCCCTACTGGTCGAGCACACACACACACACACACACACACACACACACACACACACACACACACACACACACACACACACACACACACACGCGCGCGCACACACACACACACACACACATAGATCATTGTAAGTGGCTTGCCTCCTCCTGACAACACACACACGCTCGTCATCCCCACAGAACAGCGCCGGGGTGATTAAAACGATCTTTGAACAAACGGCGGTCATCAAGGAATGTCTTTATACATTTCAAGAGGCGTGTGTGTGCGCGTGTGTGTGTGTGTGAGAGAGATGCTGCTCGGCATCCTCAAGGCATCACACACACACACACACACACACACACACACACACACACATACAGCATCATTGGCTGTTGCAGCTCAGGAGGTAGAGCATCTAATCATTTTGGCAGGAAGCTTTTAACGGCGGCACCGGTGTTTTATTCAACAGACCCGCTCCCATCAGGACGGGGCCTGACTGTAAAACGAGCGCACCTGGCCACGAGAGAGGAGAGAGAGAGCCAAATGCTTCCAAAAGCACGTAATGTGAAAAGCATCCCCCCCCCCCCCCCCCTACTCCTGCAAAATGGTCGCTGGCGTGACAAAGTAGAAACGATGTGATGCATTCCAAGAATCATCCCGCCTCCTCTCGTCCAGCGAACGCTCCTCACCTCACCGCTCAGCTCGGACCTCGCTGGATGTTTCCCCAGCAGCCGAGGAATTAAAAATAAGCCGGGGCGAGCCGTCTCTCTCACTCCGTCCAACAGCCTTCGGTTCGGTCTGATGACTTTGTCGGCTCCGTGGGCGTTTAAGCGCGACCCGCTGAGCCATGAACTCCCGCTGGTAACGTCAAAAGAGAAATCATCAACCAACATAAACGCTCGGCAAAACATTATTGGAAATTCAAAAACACCCAGTGCCCCGTTGCGCAATGACTGACTGGGAGTCCTTTTTTTTTGTACAAGGAGAGCCAAAAACAAAGTCACTGTCTGGGAAAAGAAGTACTTTTTTTTGGATTGCTTTGTGCCAGAGCCAGAGATAATTGCCTCGGTTTATAATCCACCGTGTGTGTTGGAAAGCCTGGCCATCTCTGATTCTACTCAAACAGTGTAATGTAGCCAAGCTAAAAATAATGATCACAGTTTCTGTCAAGATTGTGCACTGTTACAATGGGCCCTGTACGCATAAATGCCCATGCAGCATTATGAGGTGTTGTGTGCAAAAAATATATATATACAAAACATTACATAACAGCCAACCAGAGAGAGAGCTGGGATACTTTAGCATTATTGGGATACTTCCAATAATGCAACGGAGTACGCCGCGCAGAGAACGGATACACACTTCACTGACAGCCAGCGTTTATGTGAGAGTTGTGCAAAGTGGTGTTTCACATTAAAAGCACAGTCTGCTCATCCTCGAGCTTCAATCACACCCTGAACAGAAATTAAAGAGAAAAAAAAAGCCAAAGGGGGCGTGACGAGGCCAGGCAGAAGTCAGTCCACAACGTTTAGGGCAGGATGGAGAGCGATGTTCAAACGAATAAACCGCCTCCGTTAGAAATGAGATCAGAGAGATGGTGTTTTTGGAGTGTGATGGGATGATTAACCGTGTGTTTGATATGAAGCCATGTGAGCTAGACGGCTGCTTGGCTCACCTCTACCTGTGACCTTACCCAGCCCCCATCCACCTGTCCCACCCGTTCCCATGGGGGAAGGACTACTCAGTTAGTTGTTGACTTATAGTAAACCAGTAGAGTGCACGGTACTATTTTGTGTCTATAGTAGTTTCCTTAAAAGGTCCTCTGTGTAATGTGTTAAAGGGTAATTCCGGGATTTTTCAACCTGGCCTCAATGTCCACAAAATCGCTTTTCATACCTTTAAGTAGATCCCAAAAGGTTCTGAGTTTCTCCGGTCCATCGGCTCAACCGGCAGTCACGTAACGGCGGCCCTAGGACAGGCAACGTAATTCGTAAAGGGCATACTCGGCCGGTCAAAGTACGTCCACTAAAAGTGCTTGTTTTTGTCACAGACGGGCTCAGATTGTTATTCGTGTTATTATCCAAATGTCTGACAACATTATGGAAAGGGTCGCTACAGAAACAGCTCGGAAAACGACGGTGAAAAGGATACGAAGATAGTTTATGGAAGCGAGAGGGTGAACCAGCTGCTGCAAGTTCTAGCAGTTCCTCTACGTCAACTCAAAACTCGTCTCTCCGACTCACATATCAACCGGAATTGACATATCAGACATTTGGATAGTAACACGAATAACAATCTGAGCCCGTCCGTGACAAAAACAAGCACTTTTAGTGGACGTACTTTGACCGGCCGAGTATGCCTTTACGGATTACGTTGCCGCCATAGAGCCGCCGTTACGCGACTGCCGGTTGAGCCGATGGACCGGAGAAACTCAGAAACTTTTGGGATCTACTTAAAGGTATGAAAAGCGATTTTGTGGACATAGAGGCCAGGTTGAAAAATCTCGGAATTACACTTTAAAGGAAATAACGACACAAACCCAGAAATACCAATTTGTTTGATGCAGCGATCCGACGCAGGACCAGTCCCATCTGACCAAACACTTGGGTCAGATGTGAGGTCTTTACTAGTTGAGAAAATGTCCGGCAGTGTTACCCCCCCCCCACCCCCCCCCCCCCCTCCAGTGATCCAGATACACCAGATCTGTGTGGAAGAGATGTGCACTTATTAGGCTGTCGTACACGAGGGACAGCTGCAGCACTTAAAAGGGAACTGTGGGGCAGCAGATCACTGAGAGCAACACAGAGAGAGAGAGAGAGCAGAGCGACACTCAACGCTGCCACGGCATGTGTGTGTGTGTGTGTGTGTGTGTGTGTGTGTGTGTGTGTGTGTGTGTGTGTGTGTGTACAGTATATATGTGCAGCAATTAACCTCCTTACTACTTCCAGTCCTCGACAGGGCAGCTCTACAAAGTGGATATTGCAGCCATCGCCCGGTGGCGGCTCTCATGTCCTACTGGTGTGCCCTTAGGCAAGGCACTTAAGCCTGCAACCTCCCCCCAGGGGCTCAGTGCTGTCCGCTGTGCTGCCAGCGGCAGATGGGTCAATGGAGTGGACTGCTCTCCGCTATGGAAATGAATCTGACCTCGGAGACTGTCAATCTATTAATACGGCGCACACACACACACACACACACACACACACACACACACACACACACACACACACACACACACACACACACACACACACACACACACACACACACACACACACTGTGACTGGTCTTCACAGATCCACAATAGAGGCCGCCGGCCACCAGTTGGTACATTATTCAACCTAAAAGCTTGTTAAAGAGAGCTCACAATGGAGCCACAATGAAACATTGATGGGTAAAAATAGTTTAGTTTGCCTCCGTTATGTAAACAGGGCATGTAGAGACAGACAGGCAGCGAGAGTGAGACAGGCGGAGGAGGAGAGTTTAGAGGAAACAGTATAGAAAGAGAAGCAGGACGAACACTCGGGGAAGCGGTGGACGGAGAGAAAGAAGGAGCGGCAGTGAAAAACAGACAGAAAAAAGAGAGAGAGAAGGGAGCCAGCGTGAGAGAGGCAGACAGGCAGATGCTGGGTGTCTTAATGAAGCGCTCCCCGAGGCCCACGCCAACATCTCATCATGAGACACACGGGCGAGTGACGGCCTGTCCACACCCAACACAGCAGCACAGCACAGCAGATCAACAGGAAAGGAGGGAATCAATAAATAGACAAATCATTAAGTGTGAATGAAATTGGGATATAAATAAGTGAATAAATAAATTAGTTATAATTATTATTTTTTATCACAAATACACATAAATGGATTTATTCTTGATTCATATGTTTATTTAGTCATTTGTTGTCACGTTTTGATTTTGTCAGATGACTCTCAGCAAATTCTCAGCCAGTCAAGAAAGTCGAATCAAATCAATCAATCAAAATATAATCACATCAAATAAATATCTAATCAAACATATCATCTGCCTGTGCTGAGCCATCACTCGTACCTGCACTAGTTAGCGAGCTAGCTAGTGCCATACGTAACAATGTAAACAGGAAGAGGGCAGGGCGAAGGCAATCGATCTGGCCAATCGTGAGTCAGGTGCTAGGGGTTTGATTGACACACTGTAATAAGCAACTCTTGGAGGTCGATGAACTCAAACTGCAGCAATAAAATAAATAAACCACAAATTAAATCCATGCATGAACAACAAAAAATATCAAATTACATTTTATTTATTTTTTATTTATCATTTTCTTTATGCATTAATATTAATATATTTTTCTTTGTGCTTTACATTTAATTATTAATTCATTTCTTTCTTTATTTCCAACTTTTACGCTGCTGTGGAACGTTTGGATAATAATAAATAATACTGTGACACAACAGGGAGGTCAGAGGTCAGGGTCTTGCTCAAGGACACTTCAGCAGAGCATGTTAACATGAGTAGGGAGCATGGGAGGACTATAATACATGTTCTTTTTTATTAGATATATATATTTCTGTTCCATTATACACACTGTTTGGTATTATTCAGCTAGGTTGTGCTCTATTCTATTCTATTCTATTCTATTCTCGTGCGTGGGAGCAGGAGGTGCAAGGCCAGCTGGGACAGGACATTTGTATAGCTCGTACTATCGCTCCATCTCTTTCCAACATGAACATCATCATCACCACAGTCATCTTAATAACGCTGCTGTTGTTGTTATTTATCATCATCATGCTATTTCAATTATTTCCCCTTCTTCGCCTTCCTCTTCCTCTTTCCCTCTCTGTCTAAAGTCAATGAACCACACAGAGACATGCATACACACACACACACACACACACGTCTCCCCTGTGAAGAAGACAAAGTGGGAGGTATATTGCGGTGGACGGAGCCACTGACCCTCTCGTTGAGTTAATGAGCTTTTATTGACTTCAGCACCTGAGGCTGCTGCTGTAACTTATCACTGTTAACACCTAGCACCTCGCTCCCCCGCCACAACACACACAGGGGAGCGCACACACACACACACACACACATGCACATGCAAACACACTAGGACCTTACTTTGCTTTGGGATCTCCTGAAATTGAAAAAAGGAAAAATGCTCACAGCCTCATTTCTGAGTTGCACAGGAAACACAACACTTATATATCATAGTATATTATATCATATCATGTTATATACTCAAGCGGTGAACGGACAAATATGGCGCCGTTGACATCATTCACATCTCCTCACACCCCGGTTTTTCCAACTGGCGAGAACATGTTGGTGCATGGCTGCTTTGCACTGTGTCTGCTGAGGGTTTGGCCCCCAACACCTTTGGAAAGCTGAAAGGCAAGTAAGTAATTGATCTATGTATTTTATTTTGAAAGGGCTCATATTATTCCATTTTCATGGATTTGTTTTCAGATGTACTACTATGTTCTTCAAGATGTTTTGCACGATTGAACCCTGAACCCTGAAGGCTTTCTGGTTCAAATGCTGCAAACTGGCCTGATTGGACAGATTTCAGGAAGTCTTTAGTGAGGGGAGCCAATCAGGACCAAGTCCAATCGTGATGCATTTACTGGAGTCGGTCTAAAACTCAAAATACCTTTAAATGTATCCTCTCAAACTAAATCACATTTTAACAAAATCTTCATTAAACATCGCTGATCATTTAGTTGACTTCCTGTAATAGCACACCTGTAATTCATTTAACCTTTATTCCACCAGCATCTTTGCTTTCGAGGGAGACCAAGACAGCAGCATCAACGACAAACATAAAAGCTGCAGTCAAACAGCAACGATGTTCAACAGGCCAGAACAGGAGTAACAAACGTTCCCCTGCAGACGGAAACAAGCCACGCTGTGCACCGCCACATCGGCTTCCCCCGCTTCCTCGTGTGGACCGGGATGGTGACCGGACTGAGATCAGCAATCACGCATCGGTGTGAGTTTGAGTTTTGTGTTCAGAAAGGTTTTAACATTGAAATAGGTGATAGTGTCACCAACAGGGATGGGAATGAATAGACTAGTTAATCGCTGGGTGACATTTCTTTCCCCACTGAAGAGAGTTTTACAATGAGCAATTAGCATAATCGACCAAACACAAATTTCCAAACTTTTTTTTCGGAGTTCATTGTGTTTGGTCGATTATTTTAATTGCTACAATGCTAATTGGCATTGTAACAACAGAGAACTAATCAACCAAACACAAATTTCCAAACTTTTTTTCCCCCGAGTTTATATATATAGTCCATCTCTACAGTCCTCTCACCACCACCAGGGTCGATACATCATTGGGTTACTACGCCGTGAAGAAACTCTCATGATGGGATCTATCTGTATTCAATCACACAATAAAACTTCTCTTCATCCTTCTTTAGTCTCTCCTGATTGAAATGTTGCCCGGCTCTGAACCTTCACCTCTGACCCCCTGCAGGCGCCACACACACACACACACACACACACACACACACACACACACACACACACACACACACACACACACACACACACACACACACACACACACACACACACACACACACACACACACACACACACACACACACACACACACACACACACACAGTCCCCCCGAGATACACCACTAATGTACAGGTTATGGATCGAATCTAATCATCTGCTCTCTCTCTGTGTGTGTGTGTGTGTGTGTGTGTGTGTGTGTGTGTGTGTGTGTGTGTGTGTGTGTGTGTGTCTCTACATTAATGTACGTGTACGCTGGAGTGCGTGCAGCTCCGAGCATCTCAATAAAAAATGAAGCCGGCGTGTAATAATGTTTAAACGATGACTCGCTTACGTCCCTACAAGTGTCGCATTTACATTTCATCAGGGCGCGGAGGGAGCGGGATCGAACCTGTGACCTTTTGGGTGTCGGGTAGCCTTGCGTGTGTGTTTAAAAGAGCATCAATGGCGAGTCGACGGGGGCCGATAGATAAATCCGTCTCCCTAAACCCTCGCGTCTTTGAGGAGATCCACAGGGCTGGTTTGATTTTCCTTTTCCTTTGACTCTGTGCCTGGAGTCGCCGGTCGATTGTGTTCTCCTCTGTAGCCCTCAACCCCCGTAATGACTAGGCCCCGCCCCGCCCCCCCCCCCCCTCGCAGACAAACGCACCCATACTCTTAAGATCCTCACGAGTCATTTAAACAATCCTCTCCGAGTCTCTGTCAACTACAGGGGGTGGGCGGACAGAGAGCAACACCGCACGGAAAAGGGACTTTAATTTTGAAAGGATTAAATCTCAATAGCTACAAAGAGTCTTATTATGTTTTACTAGCAATGAATGAGGTCTGATAATCATTTTTGCGTGGCAGTTTTCAAGGCAACGTGAGTTCTAAAAGATACTGAAAGCATCCATCACAAAAAACAGGGAACAGTCTGGAAAACGAAATACGCCAAACACAGAAAAAACTGCACTCTTACATTAACACTAGTTCTGCTCTTAGTTGCTTGTTTAGGAAGGAAATGCACTTATGATTTCTGGTGACTAGTAGTTTTCTTACCTACCTTTGTTGAATGCACTTATTGTAAGTCGCTTTGGATAAAAGCGTCTGTTAAATGACTGTAATGTAATGTAATGTAACTGCAAAGAGAAGCGGTGACAACATCAGTCTGGAGGTGTTGTTGCGTCATCTGGCCAGCAGGTTTCCTCCATTCTACCCATTCAGATGCTTTTATTGCATTTTGACTGATTACTTCATTATCAGTGGCTGCATGCCTCCCCAGCCACCAGCTGGAAACCTCATTGAACCTTTACAGGAAGTAGCTTTCCTGCCGCTTTCAGGCTTTCTATCTTATTCCTCCCTCCTCCTCCTCCTCCTCCTCCTCCTCCCACCTCCATCCATCTTTCTATTTATCCCCCTCTCCTCTCCGCTGGGTATTTATCAAAGTTTTCCGGAGCAGAAATGCTTTTGTAGGATCACTTTTGTTGACTTGAGATCATATTGAATTGAATTGTCCAGAGGACCTGCTCAGTGATCCATGATCATCTGCCTTATTCTGACAGGCTTGAGAAATACAGGCCCCCGATATATCGCTCTCTCTCTCTCTCTCTCTCTCTCTCTCTCTCTCTCTCTCTCTCTCCCTTCTTCTGATTCCATCTCTATGCTGTTTCTCTGCTTTTCTTTCTCCCTCATTGTGTATCAGTCGTCTTTTCTCCCTTCTGCTCTCTGTCTCTCTTGTATTGCGTTCTGGTATGTATCGCTATCTCTCTTTTTTCTTTGTCTCTCTCTCTCTCTCTCTCTCATGACCATTCTTTCAGACTGAAAGCCAATGTTCTCTGGACTCCTTTAAGAATTTGATGTGTGTGTGTGTGTGTGTGTGTGTGTGTGTGTGTGTGTGTGTGTGTGTGTGTCCAGAGGCGGTAGGGACAAGATACATGCGCTCCACTGACCTTGGACACCCCAGTGTTCTTCTCCATGCTGATAACCTTCCTTTGTTAAACACTCTGGGGCTGAAAACTAACACACACTGAACAAACAAACACACACACACACACACACACACACACACACTCACTCCTCTCACAGGGGCATGGGTAAACACATAGAGAGAT